>JBCFXI010000188.1:0-248359 GCA_038496175.1 Ampulex compressa | reverse complement strand
ATATATGATAAAAAATAGATGTATACATATATATATTAACAACAATAAACCCATATTTTACTACTATATATATATATTTTTTTTTTGACATTCTTGTGCGAAATAATAATAATTTTGGCCACTCGTGCTATGACACGAATAAACAAATATATACTAATTTATGATTCAAATAAAATTAATATTGTAAAAACTCCCAAGTTGGGAGTAACAAATCAAATCGTATTAAAAAATATGGCGTAGAAGAAAAAGTGTCCACAAGAATACCTGAACCAACACTATCGATATAATCCACTGAAATTCTAACTCCACAAGACCAGATAACGAATCACATCGTATGATCCGCGAATCCTGTCCATCCCTGTCGATATAATCCACTGAAATTCTAACTCCACAAGACCAGATATAACGAATTAAATCATATAATCAGGGAATAAGTGTTCCTCAAACCAAGAGTCACCGATTGTCCTTGAAATACACGGATACATGGATCGTAACGACCAGGATTTCCCATCGAGTCCGTTACCCTTAATCCTACGGAATAAAGTTCATCGAGCAACGCTTCTCTGTCGCTCCTCTTACGGCTGTAAATCTCAGGGAGCGTATACCCAGCGCGCGGCCCTGGCCGTCAGAAATTGCTCGTTCGGCTCGTAACGAACGCAGGAGCGTAAGCGGGCGGCAGCCGCTTACGATGCCGTGTCGGATACAGAGGAGGCCGAATATCTAGCCATTACCAAGTTAGTCCCGCCGACATCCGTGTACCTTTCATTGGCGAAACGCATATCCGCCGGCGGCGGAGCAATTAGTCTCTACCGTCCTATTCGATCAGCGCGCACAACACGCGTTCACGTCATTCCTACCAGACAATCAACGTGCGCCAGATTTACGTTTACGATACCGTGTATATGCGTTTGACGTCTACCGCGCTTGTCGCTGATCGCGCACACCCCTAATCCTCTCGCTCTCCCTCCTCGAGTAGCTTTTAACCCTTGGCCCTTTAATTCCCCGATTTTCGATCGAAGTACCGCCCCCACCGATCTCGAATTTCGTTGGATAATGCGGGAGAAGCTGGAGGATCGAGTACGTGGCGCGCGAGGATTTTAAGGATATTTGGAGGTTTATTAGAGACAATATGTCGGAAGAGTAGAACCTTAGAAGCGGATGGTCGTGCTATAATGTGTACAAAGGGGATAGGAATTTTGAGTATTCTATGGTCTCGAATGTACGAGGGTGTGTGTGTGTGTCTGTGTGCTGAAAAATGCAGAGTTTGGAGTCTTGTGAAGACAGACGACGAGGGGCGTCGTGGAAAGATAGAGAAGTCGGGTACGAGAGTTAAGAAGTAGGATGTAAAGATATTGGTTAGGAGTACGACGAACAGATGGATCTTGAATCCCAAATCTCTCTGGTCAGCAGTGGTTTCGATATTTTTTGTATATATTTTAATTCTTCTAGTAAACTATATATATAGATATATGGACCGTTTATTTTGAAAGTGGTGCAAGTCCTTTTTAAACAAAATGAGATGTCACGTGATTTATGAGTAATTTAGCGTAAACTTTATGTTTATAACCAGTTAGTATTTAATACCTTAGAAAATACCAACGCTTTGTTCGATTTAATATTGGCCGATAAAGGAAATTGCATAGCCATTGATTATGAAAGCGGTGTAAGTCCATTTCGATAGACGGATGATAAGATCGGTGGCTACTGCTTTTCACATTTGTACGATATACGAGTAGAAATATCGCCACACTAGGTAATATTAACCGATATTTTTTCATCGACAAACATGCTAACATTTAATTTTCTCAAAACAAGAAAAAATGGACTTACACCACTTTCAAAATAAACGGTCTATATATTAACAACAACAAATCCATATTTAACTAGAAGTATGATAATTTGTGGACATAAGAAGAAGTTTGGAAGCTCTTCCAAATACGATGCTCGATAATGTAAAGATGGAAGAAAATAAGTCTAGTTACTTAGAAGTTTAGAGTATCGCAATGGTCTGTATCGCGTTTGAAGTCGGTGTGTTTGTGCAAACTGTTAATCGAGGATTAACGCTTGGATGCGGTGGTTGGTGCGGACTTTTGCGGCAAAAAAAAGGCGGCGCTTGGACTTGTATGCGAAGCCCTGTTGAGGGTATAATTAGGGGGACATTGGCTCGATCGTGATTGCCGAGTTGCTCGAACTACTTCGCGTCGCGAGAGTGAGGAACTTTTGTGTTTGACTTTCATCGTCGATCCTCCACTCCCAGTGGTCGTTGTGCGTGCATTCTTTCATCCCGCGTATCGAGGAAATTTTATTAATTTGCACGAAGCACGCGCTGCGACTATCCTGGATATTAATGTCCTCATAGTGCTTGAACGGAACATCAACTTTTGCTCGTTATCGAAGTTGAATGCTTCGAGGGAAATTTGATCCGCGTAAAACCAGCAACGTGGAGAAAAATCACGATTAACACTAGAACCACCAGCCACTTTTTGGAAACATATTTAGAATACCACATATATATATTAAAAAAAAAAAAGAGAGTGAGCAAAGGGAAATTTGGATCGATTCATATAATGATATCCGCTGCGTGAAATTCATGGAAAATCTCAGAAAATGCATCGTCTTAAGGCGCTATGATTTTTTTTAAAGAAATGACTATTTAGTCATTTTGACTGGTTCGGTAGTTCCAGTGTTAAATCAGTAATTCCAAAGTGCATTATCAGATTTTCAGCTGATAAATTAGCAATTCACAATTTGTACTCTATTTTTCAGGTAAAATTTCGAACCACTATATCCACGATCCTGATGCTAAGAATGCAGCTCTAACAGCAATGCAATTTCTTTACGCACATCATTCGGTTGCGAAGCGATAAAACGGAAATATCGGATCAGCGCAGCTTCGCACGAATTGCAGCGCGCATATATGTCCCCGGGGCATTCGTATTTTTCCCTCTAAGTCGAATTCCCCTCTCAAAATGCGGCTCTTAATATCAGAAGGATACGGTCCGCGTATACCGCGGAAGAATTTCAGAGGCGACTGAGTGGAACTCGAACGTGAATTTGATGACAGCTCCGAGTTTCTGCTTAGTACGCTACAGTAGCTCCCCACGAGGTATTTTGATCCGCCTTTGTGGGGCCGCGGCGTCTCCTGGTGAGCGAAACTCCGCCATCCACGAGAAAGATTCGAGTTTGAACGATCCTTTTCACGTGATACGCATGCGGTAGCTACGATTATTCGAATCTTATTTCATATGATTGGAAGTGAGCATAAGTAAGAAGAGAAATGAATTGAATGAAGCGTATATTTCATGCTTGTAAAAACCACGCTTCCAATCGTATATATATATATTCGAGGAAGAGGATGCAATCATGGTTATCGTGGTTAATTCTTATTTTATATCGTAGAAGCAAAGACTGGACATGCAGAGATTACTAGTCCTTTTAATACGACGAAATTGTACGAATTGCGTACAATTTTTTTCTGGCCAGATTGTTATGGATATTACATGTACTTACAAACGGGGCATTGTGTCATGCAGATATTGATTTTTACGAAAGAGGAATAAAATAAAATGTATATAGCAAACGTGTAAGACAGTGGATTAGAAAACCTTCATGATGTAATCACCAAAATTGAATTTTCTACAAGCTATTCTCTTAATCAATTCTCCAACGTGTCCTTTATCAAACTCTCCAAGAAGCTCTCTCCAAACAACAGAATTATTTCACAAAGTACACCATAAACAATACAGAGTCCAAATTACAAAACAAAGAATTGTTTGTTCCGGCAAAAAAAAAATATCTACAAATATCTAAACAGTCAACCAAAGAAGCGTTTCGATCGTGAAGAGAAAATTCCAAGCATCCAGGAGTTCATAGCGTTATACTAGGATGGTCCGATAAGTACTTAGCCTACGAAAGAAAAACGAAAATTTTGGAAAAGCGGCGATCTATTTCTCAACACAGTCTCCCTTTAGCTCGATACACTCGACCCAGCGACGCTCCAACCTCTTTAACCCGTCCGAAAAAAACGTTTTCCGGAGGTCTCGTTTTCGCGTTGAAACTCCTTAAACCAATTTTCGACTGTCACCATCGAAGGAGAAGAGTCACCGTAAACGGCATCTAAGCGCTCTTTGATTTCGCCGCGCGATTTCCCTTCCAAAAATAAGAATCGAATCGCCGAACGATAATCGCTCTTTTCCCACTTTTCTAAAATTCCTGGACACGCCCACTTTCAAAGCCCGCCAAAACAAAACTACGAGTGCGAGTTGGCTGAAATCTTGACACTAGCCGTCTACGAGAATATATTACGCGATAGTATATTTATCTCACGATAATCGCACCGTTGAGCAGTGAGGCTAAGTACTTATCGGACCACCCACGTACCTTGGTATTGTCGCAAAGTAATTTTCCCGCAGACGCATCTCCGAGGAGAATAAATATCTCATAGCGCCAGGAGAATCCTCCTCAATCCCAGGCTCGGTTTCGTCCTACGGTCAAGGCTTTATCTTTCGAAGCGACTCCCGCATCCCTGGCACAAAGCTCGATCACCGTCCTCCTCGATTTTCTCAGCATTCGATGGTATTTTGCTCCGGGAAAGGGATCCTCCCTGGGCTGACGCGATCGGCTAATATATAGCGCGAGATCAATTTTCTCGACTTACGGCGGCGAGCTGCTCGAGCGGGGGCCACTTGGATCGACAATAAGAGAATCGAAGCGTTCGAAGTTTCGAAGCGTCGAATGTTTTATCCGGAATGGATGACGTTGCGAATAGCGCGATGCGCTCCGCGATACTTGGATTGAGATATTCGTTTAATCACCCGCGGAGTCAGTGATTATTCCAATCGCGGTGCTGTTGGTATTTGGTATAAGTGCGTTATTAGGTTTGGGAGTGTTGATATATGAGTCGTTCAGTGCACACATCGATTAACTGTACTTTTTGGAAAATCTTAAATTTAAGCGTCAAAGCTCTTGGTAGAGTCATGACTTTTTATATTTATAATAACTTTCTTGAATAATAAAGATTAACACCGTTGAAGGGCAACATTTTTTTGGCCATTGTATGATAAGTGATTTATTTCAAAAGCCATTTTGATTTTCTTTTGGCTATTCTTTCTTATTCATTTTATGTGCCGTTAGATGAAAGCTATATTTGTGTTTATGCATTCTACATTGTATATTTGAATTTATATTATAGCAGGGGTTTTAAAAATCGATATACATTGTTTCATCGCATTTCTCAACTTTTTGTTTTATGGAGTTAATCGATGCTCGAGGACACGCGGATAATCCTGATTTTTCGAGGTATCAAGACGAGAGTTCCGATTGACTCGATTTCAATCTGAAACCTCTGTATTATTATTATTGTTTTATTACCAGAAAAAGCAATTCCTTAGTATATGAACAGAATTAAATAACCAGAGAAAAACACTTCTATACATATAACTAAAAACAATGAATAAAACTAGAAAAGAACGACGAAAGTTACAAAACTTTTAAAATATCATACGTTTTAACACTAGAACTACCAACCATTTCCTGAGCATACTTAGAACACCACATACATCTTAAAAAAGAAGGGGAGAGTAAAAGGAAATTTTAGTAAATCAAAACGATGATCTAAATACCGCATGAGAATCATGGAAAATCTCAAAAAACACATCCTTATAAAGCGCTACGATTTTTGAAAGAAACGACTGACCAGTCATTTTGACCGATGTGATGGTTCTAGTGTTAAAGACACTCGACCAAAGAAATCGATTTTGAGCTCGATCAAACGAGAAAAATTCCCTTTCGTACCTCCGCATACGAACGCAACATCCAGCACCACCCTTTCATCATCCAGCATTCTCCTCCAGCAAAGTTCTCGAGCATCAAGACCACATATCCCTAAGATCGTTCACTCCATAACTATCCTCTTTCAAGGATACAGGAGGACGCTTAAATTGATCATGGAGTCCTGGAAGATTCTCCTTGCACGCTTTCGATGTCGTTAACCCGCTATCCAAGGATACCAAATGCGCTCCTGCCAGCCCCCGGTATTCGACGATATCGCGGAGGACGGGGCGTACATCGGGCCGATAGCGTCGCAAATATGCGCAATTTCTTTTCCCTCGAACGACAGAAATCGATTGTCCGTACGTGCTTCCTGCTGGGATCCACAGATTTAGAGGTGTACCTGCGCTCCCCGGCGCATCGCCGAAATCCCGGCCCTAGCGCAGATAAGACGCTCTCTATACCTGCCTGAGTTATTGGCTAATATCGGATTCAAAGTGGACGTCGGCATGGAATGTATCTCTCACGCAGGCCCGTACGTTCCTTGGCAAACAGAGACGGGAGGACCGATTTCCTTCCTGATTTTCGACGCTTTCGTATAAATAATGGAAGCTCGACGAATAGAGCCGAACCTGTTCGGGGAATTCCCGCTGCTTTGGCATTCCTTGGAAATATTCGTTCGCGGATAGATGACCGTTTTTAAGGCTTCTGTAAGAGGGGCACTGCTGTGGGAAGTATTGGGTTGTTCGGAAAGTCATTTCGTTTTTTGGGGAACATGAAAGACAGTTTTCGTATAATGAATAAATATTTTATTAAATTATATATTGGCCATTCTGGTCCAACACCTTTTGCCGTCTTTCTGGCAGTAACATAATTCCCCTCTCATAAAAGTTTTGGTCCTTGCTGGCAAAAAACTGGTTCAGGTGGTTTTACTTAACGAAATGACTTTCCGAACAACCCAATAAATCGATCGGTTTGGACGATTTTGAGGTGTTGTTGTTTTATGTATCAGGCTGTGCATGTATTCTGTGTTGTTTACTTTTAAGTGATACCGAGTAGTTTAATTTTTTAAGTGGTGCTTTAAATGGTAGGAATTGATACTAGTGGGCGTTTGCGCGTTGATAAATTGGTATGATGCCTTATATGTAATATAATGTGATATAATGTAATAATAATATGGTGTTATAATGTAATATAAGTATGATAGAATGAGACCTCGGTTGGGTAAATATTCGAATATATGCTTGAATCTGTAACTACTAGCTAAGATGACGTATCTTCTGAATATCTAACTAAATATAGCGTATGACGTATCGAAACTAAATATGGTGTACTAAATAGCATTCGTGAAAATGTCGAATCGATCTAGCGATTTGCACGCGTTTGCATCATAATTTATCTGGATAATAACAATGCAATCCGAAGAGTATCTGAAGAGATATCAGAGTAAAAATTTCACTGATCTCATCTATATTTTTCTAACATCCTCTTTCTATCTGCAATTCTACACTCACAGTGACGATTCCCTTAAATTTCTTCACAAAATCCCACCTTGTTGCTCCGAGTCAATTCTTCGCTTTGGTTTGTCCGTTCGTTCGTTACGTTGTTGGCGTTATCGTCGTCATACAGATATACCCTGGACACGTGGAGTTTCGTTCAAAAGTTTCCAAGCAAACAAACCGCGTTGATGGAATCAGTTTCGCCCTTACTCTGTTTATTTGATCGAAGAGAAGATTCTGTTTATCCTCCAATTGGGGGAAAAGATCGACGAAGCCTTCTTAACTAAGCACACCACTATACTCTTCCACGATCAAACTGATCGACTATACCACGAAGAACGAATCGAAATTATTTTAACGATAGGTCCAAGGATGGTGGAGAATAATTTCATCGTGGTAGCATAATCGTCTCCGCGAATATCGCGTATACTCCAAATGTATTTTACGAGGGATACATCCGGCAAGTTTGTACACGGCGAGAATTCTATGCGTGGCGAAGGTTCGGTAATAAAATCCCGACTAACGGGACAGTCCTGTTCTGCCGTGCAGACGACACCGCATTGTTATTTTATCATTGGCACGTACAACGCCGAAAAGTTGGTCGAATATTCCGGAACGGGGTCCATTATTTTCAAAGGGAGCGAATAAACGCGTTGCCGGCGAACGCGCCCATACCTGCGAGCCCTTTTCCAAATATTCCGACATACGAGGGAAGCGTTTTACGACCCATATCCGAGACCTAACTGTTTCTTTAGAGGAAACTCTCTTCATTGCTTTCTCCTTTATCGCTTTATCGTCGGAAACTCGGTTGGCGAGCAAGGGAAAAAAGGAACTTCGAGGTATAGGCTTTTGAATATTTCGAGTATTAAGCAAAATATGTATTTTCTTCATCGAGAAATACAATGTGTTACGCATACACGGAGAATTCGTGTTCGAGATAACACCGCAAATGCCGATTACTCGATAATACTACGTATTTCCGCGAAATATCTCGACGAGCATTATCGATAATCCGCGCTCCTTATTAACGTGCATACTTCGATGTAAGCTCCTCATTCGCTTCCTCCAATATTGATCCTTCCTTTATTTCCACGCTCCGCCAAAGCTCAAATATATTCAACAGAGGTCTGTTTAAATCTTCGCCTTTTACGTGTTTACCAGGAACATGGATGGATCCCTAATATCTGCGTTGCATCGGAGCCTGACCACGTTTCTGTGATAAGTCTGTCGCAAAGTAGCAAAAAGCCCCTGATAAATGTGCACTGGTCAAGCGGCACGTTTGTTTTGGAAATACAAATGAATCGCGTCTCTTCCTTTTGCGTGGCCAATTAGACTCTCATTATTGCCGCACGTCTTCTCGCGAGCGTCCAACGGTGCTTACCTCTCAGCTCGATGCGCCTCACGAGTCATAGGAAGGGCGTGTAATTTTATTCCCGCTCGAGCGTGGCGCATCGCCCCGGCAGACGTAATCCTCCTCCACCTCCCCTGTACGTGCCTCGTATTCGCTTATAAATGTACATCCCGCCATGAGTAATGCAAAAACAGAAGCGTCGAGAGATAAACGCGCGCGGTACGTCGACCCAAAGCTCGAAGAGAGGAGGAACACCTGCTGTTCGCTGGGAATCACTGTCTAGAGATACGAGGCCGGGCCTGTAATTTCGAGCGCGAGAATTGGCGATCGAAAGGAGAGGCGAGAGGATTTGGAAGGACTTCCGGATAGTTCGTGGAATCTGTGCTCTTTTTCGCGTATTTCACTCATTTTACTTTTTCTTTTTTTTTTTTTTGACCGTTTGGCTTTCTGACTGATCTGATAATGAGTGGAATCTGTGCTCTTTTTCACGTATTTCCCTCATTTTATTTTATTTTATTTTTTTTTTGAGCGTTTGACTTTTTGACTGATTTGATAATGAGTGGAATCTGTGCTCTTTTTCACGTATTTCGCTCATTTTATTTTATTTTATTTTTTTTTTGAGCGTTTGACTTTTTGACTGATCTGATAATGAGTGGAATCTGTGCTCTTTTTCACGTATTTCGCTCATTTTATTTTATTTTTTTTTTTTTTTTGAGCGTTTGACTTTTGGACTGATCTGATAATGAGTGGAATCTGCGCTCTTCTTCACGTATTTCACTCATTTTTATTTTTTTTCCTCTTTTTTTTTTTATTGACTGTGACTTTTTGACTGATCCGATAATGAGTGGTCACAGGGAGCATTTTATCAGTATATACTTTTCTTGTAGTAGTTTCTCAATCTGATCTCCTGGAGTTAAGGTTCTGTCGATCAAATCGACATTTGCGTGTGGAATGTGATATTTCTTCACAGTTGTGTGGCTCAAATTATTAAGAAGGGTAATAAATAAATTGAATCAATGTTAAGGAAGTAGTGGTATTAAGGTGAAGAAGAAACGTATACCTTTTCTTCTTCATCGACCTTTACAACCGACTGCTGAGGTTATTTGACTCAAGACCCACTGTTCAAACCCTTAATCTATTACAAGTAAACTCGTGATCAAGAAATATTAAAAATTTTGTCCAATGTAAGATGTATACTTAAGAGAGTTTGTCGAGAAAATGATAATTCTCAGTATGGAGTGTACTTGATAAACTTGCCTGGAGTGTACTTGATAAATTGATAAACACAGAGAACAGGTTAAGGTGGATTCTGAACCGCCAAAGCTGGAGTATATGTATCGCATGGAAGTTTCATCTACTTCACGCCAGCGAACTCGCGTCGCGGCTTATGTTTAAGTTGCACTTTGTAATATGCAAGTAAACGATCGAAGAAATTCTGTAAGAGCTCATTAGCGATAACAGGAGGCGGAAAAGTAGCTAGGAGTTTACGGCAGCTATCGTAATGATGATAATATTGCAATATTATATGAAGTATACAAGTAGGATTCAACCACTCGAAACGATTCAAGACCTAGTCAGCGAGAGAGGATTCGCTTATACTTCTCAGCAATTTCGATGCAGTTGAGCTGGATAATGGAATTGCAACAAACGTGGGCTGCAGTGTAAAACGTAGATAACTAATTAGTCGTAAGAAAAATATTACGCGAATATTCATGTGGAATATGAATATTTATAATATAAATGCGATAGCAGTGATCGGTAAAAATTGTATATCGATAATTGCTTCCATAGATTCATAATTATTCCCGGTCAATGGTGCGAGGTTAAGGTGGAAAAATTTGCGCTGCCAAAATATCGGTGTGTTTTTTTCTAATTTTCCCAATCCGGCCGCACGGTTTCGCCAATTTACCACCAGCCCCGCCAATGCAAATAGTGGCCCGCGGTTTTTCCACGCCACTGCTCGAACAAAGCTTGTAATTTGGCTTGAAACGAAGACTTCTTCTCGTTCCCTCGACGCAAATTACGCGTAATTGTTTTTTCATATTTTCATTGTATGAACCGACGAAGCTTTTGGATTTATATCTATTAAAACTTTATAGACTTTGTGTTACGCATCTATCTTGTGAGTTATTAAAAATCATTACATACTTATCTATCGACATCAATAGAGGATAAATAATATTAATTTCCCTCGTACAAATTTTATTTCAAGACACTCCCTTTGTATGAAGCAAACGTAACTTTACTAAATCCAAATTTGATAATTACCACGCGCATTATTCCAAAATAGCTGCTATTTACATATTGCTTTATTTTATCTTACAGAATAATAATCATAGAAGAAATCTATACAAGAAATCTTCTACCCATCCAACATTTATTTCGAATTGTAAGAGTTTCTTTACAATCAGGTCTCGAAAAGTTCTCTCCACTTGCTCTCGAAGAATCTCGTGTCTATCGTAATAACGACGTGATATATACGATATTCCGATGCCAGTGCATCATCCAGTCGCAACATTTGCCCCAGATGACATAATACAACCGGTGTTTATTCGACTCCGATACTTATAACGAGCTTCGTATCGTCCTCGAAAGAAGGTGTCGAAATTACTGCAAGATCTCGCTCGAGCTCTCCAGCGAAAGGTTAGGATATTTAATCCATTAACGGGCTTAACTAACGGGCGAAAGGGTGAGACATTTAACACTTTAATGCACAGCCCGCCTTAGTTTGGCAGCAAAGTAGTGCCGAAAGCAGTCGAGGATGGGGTATTATTAAGCAAGTTTTACTTAGGAGTTGTTCGCAAAACAGCGGATAGAGAGCCTTGGGGCATTCAAAGGTGATGAGGGAAATTGAGGGAAAGCCGTGGCTCGGACGAGACCATATTTACGGATGTATTAAACCGCGAATTTGCTGGCTATGCGGATTGGATTTGCATCGCGCATCTCATTCTTCCTCACCTTTGTTTAATCACCGCGATTTTCTGTGTATAAAACTTAATCATTCATTTGTTACTCACCTTTGTTTAATCTACCGCAATTTTGTATGGCGTGGGATCTAATATCTTTGGCTTTTGTCGATCGTGTCTTTGATTTGACGCTTTAAGGATTCTTATGAACATATGGGTCTTCGATTCGAATTACTCGAAGAATGCTGGCTGCATTATAACAATGTTTAAAGTACTACGTGTATTTTGATTCTACGAATGTCGATAATTTCGTTGTCTGGTGGAATTGAACGCTTGTAAGCTCGCAAAGTAACAAGTGTAACAAGAGATTCATTATCAGCTCTTGCAAATATCTCGAGAATCGATTAAATTTTTATACCTTCTGCGATCTTATCTCGAGCGTCTTACGTTGTTATCGTTGTAATACAACGCGAAAGATACATCCTTCGATTGTTATGTTTATAAAAAATTCTATTTATTAACTGTGACTTATCGTACAACAAACTTGATCACTATCTTTTTGTTTAATACTAGAACGAACGATGATCTAAATACTGCATGAAAATCGTGGAAAATCGCAAAAAATACATCCTTATAAAATACTAGGATTTTTTAAACAAACGACTGCCCAGTAATTTTTACTGGTTTGGTACTTTTAGTATTAAGCACGCGATACGTAACACCTCGCGCTCGTATTCGATTCAACTCGTCAAATCAAGGGCTCTTAAAACTTTGGAAGGTGGCAAAGGATCGATAAACTTCCTTTTAAACTATTAAGAAGCATTAATGTTGTTTCGCGGACTTAAGATCGAGCGAAATCGTTCTAATCTTGGCCGGAAGATATAACGCGGGGATGCAAAATTCAACATTGCGCCTTAGCAGGCCTCGTTAGCGGCAGTACACGCGAAGATTCGAGGCGCGTAAGCCGATTAGAGTGGTCGACGGTGTTTTGCCAAAAGTAATCCTCCCCTCCAAAGATTCTTCGGTCAAATTGGCTGAGATCGGCAATTGCAAGAACCGGATAAGCGACTTTAGGCACTTCGCTTGGCCAACGCGTTTCTCCGACTTTTCGTAATGAAAACAAGTTTATCACCTTAAACCACGGAAGCATTTAAAAATATTGAAAGTCTCAAAATCTGAAGGGATTTGGCGGACGATATATCGCGAGGGATGCGTTTTTGATAGGTTACATTTAAATTTTTTTTACTGTATGATCGCTATGCTGTGAAATATTTATGTTACGAAGAACGATTGCCTTAATAATCTCGCGATACATAAGAGTACGAATGTGCATTTATTTTGAAGGTAGAAACGGATGAGAAATTTCTCTTCCCTCTCGCAATTCGAAAATTCGAAGAAGACGATGCGCTTAGCAAAAGATTTTCATGTTGTAATATTATATAATATCTCAGAAGCTTTGTCTGTAACGAGGCTGATATCGCTTCAGTCCAGCTCGGTCTCACATTCCTAGCCTCTACATCGGTCATTCCCAAAGTGATCTATATCGACCCCCAGGGGTCGATTTCGAACTGCAAGGGGTCCATGTCGATGAAAAAAAAAAGTTGGATTTTATGGTCACAGTATGTAGAATTTTAGTGTTCCACTTAATAAATGTTTAACTATAACATTATATATATATCGTCGTTGTTGAATAAATATTTATTTAAAAAGACTCTTCACCCGAATAGAACGATCTTTTAACTCTATTATCACAAAGAGCGAGAAACCTGCTCTTGCAATTATACACCTAATATGTATAATGCATCGATATACGGTTACTCGATACCAAACTCGCTTGCACTAAAGCTCAGAGTGAAGCTCGTACAACACGTGGGTATATCGTGCTCCTTTTTCGAAAGCACGGACGATTTTTTAGCCCAGCCCCGGTTTTTGGCGTATCACGTAGAAGTATCCCGGTGGTGTTCCTGTACACGCCTTAGGGGTAAAAGATTCTGATGGATACGCGGCGGGTTTCGAGCACGGGCAGGGCTTTTAAAACTTGGCCAGCGCCTCGAATATGCCGGTCGTTAGGCACGGAGCACCGACACGCGAGCCCGGGGTATAAGATAATCAGCCGTGGCTGGTAACGTGGTCGGGGGCGTGCGAGAATAACACATTGCTTGAATTATTTAACGAGAAGGTAATTTGGCGAGGCTCGACTTCCCCTAGCTTTTTCCCAGCCGCATTTTTCGTGATAGATGGCTACTCGAAATTCTGCACCGCGAACATTCCCTCCGTTCGACGTAATTAACTGCGAGCTCGTTCGATGCAAGCCGATGACACACTTTGGGAAGGATAAACGAGGATTTCTTGGTTACACGGTAAGAGCGATGACGTCTTTGTGATAGGACAAATGTCATTAGTCTAACTCCAAAGTAATTTATATTAACGCTAAACCTACCAGTCACTTTCTGGACATATTTATATATAACACCTATATGTTTAATGAACAAAGTTATTGAGAAAAGATATCTATACATTGATAGAATTATTCACGCTCTGCGCTAGAATCGTGGACAATCTCAAAGAATGCGCTCTTACAAAGTATATCATTTTTTTAAGAAACGAGGTTTAGTGTCAAACTAATCATCCTATTGGTAAATTATGTTTGCATTCATTGTATATCTATCTAATTGTCTACATCTGTGCTAAGTAATATTACACCTGTTACAAAGGGTGAATCAATATTAGGGCACCGAAAACTTTGACCGTGATATAATTATGGTACGAAATTATCCCGTATTAATGTTGAAAATGTAATAATTTTTTTCCCAAATATCCTAAGATAATATTTTGTAAAACAAACGTGATTAGTAGTTTCAATCAAAATATAAATCTATGAATAAAATGTAAAAATATAAACCTAAATATATCTATCTCTTTGTTTCAATAAAGACCCTATTTATTAAGCAACAAAGATGCGGTACATTAATGCCCGTCGACCAAATGTTAACCGTCCATTCCATCCATCTGCTTACGCGCATACCTCCACCACTTCGCGCAACACTCCCTGCTCTTCGTAAACACATGAGTGTGCGGCACGAAAGGCTCAGAGGTATGGTGCACGGAGTATTTTCGACGCACCATTCTGTCGTTAACCGGCTGGTAATCGGTTTTCGCGAGTGTCCACCACCTGCAGCGGGTATATTTATCATCTCATCTTCCGCTAACGCCTTCGCCGGACAGCCTACGTTTAGCCAGTCGTCGTCCGTCGTCCACGTGCCGCAATCGGGGACGTCACATCCGTGCACGCGTCAAAGGTAGGAAGTAATTCTGAATGGCTAATTAGAGGGACAATGATGCGGAACTCGCGAGGCCGGAAGGCGACCGCCGCCGAAGGAACTATCCTCGGCGGAGGCCGTGTCTTCCGCATCGTAATTATAGCAAGTGGACGTATCTCGCTCCGGATATCGATTGAAGTTACTTAAGAGAACTCCACGGGTTACATATCCACGACAAAGTTTAAAAGCGGAGGAGGAAGTTAACATTTCCGAATCGTGTGTCGCTGTATATTTGCCAAACTGTTCTGGGGTTTCATTCGTATGTCGTCGTGTGGTGGAAAAACTTTAAATTTAAATATTGTCCATGCATCGTGATCTTTTTCTTACTATTGCTATTCGTAGATATAATGTAGGTATTATAAATATTGCGTTTCCTACTATTAGTGTTTAAAATTTAATGGGAGATCGATAGTTTGGATGATTGAAAGAAAAAATTCCGCGATCGATGTTCGATTCGATATGAGTGTATTTTATTTGATATGTTCGTGAAGAATTTTAAAATGACACGTTTGAAATTTATATATTCGGATGAAAGCTTTTGATAACCGTCAGTTGTTTCAGATTTCTATTTTATTTAAAACAGGCACTAAATAAAAGATTTATATATGTTACATAAGCCTTATGTCAAAAAACAGATAAAAAGCTGTTTTTTTTCGTTCTATGCTCAGAGTATGGGGACAGTAATAAACCTGAAAATAATACCAAGCTGGCGATATCCTATATGAAAAGAAAAACGAATAGAAAAGGTTAATTGATGAAGAATACTTGAAGCGAGTGCTTACACTATTGTAGGTTTTTGGTTATTTTGCGCTTGTCATCCTATAATATTTATTCATTTAAGTCGTTTTCTCTTCCCTTTTCACCTTTATATAATATATCGATCCGTTTTATCACCTATCCTGAGGTTTCTCCCATCAGATTCGACGCTTAACTTAATACAGTTAAGTGCTTGAGAATTGCAGAAATACACGATGCACAATAGGATATTAAATTTTCCTCCGAAATAAATGTTCTTGTTTCGTACAAACAATCAGTTACCGTATAAATAATGAGCCAATATTACTTAATACTATATACACCGCTGTGAATAGTTATCACCGCTTTATTATTATTTTCGACGTATAAGAAGCGTCGTGCAGACTGCAATGTTTTAATATGTCCCATTCGATAAGATCTCCAAACATAAGCACGAAACATCGTGGTAATAAAGCGCCCGATACTCGAACACAAGAAAGCAATTTCCTCTTAATTTCTCTCCTGTTTGCCCAAATCAGACCATCCTTCTTCTTATTCCCTTCAACTTTTCGAGCATATTACCACGAAGTATGGGATAATAATCATCGATCCTTTAGCATTAGATGGGCCCTTAACAAAGATCCCCGTATTTACGAGAGGCGAACAATCTTGGCATCGTAAGTTGCGCGAGTGCCAAACGAGGAAGGCCTTTTTTTCGAGCACAGTGACGATGGTTACGAGGTTCAAAGTTATAACCATAAGGAAGTAATCGGCGAACGACTATGGAAATTTGATCCACGCGTCAGCAGCCGATATAACGGGCGGCTCGCCGAGAAATTTGTCGCAAGTGGAACGTCGGGCCGTCATTCAAGCATGCTGAGCGTTAATTGAATGTCAAATACATAGAGGGATGGAAGAATTATGACCCTTAATGACGGCACGGGGCGTTGGTACATCGCAGTTCGATTTATAGGTCGTTATCTGCTGCGTCGCGGAGGTAATTTTTCATATCAGCTGTCCTGCGTCGCTTCGTTCAGACGTTGCGTAATGCACCTACATAAGTCCATCGACAGCTCGTAAAAGAAGGTTCAAAAGCCGCTAAGGGTTCACGATGTAACGGTTCTGGAGTGCGAAAGAACGAGCGTTTAAAAACCGTCTGAGTATACCTTAATATATAAGGCAATAAAAGGCGCGAGACGATGCCTAAGATATACGACCTTACTTCCTCTTTAAAATATTAACAATACATTTCCTCTCGATCAATTCGAGGTGCACGCCTTTTATTCCTTCCATCTTAAGGATACACCATCAAAATATCGTAAACCGCAGATCTAAGGTAAGAATGACGAACGGAAAGAAATTCCAGATCGCAGAGAACACTTAGATCCTACAACCTGAGCGTGTAATCCACATTTCTCCCAAAGAGCATCCACACTTCATTAAGACCATTATATATATATTTTTTTATATTAAATTAAGAGGCGTCGACTACTTTGGTCATTAGCCATTAAGACCATTACGTTTCCTTGGTACAAAGCGATCGCGCTCGTTCCTTACAACCTGCTCTCAGAAGATCAAGGCCTAAATCGCGTCTCCCTTTTCCACGCGACACCCTAGCTCCGTTAGATCCGAGTAATCCGACAACCGCGAAGAACGCAACGAAGTTCAAAGAGCAGAGCAAATTTCTTAAAGTGCAAGGCCCCGCCGATCGTCCGGGCGCCAAACCTCGCGCTCAAATTCGTTATCCTTGAGCAGTGCTATAAGGAGCCTGTGCCCGTCGGGGAGAGCGGGGAGAAAAAGCAGCCGGGCGCAAACCTGGCAAAAGCTGTGCTCTTACGCGTGACGGCTTAATAATTGTATGCGAGCAGGTCTCGGGTGGCCCGTGCGAATCCGTTTTACATGGTGCCGCATAATTACTATGATCCCGCGCTTCACGGTGCTCCAGTTCTTTGGAGCGGGGGAAGACAGGCGGATTTACGTGACCGGGGACCGCTGAAAAAGCGCCGGCACGAAAGAAAACCTGCAATCAACACGTCAAAAAGCAGGACTTTCACCGGCTGATCGCCGTTACGTACCCGCGCCTTGTTCCAGCGCGGACTCCTCGAACGTGGAAGTCGCGCCCCGATAACTGGAGCACCGCTGTAAATCGGCGCTCTTTTAAAAGCCCGTGCCAGGTGCACCGAATCGGAGTATCGCGCAGGCCGTTGGGGGGATTGAAAATCAATTCTAAGGAGCGACATGATGCAATCGCCGAGGGGGAGAGGATAAAACGGAGTATTCAGGGGTCATCGAACCCCCTGTACTGGGTATAAGTCCTGAACCGTCGTTTTCATAATATTCGCATCGCGGGAAGAGCATCTTGGTGGACTCGATTCGGTTGTTGGTGAGAAACAAAGTTTCGATCAATGGAATAAATTTCTCGCGAGCTTCGAGAGAGGAAGCCCCTCTTTGATCGAGTCCTTTTAAGATTTCCAATCTTTTCGCGATGCGCGACTTACGTCTCGCACGCTTCTCGCGATCGGACACACGTCAGCCTGCGTACATGCGTTTACGCATAAATGCATTTATGCATATGTCCGAGGTTTTCTTCACGCGGATGCAGATGCGGCACGCACGCATGCCGGGGCAATGCGCTCCCGTAATCCTTTCCCGACACTCGTAATGGCCGGAATTGTGAATTCAATTGCTTCTGAATTGGACGCCCGGTTGGTGCAAGGGCCGGTCCGTCGAATGCGGCTCGAGGCACGTACGTAGAGCCGTGAAAGGGAGCTGCAATGTCGGTGCATCCGTCAAATGAACAGTCTCCCTGCCATCTAAGATCCGCTCGTCCAGGGACAAAAGAGTCGCCGGCGCAAGATTGCCGGCCGCGTGGAAGGATCCTTCGAATAGGCGGCGACACGCTCGCTGCTTTACGCTCGAACATACACGAAGTAGTTCGTCGAAGTGGATGTTAACCCTTTGACTACTCTTAGCGCCTCGAGACGCTTAAGAAGATTGCTGTTGTGCTATTATAGGCGTCTATAGGCGCTTAACCTAGTTCGGTTCAATGACACGAGATAAGTCGTGAAAAAAGCGTAATGTGGATATTCATTTTTTAGCGAGTAAACTAATAATTCAATGCAGAATGCATGGAAATAAATAGTGGTTTAATGAAGTGGGGCTCAATGTTTTGATTATTTGAATACAGGTCTCAAAAATACAGGCCTAACGAAAAGCATCATCGTTCTCGCTGTGAGTTGTGAATGAATTCGTATTGTATGATGCGTATGGTGCGTCTCAGTTGGAAGTGGTCGAAGGGTTAGGGAGCAGTTGAAGAAAGCGTGCCCCTTCGTGATCGTAATCCAGATTGCGCTTAAGGGGGGAGATACGTATAGACGGTTTCAAAAATGCATTTTGTAGTGGTGTGCAGAACTCACGTCAATTTGCAATCCACGCGCGGACCTGCCAAAAAGACACGATGATATGTCGATCATTTTATTTTATCGTGCGAAAGAAAAAAATATTTTCTTAGTTTAAGATATGTATAACTGAATATCAAATTTCAAACAAATTTAGTACTAGTCCATCTTCTCTAAAAAAAATTCCTGAATATGATGTATTTTTAAGGCTTCTCTTCGTGTTAGAAGTAATTATGGTACCACGAGTCACTCTCGTGCTTATTGTTTATCCCTCAAATTCCTCACCACGAGTTTCACTCGTGGTCGTAGGCCAAAGGGTTAAGGGGTATCTTGCCTGAGCGTGCTTATACGCGCATAAAACGATTATATCGAAATAAATCGTAAACACTGAAGGTCGAGAATTGTCCAGACGCCGTTACCGTGTCGCTGGATTGAAAACAAATTTGATCGGTGCGCTATCCGCTGGTCATGTAAGCACGTTTGTAGCGCTTTAAGAGTTAAGTACCACTCCATGACGCGCAATTGCGCCGTACGCCTACCGAGAAATGGCTTCGCCCGGATTCAAATCGAGCATTGTTGCTTCGACAGGGCCGATTTATTACCAGGACTTTGATGAATGATCGGAGTTCATCTGTCTTTGGCACTTGGATTTTCACGAGCTCTCGCGATCGATCCTGAGTATCGTATCCACTCATCACTGGCTTGTATTTGTTATTTCAATTGTGACCTCTAGAAAATCTGCACAGCAACAATAGTTTAGCCATTTCACGATAAAAACTTTCATGAAACCCATAATTACGAGACCGTTCTATCAAGGAGCAGTTCCCATAGTAAAAAAAGCAAAAGTAATCGATGTTTTGAAAAAAAAAGAAAAACGACCCTACACAGATCGAGACTTCAGAAATGCCACTCAGAGCAACAGTAAAATATACAAGAGATTCGCGGAAATATCCCTCATTTGTGGAACGGAATATCATTAGCGTAGGACCCCAGGGAATCAGCCCTGATATGAATTTCATCAATGGCAATTTCTTCGCCGCTCGTCACGAGCACGAACGCCGTACGCTTACCGTATCCCCGGGAACATCTGCTTAAATCAATTTCATTCCGGCAATTTTAGTGCTTCTAGAGTAAGAGCCAACTGGCGTGATTTGCTCGGTGATTGAGTGCGAAAGATTGCAACAGGATTATGCGCGATGTGGCTGTACGCACGAGTGTGATCAGTCCGGCTGCCTTTGTCGCGGGCAGCGAGCGTAACCATAATTCTGCCGCGTCATGTGGACGGTACACGGGTCGCGGAGAACCTTGGAGAGCCCGAAGAGAGAATAATGGATTCACGAGACCGGCGATAATGGCCGAGTAACGAGCTACGAAATGAGTGGAAACCCGTGGCTTTTGCCAAGACTCGGCTCCGACAACTTTCAGCCTCGCCCAGCGGCGCCGTTAATGGAACGAAAACAAATTTCAAACCGAACCGAGGTCGCCTGCCAGACCGCGGGAGAGCCCGAGGATGGGAGTTGATAGAACTAAAACGTTTACGTTTCGTGCTGCCTTTTCGCCCGCGCCTTTTTGTTTCTATCGGGAGACGAGATAAATTAAAAGAGATAGCGTGACACAACATAGACGCGCCGCTGTAAGCCGACACCGTGAGCCCGCCGTTCTTTGAGCTCCGGGCGGATATATACCGCCCACCGAGAGGCAAAAAGGACATCCTTCATTCGACGAAACAAACACGAGAAAACCAATGTTGCAGAGTGTCTCATATTTTCGAACAGGCACACGTGCTCAGCGATTCGCCTTGATATCGCTGCTCGTTCCGCTAGGCGACACCGCGGCACCTCGTCGATATGGAATAAAATAACGACATGCAAATGGAGGCGAAGCTTGTGATATACTCTTTGCGAATATCGCTTCAATTTTATACTCGCAAACAATATTTGAAGACGCAGAGAAATGTAGACGTATACTTCTTCTGAATAAGTTAACGAGTGCTGATAATTGAATCGTCCAAAATCGATGGTATTTTGAGTTTCGTTAAGAGTTTTCTTAAGAGTTTTGTTAAAAGCGCACGTAACATTTTATAGCTATTGAGGATGTTAGAATTGTATAGGGATTTGAATTTGTTTCTTCCTCGGATTCATGGTGGTGAGAATTTAGTCGTTCTTTTTTGCTCAAGAAGGCGCTGACCATGGTCAGCGGCTTCTTTGAGAGCCACTGCTATCTTAAGCCTTCACGTTCTCCTTGTGAGGATCGCGGGGAGGCGCCACGAGGATGTCGCCGAGCGAGCTGTCCTCTCGTCTTTCAGCCACTCCCATTTTCAGCTACCGAGTTACTGCCACTCTGTCAATCCCGCTTGGCGCTCGCGTCCGGACGAAGGAACACCCGTGACGGCGAATGACTTTCCAGAAAGATTCGCGATGCCGCCACGGCGAAGCGCTGCTCGCTCCCGGACATCGCGGACGTGATCGGCGTCGAAGATGAGTTATGCTAAAATACGAGCAAACGAACCCCGATTTCATGCAAAAATCGCTTCATTAGTCCTCTTCAATCAGAAACCCACTCCTTGAACACTATTTAATATCATCTCTTTACAAACCCCATATACCGAAAGAAAGGAAGAAAGGAGCAAGACGAGTTCACTTTTCAGCACAAAAATAGAAATATAAGACAAGATACTTCGAGATCTAAGAAAACCAGTAGCCGATAAGAACATTGATATAACCTGGAAGTGATTGTAATTTCTAAGGGATCAACGTGCACATCCATGTAAATATAAAACGCCCTTGCATCGCAAAGAGGGACTATCGAGAGCTTCGTTTCCTTCTTCCCTCCAGATTTCCTCAAAGGTTTTTCCAGGCACCCTTGAAAGCTGGAGGGTCGCGGAGCCCCTCGAAGGTCGTCTCGGTGTGCCTGATTTGAATAAGACAAATGAAGACATCCGAGAGACACACCGCGAGAACGATGAAGCCGATACCGGAGATTGGGCCGAGGATCACCTACGGCGTGCTTCGAGCATCGAACCGTACCGATTGATTACGATCGTTACCAAGACAATGGCCAACACGGACTCGCTCTAACGACGGAGCTAAGTTAGGAACCGAGGATTACCTCGGATAGTATGGCGACTAACAAGCACCGGGGATCGAGTTTTGTCCGATGAAAACCGATCCCCTGGCTACTGCCCACGCCTGCACATCGCCGGTATTTTTCACTCTGCCGCCGTGAACGTCAAGGTAGGCAAATTGCTGCTTTATCATGCAAATCGGCCCATTCCCTGCTTTAAATTGAAAATCGCCAATTTCGTGGGACTGGCCTAACATCGAGGTATCACGCGAAACCGTGAATAATCAGCAGGCAACGACTCCGCTGCTCGATCCGACGATTGCTCTTCAAGCGCACGCCTGAAAATTGGGTAAGTGCTACGATCGCGGGTGCTTTCATTGAGGATAATATAACTGCTCAGTGTGTTTCATGTTAACGGCTTTGAAAGAGTCGCGCAGGTGTTCCTAATCGCGATTTAGTAGCCCGTTTACCCTGATTTCGCGATTTCTCCAACGCCTTCTTTTTTTATCCTATAGACGAGAGTCTGAAATGCTCAAAAACACAGATTTTATACGAAGGAATTCCTTTATTCCGTCCTATATAATCGTGAGAATTTAAACCGCGAGATGATATTCTCAGAGGCTTGTAGAAAATCGCACGCGTTTACACTCGCGAGTTAGCGCTCCATCTATTCAGTCCTCGTGATTTCCACGGAAAGAGCCCTAATATCCACGCGCTCCAAATATTCCAAATGTCGGGAATACACCTCGGATACTCGACGTACGTAAACCTAAACGAACATGAAGGATTAACACCACATAATACTTCCTCCGACCTCCCCAAAAACGGCCACGAGGTGGCCATAATCCGGCAAAGGTGAGTCCTCATCGAACCGCAAGACGTAATATGTATAAGCGAGCAGAATGGAACGCCAGGAGCAAGGCTCGAATTCTAAAGAAGCACGCCGGAGAATGGAAGCGTTCCAAGACCATTACGGCGCCCATCCCACCGCGGCGAACAAGCCCATCGAAGGATAACACAGGGGAACAGGGAAACGCGGATTTGAAGTGGTTCTGCGCAGCTCCAGCATTTTTCCACCCTCGTGTACCTCGCCATCTGCTGGAAGCTGGGGGTAGTCGGGAGATGTATTGAACAGTCTGGATGCGCGCGGTGAGATGCGCGAGTATCCGCGAATTCCCGGCAGCACGGATCCCGCAGTCCGCACAATAAGGAAAAAAATCGTGGTGCGCGAGAGGGAGTGCGAGAGGGCCAGGGAGGGACAGATAGAGGAGCGCGAGCGTCCTAATCCTCCTGGACGCCGAAGGGGTAGACTCGATTAATAGTCGCGGTCGCGAGAGAAACGGCGTCGTGCTCCAGCCTCGGGATGAGAGCCGTCGCGCTTTAAGCCGAGCTTGCCAATCGGGGGAGGGGTGCCGCTCGACGGAGCATTGTTGCACGGTGAATCGTCGCGTGTCGGCGCTTTAAACCCGGTGAGAGGATCGGGCCGACGATGTCGTCGGGGATGTAAGCCGTGCTGCCGGCGGGGTGATCGGTTTTTCGTGGCAAGCGAACGCGACCCAGGGTAACGAGGATGCGGCCGAGCGCCATCGTCCTGCTGCTCTTCCTGTGCGTACAGTTCCTGACGTCGGAGTCGAAGCTGCGGCAGCAGGCGGCCGTCGACGAGGAGGACGACGACGACGATGACTGGGACGAGGACGAGGAGGACGACGACGACGACGAGGACGACGAGGCGTACCAAATGAAGCCGGAGGTCGACGACGACGGGAGGATCTACAAGAACCCGCGGAACTCGCCCTCGGCCATGTGCCCAAGGGACGAGGAGCAGGCGGAGCTGCTTGGGCAGAAGTGCCTGAGGAAATGCTCCACCGACGAGGACTGCAAGAGCAAGAAGAAGAAGTGCATGTGCGATGGTGCTTGTGGCATGTCGTGCATCAAGCCCGAGAGGGAATGCCACGTCCTGACGGACATTGATCACGGCACGATGACGGTCACTGGGAGATTCTTCGGGGACAAGGCGCACTACACTTGCGATCCGGACTACTTCACCGTGGGCCTGTCCGAGAGAACGTGTCGCGCGGACGGCCACTGGACCGGCACCACGCCGTCCTGTAAGAAAGATGCGAGTTCCTTCTGCACCCAGCCGCCAAAAATGAAGAACGCGCGGCACAACGCCCTCGTCGAGCAGACGACCTTCGACCTGGACAGCATGGTCGAGTACTTTTGCAACCACGGGTACATTACTACCGGAGTGAAGATAGCCAAGTGTTTGTTGATGAAAGGCGTAGCTAGCTGGTTCGGGCCTGATATCACCTGCGAGCCCAAAAACTGCGGATCACCGGCGGATATTGCAAACGGCTGGCACGCTGGTACGAATCTTAATATTTGCTTATCGCTTTCCCGCTCCGTATCACCCGTATTTATCATTGATTACGAAATGCATGATCTGCCGCTTGCGTTCCCTCGTGCGTCTTTCTTCTTAAGGTTTTTTCCTCGTTGCTCAAATGCATATTCATTAAGCGAGTAAGCGCTTGTAATTCGGTCTTCATCTGTTCAAGGCGAGTGTTACAATTATGATTGCCGAGTACTGTATCATTGTGCCGATGGATATGAATTGGTCGGGAAGGCTGAGAAGCTTTGTTTAGCGGACGGCACATGGACTCCCAAAGAATCACCACAATGCGTTCAAGTAATGGCAGGCTATGAATTTAATCAACATGCGTACAATTATTATCGCGCTGCTAATTGAAATAAGTACTTTGCAACGCGCGACGCGTTACCCTTGAGGAGTGTAGATTTGGTAAGAGAGTGTTTTCCTTAGGTTACTTCGGTACAATGTCCGAAGCCGGAAAATCCAAATAACGGAAAAGCGGTCTATACTTCTTATGCATATAACTCCATAGTATCTTATGAGTGTAAGTATGGCTATACCGTAATTGGTGCGGCAACGAGACGCTGCGGTGCCGACGGAAAATGGACAGGAAAAACGCCTAGCTGCCAGGAAATTAATTGCGGGTCACCAGGCGTTCTATATAATGGCTGGATAGAGAATATCGAGACCGGTGAGTTTCATCGAAAATAGAAGATTATTTTTACCCGCAACTTGTCGGCTGAGCTCAAAGGCTAAGAAGTTTAAGGCATTCAGGTGTAATATCGTAGATACCTTGAGATACTTGCTTTACTTCTTTTTCTAATCGACGATCCAGCTATCCTCGTACCGTAGCCTTATTACCTACATAAATTCGCTCTAGTACTTATTCATAGTCAACCAGTTTGCTTATTTATACACAATCCTATTTAGCGTACAAGTGATTAACGATCCTACACGATCCTATAAATATATGAAAGCACGTGTCCAGCTATTAATATAAAAACTTTTATCACGACAAGTGACATATCCACGATTCTCTGAGCAATGAGGCCAAACATTACCAAGCTCTCCGCTATACAAATAAGGAAGGTGCGGGTATTTGAAAGCACGTAAATACGGGAATTTTCTTATGCTCTTCGACAGGCACCGGTTTAGGCGCCAGCATCATCTTCCGCTGTAACGATCACATGAAGCTCGAAGGCAACACGTCGTCCGTCTGTCAAATAGACGGCAAATGGCGCTACCCACTGCCACAATGCCTCGCTCCTTGCGTGGTGCCACAGATCGAAAACGGTCATATAACCGTGGCCAGCCACGAGAGGGACCACATCAACAACGTGACCGTCGTCGAGCACGGAGAAAGATTGCTTGTTTCGTGCGTCCAGAATTATGAATTCGCTGCGAACAGCACTCCTGTGATTTGCAACAACGGCACTTGGTCCATCGTGCCCAGTTGCTCGCCAGCCAGGTGCAAGCAGATGCCGAAAATACCCAAGAATGGCATGGTGATAGCGCCCAAAACCGATCACGGCATGAAGGCGGTTTTCAAGTGCAAGGATGGCTTCAAGTTGGTCGGTGGTGGCCCGTCTAATGCCTCCAAGTCGGTGGAGTGTCAATACGGGAACTGGACAGGCGATATACCGCACTGTGTCCAAGTTTTCTGCCCCTTCCCTGGCTTTATAGAGAATGGCAAGGTCTTCTTGGTGGGCAACATGGGGGTCTACGATTATAGGCCGTACGTGAGGAAGGTCGTGAACAACAAGCAGATCATGTACGACTGTGATAAGGGCTACGTCCTGGACGAGGGACCAACAGGCGCCACATGTATAGGCGGGAATTGGAGCCCCAAGGAGCTTCCAAAATGCATCCTCGGCCAACATCCCAGGCTCAGGTGGAGTAGGCGACGTAGATCCATCAGCGAGGAGGACATCGGCATGAGCTACAGGTGTGCAATTTTAAACATTATACTCCACCTGCGCCCTCACTGACATCCTTTCTGGATTATTGTAGTGAGTTGTATAGATCTATAATATGCTTCGTGCTCTTTGCATTTGGAGATAAGCAGCAAATGCAGTTTTTAGGTGTTTCGATCGTGCACGCTTGAGCTTCCATACGTATTAGTTTATCCCACGAAATGCTTTCATTTATCTCGTCTCACTCGAGTATCCTTATATTTCCAAGAGTATGGAGCAAATAAATAGTAGATTCTTTTCTTTGCAAATATTCTATAAGTTTCTCGAGTGGGCGGTGGATGCACAGCTCGATGAAAATATCGGAAAAGCTCATGGCATCGTTGCGATACCTGCAAACTTTTGCGAAGGAGAAATATGATGTTGTTGCAGAAAGTTCATTGGATTCTTCAGGAAGATCGGTAAAAAGTTGCTGCACCTCGAGATGAACAAGGGTCGCGAGCACGCGAAGCATAAGTCCGTGGTTAATGGCTCGTCGAAGGCGGGAGCTGCGCTCAACGAATCCACGGCGGAGCCGCTGACGTGGAAGAAACATTCTGGACACGGGAACAGGTCACGTCTGCGCGAGGAGAAGATGATCGACTTTCTGAAGGTGGTCTACAGAAAGCTTCAGCGTATCGATGCCAAGCAGTCGACCAACGGTACAAACGCCACCATGCACGACCTGCTGAACGCGATGAGCAAGAACTTCTTCCACGTGGACCTGGCCGAGTCACGGAAGAACAACACGGGAAGGAACCGCTCGGAGTTCGAGATAAGGAATCAGAGGGAGTTCATAAAGTTAAAACGCGAGTTCGAGCGAATAATGCGCTTCTACATAAAGTCAATGCGCTGGAACGAGAAGCAGAGTCGGAAGGAGCTGAAGAGGAAGGGCCAGGCCCACGGCGAGAAGGGGAAAAAGTTGAAGGACAAGAAGAAGCACAGGAAGAACTACTACAAGGGCTTCTACGAGTTCGTCAACAGCTATCTCACAGTTAAGCTCTCGATGATGGAAGCGAAAAATGCCACCGAGGAACTGATAAAGAAGATGAAGGTCGACAGGTTCACCGTGAGAAATGGGACGACCTTCACCGTAGCCGAGATGTACGCGTTTTTCAAACATATCATAGAAGATAAATTGAATTCGACGGAGGAGGCTGCCACGGCGGAGACGACGACAGCAAAGCCGACGACGACCACGGCGAGGACGACGACGGAGGCCAGTACGGCACAGGCGATTACCACGACGACGAGCACGACTACGACGACGATGACGACGATGTCGACGGCCAATGAAGTCGAGTCTTACGATAATCAATCTTCGACAATCTCGGATAACGAGGTGCCGGTGCTGGACAACGAGATACCGAGCAAAGAGGGAGCACCGAAGCACCGTAGTAAGCGAATAAGAAACGCCTCGGAGGACTCAGCCGGCACTCGACAGAAGAGGAAACTTTTATCCTTGAATGGTATGCTGATCAACGTGGGATTACGGTCGCAGGGAGATCAGCGGAGCTCGAAGAAAGTCGCTGACACCGAGGACGTTATATCGGGCCAGTTTACTTTCAACGGGTTGGAGGCGCAGCAGCAGAGCCGCTCAAAGAGGTTTCTGCCACTGTCGGAGCTCGATAATCAAATATTTCTTAAGAACTTGTATCTTAACGCTTACGAGGACGAGTACAGGGCGAACGTGAAGCGCTCGCTGGGCCAACACAACCGCACCAACGGTGGATCGTCAGCCTTCAAGAGGCGCAAGGGGAACCTCGATGCGTACGAGATCAAGTGAGAGAATAATGTGTTGTGATATTAACGGGATTTATTAAGTCATTTACCGATATCAATCGATTTTAGGCGAGTATACACCATATACGATAGTTATAATCGTTGTCCCTCGTCGATGCGCATTGTAACGTGTATCGCGCTTTTTTGAAAAATAAATCTTTTCCATGCAACTCTTGGTGCATCCAGTTTAACGAGAAGACTCTGGATCTCTCTCATTTAGCCGATTCTCTAAACACGTTTCGTGATTCTAGTTTCACAACGATCGGCGCCCGAGCTCCTCGATCGGACGGTATATTTACTTAACGAATCATGTAGCGAACTTACAGTACATCTTAGACGTTTAAATCCACGATCCATTAAATGCGGCCATCTACGATCTATGCGGCGTTCCCGCGAACGTAGTTTTTGTAGTAGGTACTCTGTGTACTGACTCAACCTCTCTTGGTTTGATAAGAAAAAGAAATATACCTTGGTCGTGCTGAAACATCTCGTACTCTTTCTCACACTCATCGACTCCCTGAAAAGCGAGGTAACCGAGCTCCAAGGCGTCCTCTCAAATTTAAAGTGGCAAGAAGTTGAAGAACTGCGCTTCGTATAGTCTCGATCAATCAAGTCCCCATTTCCGTGACGGAATACATGTTTTCTGGATTACATTTGCATAAAGAATGAAAACTCCGATGCGGTATTCGCGTAAAAGACCTGAATTTAAATCGCGCACCTTATCTCTAGATTTTCTCACGCCATAGCACTATATTCCGACATCATCGAAATTTCTCCCGAATAACTTTACGTACAACCGCAAGAAATTCCTTGAGCAATCGTTTTCCGGATAAGAATTAAATACACGATGGTGTATCAGTACTTTATAGACCGGTATACAATAGTTATCGCATCGTGCAATGGCGGATCTACGCTGTCGAAACTATTTATTTTCAGCACAGCTTTCACCACTACCAAAGAACTCTGCCTCGAACACCGGATTCCAAGCTAACCGACCAGATCGCAAAGTCAAAGTGACAAAACCGATAAACAGAGAAAAAAAAAGCCCTCGTTGCACACAACCTGCTAATCGATCGAATCACGAGCCCCGATATATTCAAGGTTACGTAACCCAAAGTTTTCAAACCCGGGCAAGACTTTATCTCTGCTCCGCGGCGATGTCGACAAACGAGCTTGTTATTGGAAATCGACGAGACCTTCTTTAAAGGTGCACGCCCGAAGGTGGCCGCTTTGAATTGCCGCTTGATATCGCAGCGATCGGCACCGATTATGCCGTAACACCTGAGGTAATTAAGTTTGAAAATAAGCAGACCCTGAAAAGGGGATCATGGGGCGCGGCCGAGGCGCGTAATTCGCGCTTGTCGAGGGACGAGCTCGGTCCACCTGTCAATATCGGCAGTGTCATTAATTACGGACCAATTATAATCCGTGATCGACCGCGAAACCATGTTCGATGTTATCTCCAACGCCCTGCTCGTTAATACGTCTGCCGTGACCGCGGGCCTCGGCGGATAGCGCTAAATCGATTAATTCCGTCCGACACGCGAGCATTGCTCACGATAAGGTAACAGTTTCCGAGCAGATATTCATCATAATGCGCCATTAGAATTACGAGGTGCATCTCCCGATTGAGCGGTTAACTCTGCGGAGTGCCGGGCTATAATTTAGCTCGATGTACGTGCGTCACGGGCCACGAATTCGCGTGCATTGCACCGTTCGATGTAGGTGATGCTAAATTGGCTGAGGGATAAATTAGGGGCGCGAGGGGATCCTGATAAATTTGTAGGCGGTGCGACGCGGATCGCTCCTTCGATGCTGAGCTTTTTTCCGGAGGAAGAGAAAACCATGGAAACTTTGGCGACGCGGCTCGGCGATATTGATCGTGGAAAAGTCGCGATTTCGAGAGGCGCGCGGCTCTGATAAAAATGCAAAGGGTCATTTGAATATTGCTCGGCGTTTGGCGAAGAGAAATGAGGAGGAAAGTTATATTTGCACGAGAGTGTGCTCGGACTACGAGAGCGTCAAAACTCGCGCAAAATCGATACGCACGGGGCAATGCGCTCGCCATCCTTAAATGGCAAGCTATTAGTACGCTTGCGCTTAACAAGAAGTGAGAGAAAAAAGGGGACGGAGAGCACGCACCACTAATTCACTTAGCCAGACGCGTTTCTCGCGCCGAGCATTATTCCACTTCATACGGCGATGATTATGCGGTCAGTTGATCCGGTGCTAAATGTGCTAAGCAAGACAACTCGTGGTAAGTGCCTCTTGCCGCTGCGCGAGTCGTCGTTCATTAGGGCCTCGATGTATGTTCTGCGTAAATAGCGTTTAGGTGCCCCGAAAGCGCGCTAACAATGGGTAAACAAACTTATATGTATCACACGTGCTGAAGAGCTCCCTAGATCTCTCGAAAAAATTCGAAAAACACCCGCGAATTTCCCTACAAACTTTCGACTCTACCCAGCGCTGATTCACCGACACGAAGCTTTCTCTTCAAAATATTCTCATCAAAAAAAAAAAAACTTCCACAGATTTGCTATCCATAACTAGTCTATGCATATTGTTTATTATGTAAAATGCAGGCCTATATACGCTGTTTATACAAGTGCAGCGTAAGGAGTAAGAAAACGCAGGGTACAGTAGACGCCTTTGATGTCGGGCGGTTTTTCAGCCCGCAGACACCGATCGGCTCGAGCAATCTCCTCGAAAAGAGTGGCATAAGCCAGCAACGTTTACGGAACCTTAAGAGGCATCGCCAGTAGCTGCGTAGCACGTTCCTAACAATACAAACGTAGTTGGTCTCGCAGAAGAGGTCCGAGTAGCCGATGATAATCTCATTGAAAGAGGAGTTAAGCGGCGCGGGCTTCCTGCCAATTCAACGAGCCAAGTGTCGCCTTAACGCAGTCAATGCCGCCACGAAATTGCTCGGTGCCTCCGACTCAATGAAAGCTACCAGTATTTCGCTCGAGGATTTGCCTAGATAACCGCGGTCGATAGGCGTGCCAGGACTGCCGTAGAAGGCGACTATTGTGTTTTCCACGAGTTTGTGAATGGACCGTGCCCCCGGCACCGGAGGCCACCGCGCTCCTCGAATGGATCGGAAACTCAAGGAAAGGGTTTCGACGGTCTTTCAGCTTCGGCAGTCTCGACAATTGATCGCTGGAATGGTTTCTGGGGAAGGAGCGTACGGGTGAAAGACCGCAGCTTTCCTGGAATTTTCCGTTCTCCTCGCATGTCTTGGATCACACCTTGGAATCGCGAGCCTCGATGGGAGGAGCTAAAATCGTCTCTAAGCCTCATCGCGGTCTAGAAGCGTTGTCATGGATTATTTATCTTGAGGAAACTGGTCTTTGCGAGCAATAATTAGTACTTGCTCGTGAAGACCAGTTTTTTTTCAAGATATTTACAATTTGGAGTAAGCAGCAGCTAGGAGTAAGGATGTCCAATGTTATGAATTATTCTCAGTTTTGTTCGCGATCAGTCGAGAAGAATTTCTCTCACCTCGTTTTAAACGATCAAATGATATTCTTTGATTTTTTCTCTGAAAGATGTATTACGCTGTACTCTTTCCTCGCGCATGGTTACACCGTGTATAAGTATCGTTTACTGGAATGTATATCCCGAAATGGGGAAAAGTTCAATCAGGCTATTTTTTATCCAGACTCAGCTCGGACTTACACCTTTCGTTCGCACGCTATCCTGAAGCAAGCCCTCTAGGCTATAAAGATTCTTACCGCGTTGTTGTGCGGCTCCTAAGTATCGTTTACCGGAGCTTCTCGACTGGAAAGATATCTAAGCAGAATACGAGGGTGGTACAAATCCGTTCTCTTTCACACCTAGCTTTGGCCGGCTGGATCACCTGCGACCGCGTGCATCCAGCGCTTCTAGTGTCCCATAATAAAACGATTTATCCGCCGGACTATCCGGCATTATAGCCGCGTTACGCGCCGCCATTAAAGTCTCTTCCCCCTTCAACGCTTCCTACCTTTCTACTTCTATCCACCGCCGCTCCTTCCAGCCTCGGTCATTTGCGCGCGGCCCAGTGCCGCAAATTAGCCAGCTGGCCGTTAAGTTAAGCCCGAGATTATGACACTTTCGTGACGGAGTGCATCGATGCGTGGCGTCCTCTGGACATCTGGCGGCCGCCTATCGGCTTTGACCCACCAAAAGGAGAGGATTTAACCCGGCACTCGCTAGGTGGTCCCCTTTTGCCACTTGGTACGTAACGCGGCACCGTGTGCCCGCCGCCGCTCTGTAATCAGCCGATCGTCTTGCTCATTAGCACGTCCTTGCGGCCCCTTGCGGATTTCGAGAAACCTGGAAGCCATGCAAGAAGCTCGCGCCGCGAATCTCCCGCGTAATGACCGCCCGCTGCTCTGGGTTTTTTGCTCGCGCTGCCCGAGGGGGTGACGCTGAATCGAGGCTAATCGCGCTACTCAAGACGCCTCGTCGGTATTTCGAATCAGGCTCGTTACTGCGAGGGACATTACGTCCGCGCGACTGTCATCCTGCGTCGTCGAGTTCACGAGCAAGTGTCACGGAGCGCGAAGATAGGTTTAAATCGTTTGTACAGGCCGTTCCGGAGCTCGTGGTATAAATTGTAAGCAGGTAAGTCTACGTGGAAAAATGAGCGTAGAAAAACTGAATAGCGTTTTTTTTTGTTTAACGCTTCGTTTTCGAGGAAATTGAGATTGAATATATGTACACTTTGTTGAGTAATTCTTACTTATTCGTATAGTGAGATTGTGTTAAGACTTTTTTGTTTGAACCGTTATTTTAATATTTTACATTGGATACTGATTTGCTCGTACGTGAGTTAATTCGTGTCTGCATGTCGAAATCTTGTTGACCAGCCATGAGTAAACTCGTGATGCGCTTTTGTTTCTCATTGGTGTCGTTGGGTTAGTGCGCTATCGGAGAGCGTAGAGTGTAATCGTTGTTCAGCATACCACAAGCCGTGTCTTTCGCTAATGAAACCCATCAAGTTGTGTCCCTTTTGTTATAAAAAACAATTTCAACCATGATGGAATGTAGTGGTAAAGAATTCCTCGATGAATTATACGCGATGTTACATCTGATTGTTGGAGTGATTTTTGAATAAAATGCGATGATTTAAAAAATGGTACTTTATTGCACGACAGTTATGAATCTGATATTAGGGCAACAAACTCGTGAATAAGAAATGTAACAGAATGAAAACGGTAACAAGCTGTATAATATCTGACAAAAGGCACCCTAACGATTCGGTGCATCGCAATTTATGTTACGCCATTCGTTATTTTCATCGTTGATCAAATATCCTCGCAGCCGATGACAAAGAATGATGATAATACGACATCGCGCTGCTACTTTAGAAGCTCCTTCATTAAATTAGATGGCGATCGGGAATCGCTTATCGGTGCCAAAGGATTAATAAAAGAACGGAAAAGACGCCAGCTGATGTTGGTAAAGACGTGCATGCGAGCGTGAAATATTATTCTATTAACAATATCCCTCGATACGAGCCGCTGCACAATTTCCGTCCGACGGAGCACGTTTTATTCGATAAATCATTTCCGCTCGTGCAGAACACCTGTAGATACGATTGGGTATGTAAATGCGCCTTTCTGGCACGGGCGAGGCATGCGCGTGCACGACAAGCAGGAAGAAAGCCGCGCGAGGATGAAAAGAAGGAACGAAATTGGTCGTCGGTTTCGTTTCTACCCTCGACGCAGATTTATCGAAGCATCGCCAAATATGGATTTCGCACCTTGCCACGCCGAGTCCCGGAGAGTAATGCGGCTGTCCCACAAACGGCAGATTTCGCGCCTTCTTCGTCCGTTTAAGGCGTCGTCCCACAGAACGATTACACGCCGGTTAATTTCAATAACGAGAGTCACACCATACGCGGTTTAAGTGAATTTCGATGACCGTACCTTCTGCGTGCCAATGCTGGGGCCGAAAACAAACGCTCGGTTCCGTAGCGGTTTCAGGTTTGAAGTAACGAGGTCGGAGCCGTTAATGGTAGTGAATTATGCAGGCATAATTCAGATGTTACACATTGTCAATAATTGGACCTACCGCGATTTCGATCTTTCTTCACTTTCGATCAGCGACGAGGGAAAAATTCGGTTTTTCGTTATAATTTCCTGTTATGATAAATAAACTTGTTTTTTTTTTTACTGAGTATCACCTATAATTATCGAAGAAGGTTGTTAATGAATGTAACATTGCACGTGAAGTATTGACTTTATATAAGCAATCTTCTTGAGTTCTGATGGTAAGAAAAAATCGAATATGTATTTTGGTGATGTTGTGCGGGCATTTTGTGGCGTTCATAAAGCCATTGCGAGGTTCAAAAGAAATTCGACCCAGAAAACTCGAGCTCGTTAGTACAAGTCAGAAATAATTGACACTCTTTTTGATCTGAGCGATGAACACGTCCGACTTCCTGTTGCTTTTGCATAATCGATAAAGTTGTGCGATGTGGCACGCAAGCGCTTCGTAGCTGGCACCGAATCAACACAAAGATGTTTACGGATAAATATAAGTGTGAAGTTAATCAAGAGCAACTTGTCGGGTAAAAGCAAGTGATTGGGCCTTTAATCAAGGCTTACATTCAATTATATTTCCTCCTTTGAATACGTTAGCCTGAGAAAATTTCACCAATGCTCACTTTCTCTTCTGAATTTGTAATTCAAACTTTGGAATGCCATTCCAATATTCCAAATGCCAATGATTTACCAATTACATCGCCACGTGAAACAAAGACTATAAATTAAAGTAAAATATCAGTCGTCCCCAAATTAAATCGTTTGTGACTTCGAACTGCCGATCTTTCTAACCATCAATCGATTTCATACGCCTTTGGAAGCTTCTGTGTCGTTCAAAAAACTTCGCTACGACGATAAAGGACTTAAATCTCTGATTTAACCTGCTACGGACGCGGAGACGAATCTATACTCGGCTGGTTGGATTTCTCATGGGGCGAGCCATGAATCATGGGATTTGAAGATGAATTAAATCCCATTGCGTAGACTCGTTTTCAATTCGGGTCGCGTTTGCTGGCCGTGAACGAGCCCTGCCGGTGGTCCTAGCTCGTATCTTGCGTAGAAAGCAGTGGTCATTGTGGACTGCTCCTTGAATCCACTCTGGAACCCTCTGTCTCCCCTCTTTTTCACCTCTCGTTGGACCCTAAGTTGTGGGGGATCTTTTTATAACCGGATTTGGACGTGCACAGGTGGCACAACTAAAGATGGTGCCATGAGAGCAAAAATGGGCAGCAAAGCGGGAGGATAATGATAGCGAAACAAAGTACGTTCTGGCTACCATCACGTGGATGATCCCTGAATGGCTCTTACTCGACGTCTCGGAGTGGACGCAGAACTCAGTGTAACGTTAGAACCACACCCGATTATACTACAATAAGCCCAACGGTCTACGCATCCCCGGAGCTTAGTTCTGATTGACGATCTCGAAGCAAACCGGATAGAACATTAAGCCGGCCAGACGTTTGGAAAGGAATTAAAGATACTCACGGTACACCGACTTTTAAATCGTTTAATCCCCCCTGTAATCTCACCTCATTAAACTTATAACTCGAGATAACCGCGTCTGCCGAGGTACCGCGCAACTCTCCCAATATCGAGCGCCATAACTGAACGTATCGCTGTTAAGGAATGACTCTATCGCATTATTCTTGATTCGCGCGCAAGGAACTGTGCAAAGGTAAATCCTCGCCCTGCATCTACCCGTTTCCGAGAAAGGAATCTCCGTCAAAGAACAACAACAATAAAAAAAAACGGAGAACCTTAATTCGAATTAGATTGGATCCAATTTATTCCCAATTAACTGGGAAAGACGGTGCCCCGAGGACCTGGAGATCGTTTCGCTTCGAGGGCCCAAGTATCTATTTCAGATCCAAAGAGATTCCATCCGGGTGGATTGGTCACGACAGGTTTCGTAGCGGAATCGATCCGGCCTGCCCGTTGATAAGTATCCCTCATTCGAGGAGTCCGGCACCATTTCGAATCGGCTCGATTCCCGTTTCGACGGAATTGGATGGTGGCAGGTGTGGGTGATTCCGCTCCCGCAAAAAGCGAATGCCAGCAGGATGGACCCTCCGACTAATCTGAGAGCCCCGCTGACCCTCTTTTAATTGAAGGATATAATGATGTCCTTGTTGGCGATCTCAGACGGGAGTTTCGATGAACCCTAACCTAACCTAAGCCCATTCCACAACGCGATCCTCTGTCTTTTTCTCCTCGCGGATGACTCTTCTTTCGGATGCCCGTGGCGCGGCCTGAAAGGACGCGTTGTTTTAGCGGACGAATGCGGCCCGTCACCGTTCTCGATGCTCTTCATCAACGGATAATGATGAGTCTTATACCTTGAGACAGCGTGCCGATGAATGGCCCGCTTGTGAGATTTTCTGACTGCCAGTAAAGTTTGGTCGGCGCGCCGGGGCTAAGACCGGTTCGATCAAAATTTCGGCTCCGACAGGAAGTTTGATCCCCTTTTTTCTATTTTAGGCACGTATTAACGAGGTTATTTAGCATAGATACTCTGCGTATACGATGATCCGTAAGTCGACATTATTTCCTGTAGGAATGCGTTTTTCATTTTCCGTATTTGTATCGAACTGGATACTATTGCGACCGACTTACAAGACTTGAAAAGAATTTAGAGGCGAGGGGCATGGTTCGAGACTTCTTCGTATGGAAGTCGTAATACTATCGTAGGTATAAGCGAAACATATATTCCTCGTGCGTCTACGACAGCAGATGCGCCCGACTACTCAAGGTTCTACGAGTATTTTAATAATAGACCATTATAGATGCGTCCACGTAGACGCGAAAAGACGGTGGTCTTAGTTTTTACGACGCCGCTCCGCTCGGCCGCGGAATTTTTACGAGCAGACGAAGGTGTATTTTAAAAAAAAATTCCAAGATGGTTTGTTCGCGACGGCGGGGTGAGATAAAGCCTTAAATTTTCAGAGGACGTATCTCCCGTGGTCCCGATCGTAAAGTCTCGTCGGTGTGACCAAGATCGTCTCGCATGGCGGCTACGTAGAACGCTTTATATCCATCGTCGAAACCGTCGGTCAAACTCTAGACGATACAGGCAATAAATCCCTGGAGAATTAGAGCCGGAGAACTCGCTCTGCAATTACGCTGGAATTATCCCTGTGCTTTACAAACACCTTATTCTTCAATGTCACGTCTTACGCGACGCCGCTACCCTTGCAAAAACCTCTTACAACACGTTCCAAGAGCATCGTGTACAACCTAGTACATACTTGTTGCATCATCTCGCCTTAGAAAAAAGAAAGAACACTATATAGAGTAATAAAGTAGATGTGGCGAACTGTACAGATATGAACGTGATGTAAGGTATTGTACCTTATGCAAGCGGTCCTTCTCTCGTTGTTAGGAAATTGTCGAAAAAAACGATCGTTTCCAAGAAAGTCGCGAGGCGTCAAAGTATTCACGCGGAATGATCGGGGAATAAACGTATTTATTTGCTATGCCTTGTGTTTCTTACGTAGTCCCTCCTTATATATTTATACGCTCGACAAACAACGGCCTCCTTAAGTTGCGAGGATTACATAAATTCTTCACCCAGTAGCTTCCTCTGTTGATACAATTTTTAATGATCGACACTTTATCCTTTCCTTGGAGAATACTATTCTCCTAAGTGGGCTAGCCCTTGAGACTAAGGATGATAATTTACCCAACGATTTCGATAAAATTTCTGCTCGAGAAACCGCCCCATTAAAGGCTCGTCCATTCTCCCTTGCCAGCAACGCGCTTTCCGCGGCGACGTCAGGTTGCCGGAATGTCTCTCGAATCCGCAGCTCGCGTCGTCCTTCCTCATCGTCCGAGGATCGTTCAAATTATAATTCCTCCGGCACTCCGGGTGAAAGAAGGCGGCAGAGGGGGTCGGCCGAGGAGGACAAAATAGTCGCTACTTGATGGCGACTTAAGGTGATTTTGAATGGTGCCTAACGACTTCGAGCCGCGTCATGGGGCCCTGTATGCGACCGCCGTGCCAAATAATACGGAGTCACGCTGGGCACCGTGTCCCGATGTCCCGATGGTGAACGGCAACGGTGAAGATAATGTCCTCCCACACGGCCGTCACTTCGCTATTCCGTGGTCCTTAACCTCTCACCCTCCCCTGGCCAACCTTTTTCTCGAGCCCCGCGCCGTCCCCGTATAATAAAGTCGGGGCCTCAGCCGTGGAACGTTATCGCGAATTAATGTTTTTTCGCTCTTTCGCGCGGCGGTATGCCGTCTACCTGCTTCGATTCAAATGTCACTGGCTGGACTCGATTAATCGTGCCGGCGTATCCCCGCCCGCAGGATTATAAATCGACCCCCCAATACCTCCTCCTCCCAATCTGGATGCCGGCGAAAAATCTTGGTTAATTAAATTTGCCGCCGTAAACGCCGAAACGCAGCGGCGCGTCATGTATCGTATCTTGGAAACTGATGAGATCACCGTTGTACCTCGTAATCGAGGAGTAATAGCGTGCAGGGGATCCCCCGATACGAGTTTAATTACGCGCCGGAACACTCTGTCGTGAGACAGTTTGCGGCTGATATTTCACGAAGGTTGCGCGAGAGATCGAGGTTGTAGGATGCGCGAAAGCGATGCTGTGGAAATGTTGAGGTACAGGGGAAAAAGTCGATGTTTACATTATAGAGGGAAGCGTGGGGGTTTTGTTTCCCCTCGTCTTCCTTTTGGCATGGATTTTTAAAGCCGGATGACGTATTTACGATATTACACCTCAAGAGCGTGGTACTTTCGATAAAAATGTAAACCTCCACTACGTCACGATAATTTTGATGAAGACGGAAATATCGGTTAGATTCCACATTTTTGTATAATCATTCTACTTAATAGATCGCGATTTTTCTGAATCTACGCGTGTCCCGCATTCTTAAAATTGTGTTTTGAAAGATTGGCCAGCATGGAGGGACAACGCGCGTAGTTCCACTGCAGAGGCAGTACCTCTGAATGAATCGTTTCCTATAGAACTCGCATCCCAGACCCAGGATAGCCTGCTGTGATCTTGTGAATTCCGTGATCCCTGCATAGAGTCAAGCGGTTAGTCTCGATGGTGGGGCACAAGGACGAGGTAACAGCGAGGCGTACCTCGGTATTAACCTCCTCCACTTCTGGACGAGCTGTAGAACTGATTTATTCGTTGAAGCTACGATCTTTCCATCGTCGGGATAGCCGCGTAGATTTTGGAGATGGCGGCGATTTTGGCTGCTCATAGGGGTGGATTATGTTGGCTTGAAATCTGGAGCCGTGAAATCCCCCGTTCTTAACGTAATCCTAGGGGCTTATACTAAGAGCAGACGTTCGACGAAGTACTTAAAAATATTTTCTACGCCCGTGGCATAAGGGGAAAATAAAATCATCTTGCACCAGGATGTATCGTAACACAAAAATATGCGTTACATAATAAAATCCTATAGTTACACCGTTTATATCGTTGCCATTTTACAAAATTATAATAAAAGGCCTCAAGAAAGTATTTTAGAGATTATTTTCATCCTTAATTTTTAGTCGAATAACGAGGCAGAGGTGCCTGGCGAGTAATAATCGTGTAATTCCATGATCCGAGGCGCACTTATCGCATGAAATACTATGGAACAGTGAGATCTTCAGTTTTGATGAGCGGCCATTAAAGTAATCATCGCTTAATGCCCCTCACAGTTTCGAAAATCCCCGGCAACAATGCTCGTTTCATTCGAGATTATTTCTCACCGCTGGATGCTACGAAAGGCTCTCCTGACGTAGGTGGCTTTTGGTTTGCAGAAAAGCGAGGCAGGTGTAGGTGCCGGCGGTGTCATTAATAACTAAGTTAATTTGTACGAAACAATTTTTGCCGCTGCGTAGATCAATCGCGGAGCTATCATTAAAGAGTACAATGCTTCTGCAGTGTCATTTATATTAAGTCACTCCATTGTCGGCGCGGATTCCTCTCCTTCGGCCTCCGCGCTTCTTTCCCTTACCGGCATTATTTTCTTTTTCTCTCTCTCAAGTCCGACGCGCGTCTCGAACTCGTAACGGATAGCCCAACGCAAGCGTGCGCGTCCTTCGCCATTGGAAAAAATAACCCGGCCAATTCCTGGAAGTCTCGCACGTGCACTTTGTCACAATTATTCTTAGACGCGTTTTGGTTTATTCGACGTGTATGCACAATGCAATCCTGCTTTACATGGCAAAGTCAAAGACCCCACGTGGGGTAAGAGTAACGGGCTACGGAGAGGCGCGCGTGACGGTGCATCTCGACGTTCGTGGCCATTGTCCAGTCTACGACAGAAACTCTCCAGGAAATCTACCCGCAGGACCTCACGCCGTGATCGAGAGCTTGTCAACCGGCTTGTCGAAGGACGGAGCGTGACCGACTCTCCTCAGGCGAGCTGTACAGCGGGCTACAATAACGTCTGTGGGACACCACGGTGCTCAAAATATTTAACTCCATACCAGGCGCAAGCTACGACAACGTGGTACACGAAAGTTTCTATATCTATAAAGAAATTTCGAGCATAAATTTCAACCATTCCATGTAGACTTTCTTACGCGATGCCACATTAATTAAAAAGCTACTTTAAATAATCCATCGACCAGCTTGATCGCATCGAAGAAATTAAGTTGACAACTGGAGAACGAGAAGCGAACTAAACAAAATTGAAATAAATCAGGGTACATAAGGTACGAGTATATCGCATTATTCTTCCCTTTGGTACTGTAACTCTGCAGGATAAGGTGTGAACGAATGAAGATACTCATCGATTGATATAGATAGAATCGAGCCGCATACAGGTTTCTCGAGAGCGTCTTATCGTAAGTCGTGCGAGCAATTCAGTTGTTTCGAGATTTTAAAACACGGTGCTCCGCACCCTAAAAGGAAGGTGCCCGGTGCGCCCCGGGCGAGGACGCCGGCGCAGTTTGTTTTTATTAGACTGCGAGCGGAATCTTCATCCGCGTGCGATTCTTTTGAAGGACGGTCCCGCTTTCGTCGGCTAGAAAAATAATGGTGTCCCCGGGCAGGACGAAGTCAAGCACTACTTTAGTGTCGCGGCACGTTCGGTCGTCGTCGGGCTCTGAGCAAATAATCGTGCTTTCCACTATTTACGGCTATCCTCCGGAATGGGATGCGCCGTGTGTACCCACCGTGGAAATCCTGTGAAACTCTGCAGAAAGTTTATTTTCCAATGAAGAGTCAAGTGCGGTGCTCCGCTCCTTTTTCTTCCGCGTTGGCCCCGGGCTGCGCCCTGGAGACCAGCACTTGTTCTAATAAACTACTTTCAACGGAGGATATTATATAGCTAAGTTAATTCTCCCTTGAATTACTTCCCCTTGAAATCGGGTAAATTACGAGAAATTACTTGTGTTGATTCGTTGCTTTGGTTTTATAAATATCCCAACCTTTACAGCTTGAAAGGTTTTAACCTCTTAGCTCCAGTACGCGACCGTAGTGGCTTAGGAGTCCCTGTGATATGGACTCTGCGTCGTATCACGTTTTCAAACATATCGTATAAACTTGTATTATTAATCCAATCGCTGATCGCGATTTAAATATTCTGTTTCGAAGAAGCGCGGTAAGTTTTTTATTTTTAAGGATTTTTCGTGAATTAAACGCTACTAGAAGGCTAAAACATTCTTTTATATATTCTTTGCATAACAATAATTTATGAACGAGGATTCTCCGTCCATAACAACGAAAGAGTTAAACATTAAAACAGACGTGTTTATAATGTCCCAATTTTTTTTTAATTATATATGAAAGTGTACGAAGATATTATAGATTCATCTATCACTCTATTCCCGTGTAATTTCATTATGCAAAGCACAATCGGACAGAACGCAGTGTTCCACTGTTTACTAACGCGTCAAACACTACCATACGATCGCTCACCTCTGCTGTTTCTATGTGATATGCATATCGTAGTTCTGGTGATTCACCATCCACCTTAAACAGCAGCTCCTAGGTCAAATAACCTTCGCAGTCGATGCCAAAAATTAATTACAAAAAAATACCAGCCGTAGTTAAAAGATTAAATGTAAGGTATTTCGAAGCAACTCGGTCCCAAAGTCTGCCCTTCCAATTGCCGCCTTCGTCGGAATTAAATCAGCAAGAGAGAGAGAGAGAGAGAGGGAGTCTCCGTCTTGACGTCTAGTTTACACCTGGTACGAGCGCCAGTTCGTCCTTTTATCGCAATTTAGGTCCATTGAACGTCCCGGCAACGTCTCGAAGTCGGTCGCTCCGCGGACCATGGCGAAACAATTTGGCGAGTCGTTCGTCGGCTGTCCGGCATTCGCGACAATGCTCGAACACAGGGGAATATAAAGGACGAAGCTCGTGGGACGCCGCGACAATGGGTGTGCCCAGTGTTGGGCCAACTTAGGGACAACTGCGTGAATCTAATTGTCTACGCTCCGAGAGAGCGCCGGAAGATTCCTTTCGTTTCTTGGCAGCGTGATGTCTTCTTTGACGCGGGCTTAACAATGGAGAAAGATAGTAGGAATACGGTATAGAAAGAATTGGAAACGCGTGCCTTGGTCGTCACGACGATGTTGTGGAAGCACGCCACCTTGTCACGGCGGATGGACGCTCGGACCTTCGCGTGGAAAATCGGTCTACTATACAGCCGATGGCGACTGGATTTTTCCACTGTAGACCCAACAGCTCGAAATTTACATCAACCAATAGGTACTGGTTTGAGAAATCTTGGTGATTTATGTTGAAAATTAAACAAGGAAAGAAACTGTTTTTTAAGAACGTGGATTTTGACTTGGAAAACATGGTTTTATATTCAATTCATTGCTTCTGGATTTTTTCACGTGATACGTTTTCTTTAGGTTTAGTGCTTTAGAAGTGAGTTTTTAAATAACGGCAGGTTGAACAATTGTATCGATTCACGTAGGCGGATAAAGGGGATAAAAACGCTAAGAAACACGTTGGCGGAATTTTCCGACCACCCGGTGGATTCGTAGTGGCAAGCCCTCTATGAATTTAAAGCTCAGAGGTTCGCGGAATTCCACCGAACCACTCCCGACCCCGAGACTGGAATGGAATCCAATGTAATCAGGTTAGCATTATTGAATTCACCCCGATCGCTTTTTCGTTTCTCGTTTGGCGTAGGTTTTTCCTCTACCGAATTGATATTTTAAAAAAAATACAGGCGAGCTCGCCAGGATCCTCTCAGAATAACCGTTGCAGTTGACACACAGTCTGCAGCTCGGTGAAAACAGTGCCGATCGCGAAGCAATCGATATAAAACGTACATAACAATAGTGCGTGGCTTTTAAACGAAACGTGTTGTGAAAAAAACGAATCCTATAAATATGTCAGTCGACTGAAAGTATCAATAAGTATATCCGGGGAAAGGCATTATAAATCACGAGCGATATCGAAGCTTTTGCTGCTGGAATTTACATCAGCCGTATTCGAAATAAATCTTCAGCATCTTTCCTCGGCGATCAACCGCGATGTTCTTCACAATGCCTCCCAAGACTACCGGAAGTCTCTCCGCTCGTATTTTCCCGCATCCTTCAGTGCTCTTCGATGTTCGTCTAGTCTGCATCCAGACGCTAGAGCAACGTCCGAGGAGCAGATGTTCGTTTCTTGACCAGCGCTACGCCAGCACGCGAAACACGCCGTGGAAGAGCCGTTTATTGACACCGGAGTGCGATAATCCCTCTCTGACTCGAGAATACGCTCGCTTACCGATCCGTAGACGCGAACGCACTCACTTTGCTCTCATCTGGTATTGTCCGTGGGCATTCCTGCGTGCATTGCGTATTGAACAGGGGAAAATAAAAGGCCGAAGCAGCGAAGAAAGACAGAAGCAAACAGGGGCAGGGACAAAAAGGACAGCCTCACTCCTTTGAACTTTATTGCACAAAGCATATTGTGACGTAATTATGAAGACCAAGATGAGAGAATAAGACGGATCAAGTATCCTACGAATACAGCCGAGTCTTACGCACATAGCACACCTCTATATAGTTATAATAAAACAGCATATAATACGCACATACTAATATCGATAGAAGAGCTATGTCTGAACCCAATTCCTCTTTGAGTTTTATTTTTGTGCCCTGATGTATTTCATAACAAACATCTGAATATGTTACGATATCCTTATTACTCGACGAACGTAAAACAGAAGCCTGATGTGCGACAACATACTTCTATACAGCTCTTATAAAACAATATATAACATATACATACTAATATCGCTAGAAAAAGTAAATCCTAACCCAATTCCTCTTTGACTTCTATTTTCCTGCCCAGAAACTTTCTAAGTATTCCATATCGAGCATTCAAATGTGCGATAATATCCTTATTGCTCGACGAACTCGAGCCAGAAGCCTGGCTCGCGAGCGTTACGAGCGAAATTCAAATTCCAAAGCCGGGATGCCGTATGGCGAAAAACTAGACGTCTCGAGAGATAATCGAGCGTCGGCTAAGTCGAGCGTTTCCCGGGTGGAACGAGAGGAGCTGCGGTAGGAGGCGGGCAGAGATAGGAACAAAGAGGAGCGCGTATGCACGGTACTCGGCTCTGCCACCTGTCCCATCGTAGTCTAAGAATAGAGCAACGCAAGAAGGTGCAGCAAAGCGCTCGGCAGCGCCAGCAGGATGGTACTTCGGGTCATGCGCCGGTCCTCTTGCTCTTTTTCCTCATCCTCGTGCCGTCCCCGGGGGCCCGGCTACCTTCGGCTCTCCGCCGTCAGCCTTTTTCAGGGCGCGCGGCTAATGAGAGAAAAAATCAGAAAATAATTGCTACCACCTCGCGCGAAGCCGTCCGCTCGGCAAACCGGCTGTCGGCGTCGTTGTCGTCGTCGTTGCCCACCGTCCAGTACAAATGATCGAATCGTGCGTGCCTCCGAAGCTGGCACAGCTGAATCCCGCGAATATCGCGTGTTAGGCGAATGACTCAATGAGAACGATGCGGGTTCGATACGATGCCACCACCGTTCTTCTTCGTTTTAAGCGGGCTGCCGGGCGCCGCGAGCCGACCGTTGCGAAGCTGCTCGATGTTTGGGTGTCGCCATTTATCGGAATAATGGTGCGCGTATATGTAGCTCGAAAGGATTCGCTGGAAAGATAAAGCTATTCTGAGCTTCGGCGGTTACTTACAAATCATCTGACGTTTATAGGAGACTAATGCGAGAGAAGCTCGGTTGGTGCGATTATTACGCGTGAAAGAGTCGAGGTGGAGATAGTTGATAAAGTTGTAATCGGATGTGGTGTTGTTTATATTTGAGTGTACTGTGGATTCGATTGTAGTGTGCGTCGAATGTGTTCATTTTACTTTAATCGAGTGATAAATTTTAATAAATGTTGATCTCAAAGCACCTTTCTGTTGCTTAAATTTGTCAATTTAAGATGAATTCCTTTAATAATTAGGTTCGACATCATTGAATAATGGAACTTTGTATAGCTATCGAATCAAAAATGATTTTCTCGAAAAGAATATGAGATTAACTACATAGTCTAAAGCAAGTTTGTACACTCACGTCACTTTGCATAATACATTTTTTCTGCATATATATTCTCAAAGAAATTTAAGAGTATCCTCTATAATCACACAAACATCTTATACGCGCTGCTTTGCAAATCGATTAATCGACAAATAAGCAGCTTGACACTAGAACTACCTACCACTCTTGGAACATATTTAGAACATCGCATACATCTTCGATGAAAAAAAAGGCTATAGAAAACACGCGTAAATCAATATAATAATTTGAATACTCCATGAAAATCATCGAAAATCTCGAATAAGGCATCGTCATAAAGCGCCACGATTTTTTCAAAGAAATAACCCAGTCATTCTAACATGTTCGCTAGCTTTAGTGTCAAACAGATGTCTAATTTCCAAGCCGAGGAAGATCCATCGTCGTTTATCCATACGTGCACACGTCGCGCTGTGTACGTTTACGACAGCAAAAAGCGAGCGCGGGATCCGGATCGCAGACTTTACCCGAACGTACCGTCTCATTGCTGTACGCTCGTCCGGCACTTTGAAAGTTCGAAGGAGGGAAGGGGCGGAGGATGCACTGGGAGCGAACGAGGACCGCGTTCCACTCCTCGTCTTCTCTCGGTTCTTCAGCCAGCACCTGCCATGACTCACCGGCGGCTCCCCCGCAAAACTTCGCCGGATTACAAAGACTTAAATACCGGTCGTTTGCCGAATATATAGGGCCATAAGGAATATACGGCGGCGAATCCGCGGACGAGATCTCGCAGGGCCGAAAAAAGGCGGCCTGCGGGGAAAAAAGGAGTGGGCATGAAAAATAGGCGCCATTCCGCGGGATTAGCGATTCGTTAAAGTTATAGCTCGTAAAAATTGCAAATCCTCGGCGCCGAAGGGATTCGAGAGGTCATCGGTCTACCCCTCGCGGATCAGGGTCGGCGGGCTCGCGTGCCTTTTCTTCGAGGAACGACTTATATCTCCTTCGGGAGTTTAGACTTTGGAATACTTTATGCGCTTCGAGGGATCTCGCGGGATTTCGGCCGGCGTAAAACCAGATGCGAGCTCGCGCTTTTTATCTGCCGCGAACTTCATCCTTACCCAGCTACCAACCAAGGGATCGATTCGCGATTTCTGTTTACCCATATCTTTGCTACAATGTAACGTGCGCTTACCGCTGCAACTCAAGGCTTGGATTGTTTGGAAGCACAGAGGTCCGAATTCGCAGACGGGAGACTTGTTTGAAATCCATCAATCGCCTTTGAGGGTATTTATACGATACGTATATTTGCAGACCCGATTGCCCGAAGTTCTCTTTAAACGGGTTTTCGAGCGGAATAACATCGCTCGTCGATGCTTGTGGTTAGATAATCCTCGACTTACGTATATGTATAATTCCTATCTTTATAACAATAAAGAAACCCACGTCGACTTATGTATATATACATAATTCCTATCTTTGTTATTCGATATAGAAACAGATCGTCCGATACGAGAGCATTCGTCTATGAAACCGATACTGCTTCACAGTCCGCGGATTGTCACGGCGACCGTTACGTCGTCCTCCGGAATTTTTCTTGCACCAGGATTCCTGCAGGCCTCCATCGCGATGCCAGCCATGAGCTTGCATATAAATTACGGGCTCGTGAGCCGAGCCCCCCGTGACAGGAGACAAAACACTCGGTCTCGCGTGGTTCCTAGATCTGCCGTTGATATCTTCACTAAACGAAGCGCCACCCAAGGTGTTAGCCGGGCCCAGATGGCATTGCGCGATAGGCGACACCATCTCCGGCGCATTAGCCATTTTATGGGCGAGAGGTGCACCTTGAAAGGGCCGGGAGGAGGAAGATAGGAAATGAAAGATCGTGGCAAGTGGGTGACAACAATGCCGTGACAGCCGTGTAACGCTTTGGGCGAGCATGGTGGTCCAAGAAAAGTCCGGAGCTCCTCGGGATCCCTCAAGATCGCTAAAAGGTGCATTGGAGGGCCCATTAATTTACCCCCTTCTACCCGTCATATGCGCTCGAGGCACCTACGAATAAATAAAAGGAAACCACGTGTGTCGTGGTGCCTCTACAACACGAATTCGAATTAACAAGATTAGAGAATCGTGACGATCGTCGTACAGCATGGTGCTTACGCAGCCTCGCAGTGTCCTAACGCCGTCAAAGAGACAAGCCTCGTATATCAGTGATATGAAATACCGTGAGGTTCTTTAGATCTTCAAGTATTTTAGGAATAAGATCCTAAAGTTAAGAGGCTGAATTTATCGTGTAACCGGGGATAGGGTTTTGTTTGATGTTAGTTAATAATAGCAAAGGGGAAAAGGAACTTTTTTTATCCTGTATAAATCGATGAAAATGTAAGAACGTTTATTTGGATGTTATAATTTTTAATGGTAATACGAATAAAATAATCTGTTCTTGATCTTCGAGCAAAAGAATCTTCTTTTTTTTTATTTTCATTATTAGCCTCGTGTAGTATGATTTTCTGCTATACCGGATTTCATAGACTCCCGACTATCCTGTTATACGAAGGTTATCCGTATTCTAATTTGTTCCGTGATATACCGTCGGGCCTATGGCCGCGCGAAAACGCGCGATTAATCTCCGTAAACGATCGTTTACATACGCCTACTAGACTATAATAAGCGCGTATTCTTACGCGTGAAATTTATTGTCAGGGTCTATTACCCACGATTGAAGGTCGATAATAATTACACTGGCGCACCAACGTCTCGATGCGGTTTGCGCGGATTTATTATGGCCGTGACTATGCCTCGGCGTTTATCCTGGGCGTGCACAATGTAATAACCGCCGTCGAGTCGTGCCACCAGGTTACTCGAGTTTCTATTCGTGATCACCCACTGATGCGAGTTAATATCAAACTCCCATCCGTAAATAGAAATACGAAAAAAATCAACTCACGAATACCCCAATACCTACACCAACACGGTTTTAAGCACGCGTTAGCACTTTCCAATTCACGGAATTATCCATATTCTCCAAAGTTCTGTAATCCGTCAGCGAATAAATCAATCGTACACAAAGAATAGACGAAAAATGCGCGCAATTATTAAAGTACAAGCATATTAAAATCGAGAAGCTTTAAATATAGAAGACAGCATGCTCGATCTGCAATTACAACAGATTATATAAACGAGATACACTCGTCATGAATGATGCATATAACTTCGAAAGAGAAAGCACTTTTCAAGCAAAGTTCATGGAACTTCTTATCTCACCCTTCGACTCCTCTTATCCTCGGCTTTCTTGGATCGCCATACGGAACCAAAATCACGCTGGCCAACATCGCCGGAATTGGTTTCGGCAATGAGCACTGACGTCAGCCTGGAGAAAGGCAGTCTAAGAGCGAGTACATCGGGTACAACGGTGTCGGTAGCCGGCAAGAGAAGAGACTGTACTTTCAGGAGCAAAGGAGACTGGGCACAGCTGCGGTCTCTGACACGCTGCTCGTGCCACGACGAAGCGCAATCGTATGCACACGCCCCGTCGTGATTGTTCCGAGAACGGGAGACCGGAGAATGGAAAGTACGAGAGGAAGAAAAGGAAACTACGGCGCAAGAAGTCGGACAGCGAGCGGATCGGCGAACGAAGCGGTCAAGTAAGGCACTTCTTTCCACGAAGAAGGGAAATAAGATCTTGCGGAACACGCAGCATTGATCACAAAAAATAACCTTCTACGATCGATGCAAAATCAGACGAGATCGATGACCGAAGGGGATAAACAAGTATCTCGAAGAAATGGTCTGGCGATGTTTCGAGCATTCCGCTTCGAATATATTTCGAGACCCAAGGGTGTTTCTCCGTTACGTTAAATCGCACGCGATTTCGGTATTCCGTGCAATATCGAGTGCGAGAATAATCGGAGGAACCGGGAGAATGAAGAACGCCCAAAGATTCTGATCGATCGAAATTTATAGCCGCTCTCAAAACAAAAGGGCGATCGGATGCAGCTGCGGTTTCTGATGGCGGGCACCGGCACGATCGTGCCGCGATTCTTACGAGATCGGAGAATGGTAAGTGCGGGGAGAAAGGAGGAGATGGAAACTGGATGAAGAGGAAGGAGAAGATCCGTGAGCGGCGCAATTGCAACCGTGCCTTGTCGTGTGCTCGATCGAGCCGGTGCTCACCTTCGGCTCACCTACGGCGAAGGTAGAGGCGCAGCCTTGGAAGAGCGAGATAGAGAAATCTCGGAGAACTTTACGACGAGCGCGTGGAGAATGCCTCGCAAGGAGGATTCCTTAACCTTTGACACGCCGACTCGCGGAGCCTCGCTCCTCGATTACGATCGATCGAGACGCGTTTCGGTGCCCTCCGAGCTTCGTGGATCTCTCTCGCAGGATCGAGATTGCATTGCTCCTCTCAATGACGAACACGACACATTTTTTTTTTTCAAAAGTACGTACAACTACATCCTCTATCCAATCGCGGTGGCTCACCGCGGAATGCATCGATCGATTGTCTTACCTGACATATGGAAAACAGTCGACCAATCCTTCACCAATGCGTCATCGCAGAATCTTTGAGAAATGAAAGTGTGAAATACACGATTTATACTTGATCGTAGAAATGAATATCCAGATTATATTGCGACAAGGTATTGCAGTTTCCGACAAAAAGCTCCTGCCTAAACTTAGTGGACTCGCTTTAATAGCGGAGTCGGTCGTAAATTAAGGAAAGTTCAGCGGTGAATATACTCAGCCTTGGAGTACGCGTCCGGGTAAGGTAATAGATCGACGATGGCTTCTTGCTAGAGGCCAAAGGAGGTGCACGCTAAGAGGGCGAAAGAAATGGAGCGAAAACGAGCGAAGCTCCGGGCTACGAGGCCGGGAACAATGAGCGAAGCAGCTCGTAACGGCCTCGCGTAGAAACGCGCCCTTGATGTATACGCTCGGTTAGAGTCCTGCTACGAGATGAAGTCTGATTGCACACCCGCGCACTCTCCATGACCATTACAACTACTGTTAAGCGGCAGCTGTTCCGATGCGTGTTTTAACCCGGCATTGCACTCGCGCTCGAATGATGAACAGATAGAGAAGATATTTAAGAAGATTTACGAGCTCCCGGTAACACCTCGAGGCCACGAACGGTAGTGTCATCCTGGCATTCATCGGCTCTGCCTCTCGAGGCGCTGCTGCACTTTTTCCCGGATTCTCCGCGTGCAATTCTCCTTGGAGCCGATCATCGGCTGTACCCACCACCCGGAGATATTTGCGGACGCACCATGCGACTTTTTACCTTACTCTTCTCCACCTTTTATTATTCCTTGCCCCCAAGCGGCATCTTACTAAATTCACAAACCGGTACGCCCGGAAGACCGGTAAGAGGCTGATCGAATTCAGGATTAAAGAACAGGCGGGCGATCGAGGCATTGCCAATGCCTCATGCTATCTGTATCTTCGAGCTTGTAGGATGGAATTAGAGATTCTCAGTTCTTGGTTGGGCTCATAAGCGAAGTTGACCATTAGTCCAGGGGTCTTATCGAGATGGTTCGGTTTACGTTTGTAAAACGGATTCCTCCAGTGTTCGTGAAGCTTAGGCGCGTAATGTAAGCCGCGCGGAGTCCCCAACATCGCTGAGACGCTTCTCTCATTATCTCTGCCGGGGGGATCGTCCGAGTGGGGCCTTAAATCAACGTCCCTGCGACAATTAACTCACTCGTGTGAGTGAATAGGGGTGGTACACCTAGCTCGAAGCGAGCGACCGAGTGAATCACGCGCACGCCACCTGCCGGAGCGTGACCTCTTAATGTGCATGCCGGGAGACGAGGCCTCTTCCCCAATGGCGTAGTCTGTGCAGGCCCAACTTTGGACCCAGCCTCCCTGCAAACTCCTCGCCGCGGAACATTCGTCTTGTGGTCCTGACGGATCGTGCTCTGTCCTCGTCTAAACGAGGACAAGATTCTTATCCTGGACAGCACCCTGTTGAAGGCACGACAGGTCAATGTCTTCGGCGAAGTACAGTGCGGAATAATCAACGGATAGCTAGAAGAAAAACGCACATATGCGTGTGGTCTGCTCGGCTCAACTTAAGAGACGGAATATTTATGCGGTTCGTTTTGCGCATCGATCACCAAGGTTATTCACTGCATAAGCTATTGTTTAAGACGACAATCAAATCGTTGGCTTTGTAGTACACGTATTGTATTAAACAATTGCATCAACAATCAACAGGTGATAGAGTAGATGCCAATTTAAATTTTTCTTCTACAAAGACTGCTGGTTCGTTGTGTAACTTTTAGCGGTGAATAATATGGTCGTTCAACCTAGATCCTATCATATATAGTGAGCTTTGAACGAATAGGATTATATACCGTATGTAACGTGCAGGATCCAGAGGTTGTAGTCAAGATTTAAGGCCATATCTTGAATGTAGAAATTCAAGTTTAAATCCAGCAAACTACTTTAACCCCACACGATGAATCGTCTCAGGGGAAAATCCATGGACGGTGCTTCCGGCGCCACTGACTCTCTGCTTCTCTTCTCGATTCTTCTTCAGCGTTTCCTCTTAGTCCCCCGCCGCCCTCCGTCGCTCGAGGAGCGAGAGGGAGCGAGATAATGGAGAGGGAAGAAGAGTACTAACCATCCCCCTTTTTTACAGTCCATTCCCTGTCCCTCCTCCTTCACAAAGTTCATCGTCTACCCGAGTCTGAACGTGATAGGCTGTACCACATGAAATTGCCGTTGCCACAAGACAAAATGTATTCCCCAAATATATATATTTCGTTTAATCGAATTATTACTATTAGTATCAGTAGCCTTCTCTCCAAGGCGACAGCAAATTATGATTTAATTAATACAGTTATTATAATGACCTAAATCTTCCACTTTTTCTTTTCAAAAAAAAAGGTATTTTTTAAGTTTGAATGGCGAGATCGCTCTTTTTCTGTTCAGAAAAGTCGACAGTAACTGCACGCTCGGTTTTACGCGCGGTTTTAATTAAACAAAACATTGTCACGCTGCGCGTCACATTTCGAGGCAAAATGAGAAGGGTTATAGCGACTCGCGCATTTTTTATTAAATTTTTGTAGAAGCTATTTTAACCTATTCATTTTTTTTTTTAAATCGTAGTAGAAATATATTTTTAATATTTTATACAAAGTTTGGGCAAGCATGAGCTGCATGCCTTTACTTCTCGAGTCCCCGACCATATTTATGTAATATCGGCAATTTCGCGCGGCGTAACTCAGTAATGACTCTGGAAATTGCCAAAGGTGTACGAGCAAATCGGCTCGTAATATTCAGGCCAGGCGCCGAGGTGTCGAATCGAGGAGAGCCTGGGAAAATGGCTGGACAATTGGCGTAGTACCGTCGAAGCTTCTCCCCGGCTCTATCTCGAACGCGAGCTGGGTCATGGGTCGTCGCTATAAACCCACCGATGTTATTACACGAGCGCGAATCGCACGTACGAGGCATTATGCGTGGCATGCCGCGCAGCATCGCGCAAACGAGTTTGCAGGAAACGCATAAAATTATAACTTACGCTACATTGGGCCACAAAGCAACTGCGAATTATACTCCTCCGTAAATTCAGGCGCGTGACATTAACGTGAATAACAAAGTGGGCTATCCTGTCGTCCTGGTCTGACTTGCGGTTTTGCCGCACCCGCGAGGGAATCTTTCCGCCTCGCACATGGCACCGGATACGGCGATTCAAGTATCGCAGACAGGTTCAATGGAAAATCACTTGCGTAAGATACCTGACATTACTCTATACAAATGCCCCCGTACGCGCACCCTGGATTTCCTTCAAGGTTATATTATCCTCGAATGTCGAGGCGTTCCTTTTTTCACCACTCTCGGCATCAAACGCCCGAACGCACCTTTCACCTCCGTGGCGTGGCGAAGGAAATCGGTGAGGAGCGTCTCTGGATTTCTCGATTCACGCGCTCGGTACATTTAGACTTCTATGTTGAATTAGCGGTAACCGCGATCGATCTAACCAAATCGATCTTAAATATCGTAACGAAAGTCCATCTTACTCAGGCCATCGATCATAATCCCTGCGCGTCCCTTTGAATGTTGCTGCATCGAGTGGTCGTTACTCCTCCTGGCGCAGCGCCATGGAGGACCACGTTACTCGAAGATCATGGTGGACAAGGGCCATCGAACTCGCGCCGTTGTCATCGAGAGCCTTGCACTTTCTAGTACTGGTTAAGCGTCCTAGAAGTATCGTCGTAAACCCTCATCCGTCATCGGTCATCCAATCGCGCGGCTTTGGCCGGTGAGTGCCATCGCGGTAATCATTTACTCCCCTCGTTGATTAATGGTAAATGCGTCGTGCATCTTGACGAGCTGAAACGCAACGCTCGGCCTCCTGGTAGACGTCGAGGCATAGCAACGGACCGACATCGCGCTTTTTGTCTCCGATCTGAAGCATGATGGACGTGTCTGCGTACCCTGCGACAAAGCCAGACCGGAGTTTATGTTCACCGTCGGTTAAAGCGTTCTCGATGTTCATTCAGGGGAGTAAGATCATACGTCTTGGGGATGCACTAACTCGATGTGTCGTCCGAGGAGAGCGGAGACTCTCACGTGGGCTCATAATGGGCCGAAGCGTGGATGCATCGGGCGATTCTTCTTTCGAATGTACTCGACATGGCGCAGATGGGGACCGGCGATGAGTCGGGAGGTAAGGATCGTACGTTAAACGCGCCTCTAAAGCGACGTACATGGGAAGCCTGGCAGAGGGATCACGAGAGATTTCAGTTAAATTATCTCCGGCCGGAGTTGCGCCACTCGACATTGAAGCCAAGACCGATCTTTTCTCCGCCTAGGACTCCGCCATACCTCGAATTAAAACGACTCGGTGTCGAGCCTCCCCACGGATCTCCGATACATCGGTACGTAGACGTGGACACAGAGCTTCGAGCTACCACTCACCAGAGCGATCTCCCTAATTTCGTTCAGCCAAGTGCGAAATCAAGTGCCTGTCTCCAATCATCCGCGCCAGACCAGATAGCGCTCGTCTCTCGATCGAAATATTTATACAGCATTTGCGCGGAACGCTCAGCCCGGCGTGCAGACACCGGCGAGATCGGCGCGTTAATTACACAGGCCGCCTGTCGCATTGCGTAAACCGTCAAAATCGTAATTACAGGCGGGCAAGCACCGAGAGAGGCTTCCCGGGCTGCACGTGCACGTCCCTAACTCAATCCCGGCCGGCGCGGCAACCAGATATCGAACGACACGCTGATTATTTTCCGAGACGTTGGAACGAGCCCGTGGCGGTCTCGGGGAGAAAATAAGAAGCGAAGGAGGTGGGCACAGGCCGGAGATTTACGTAACGGCTCATGCGCGCATGACTGAATGCGTGTCAGCCCGCGTGTATCCGGACGTTCACGTGTTCCTCGGGCCCGCGGTTTTGGGCACCTGCTCGTGGGCCGTGACCCCGTGCGCGGAGGGGGGGAAAGAAAAAGTAGACTCGGCCCGCGGAGGACGGTGGAAGCGAGAAAAAGGGACGAACGGGCATCTCTCGCTGATTGACGAGCGCCGGAGTCACTGAGATGTGCCCGGGAGACGGAGCAATAAAGCACGTGCGCGCATAAACGCGAGAGAACGATCTCAGGAGAGGAACACCTGCCTGCCCCCTCGCTCGGCGCGACTCAAAGGCTCTCCCCTTGAGGATGCGGAGCGGCCGAGGGGAGGGAGATGCGTATTTGCCCTCGCGGGGAATTAATTAGCCGCGATCGCGAACTGATTTTTTTTCACCACGTGCCACGGAGAAAAGCTCACTGGTAGAAGTTTGCTCGCGTGGAAAGCTGAGGAACTCTGCTTTTGCATGTGTTATTCTTAACGCGCCGATTTTTGCTAGGATCTACTAAGTTGGGTCCCAAAGCACGGGATTTATGGTATGCAAATTGCATGGATCCGCGAGCAATAGGCGGGACTTTGAACCCGTGAAAGACAGACTCTTGGTGCGGTATGTCGTCGTAGCCAGTAGAATCGTAAAAGTCGGCTCTTGTATTATGCACTACGGTTTTCCCTTGATCGACGATATTTCCGTATAACGCATACCTTCATCGCTCCTCGGCTCAACGCACGGACGTATTCGATACGCCGTAACGGCTTTGAGGCGATGAACTTCCTCATCAAGGAGAGAGATATGTGCCGCGCACTTAAAATGATACATTATATTGCTTTCTCCCTCGAGACGAGTAAAAGTTACCTCGAAGCTCAGTCCCTTTGTATAACTGTCGATATAAATTCGCTCCAGTCCGCCGACGGTTTTGCGGTTGGAGAGTTCGGGTACCGATTTCTCGACGGTCCACCGGCGCGCTCGCTCTTTATCCGCGCTCGTTAAGAAGGGGAACCACGAGCGCCCACGCAACGCGCCTAGCATCCTCTCCATTTAACGCCCGACATACGTGCGCCTCGTTAAAGGCCCCGACGTCGGATTTCCAGAGCCGCGTTTAATAACGAACGAATAAAATCGCGGATTAACGGCGGCCAGGCTCGATTACCGGTGCAAATATAGAGGTAATGGACGTGGAATAACTCGGCGGGCGTTGTAAATAAATATACCGCCGGTCTCGTGACTCTCGGCGTAACGACGCCGCGTATGCCTACATTGACAATCGTAAAGCCCGGCATTAAATCGCGGCCTCACGGTGATTGGGGGAGAAAGGGAGGAAAGTCACGCAACCGGGCGCAGGTGCGCCCGATCGTCGCGCGGGAGAGAGGGAGAGAGGCAGAGAGAGAGAGGGAGTGAGAGGCACGCGCATCGAGATCCATAGCGCGTGCGCGTGAAAGTCGTCCTCCGGATCCTCTCTACGCCGGAGAAGGCGCACGGATGGACGCCGGTTAATTAGAATTAATGCGGCCACCCGTCATCCTCGGTGTCGTCCGCGCAATTCCTGCCATTACGCACCGAATATCTTCGTTGCTATCGGCGCCTATAAGCGCTCGACAAGTTCGCTCGTCCTCCTGCATGCACGCTCGATCGGTCTCCGATCGTGATCTCTTGCGAATGATCACGGCGACTTACTCTGCTTACTGTATATGGTTATCAACGTCTTTAAGAATCGCTTATCGGTGCTTATATTATTACAGGCCGCTTTACTAAGATTATTAACATATCTCACGTGGGTCTTGCCGCCAAACTCTCACCGGATAAGGGGCGATTGTTTACAATTCGTACGCAAAATTACTTGCGATGCATGTTTTAACGTTGAAATCTATGGGTGTCGATCTAGTACTCATGTGCATCTCATGTTATTGTAAGAACATTACAAAAGTCCACCGATAACAATAATCCACCAACAATTCGCGCAAAACGACTTTTGTCGCTTCCCGCGCAAGATGTGTTAAGTATTTCAGTTTGAGAGAAATTGAATGAGATATTGTGTTAGAAGATAATGTTTGACTTAACAATGTTAGTATCGGAAGTTTATTGGAAAGTTTGTCAAATAATGTGTGTGTACGGTTAAATTCTTATTTATGAAAGTATTTATTACACGGCATTTTCCAAAGACTTTTTTTAATGGAGGAATTTCTAAAACATTGAATTTATCGAATGAGCGAGGATCAACGTAACTTACATATTTCGACGTTAATTATTGCTTGCGTATAATGAAAATCGCGATATTAATCGTGCTCCATTTTGTCAGACGTTACGGTGAGGCACGAAATCATGGATAATTATGCTCCGGTAAATTGAAATTCGGTTTGTCGCAGTCCAACGATGGCCCAAAGTGCGTGGAACGATTCATATTAACGGCCGGTTAATTAATTTCCTTTCATTTAAACCGGTTCGCCGGTTGCCACCGCGCAACGCTTCGTGGAAGCTTACATATAATTATGTTAAAATAACGCAATCAAACGGGAGCATCGCGTCGCGGTTTAATACGCTCGATTGAGGCAAAAAAAAAGTAGAAAGCGCACCATATGGGAGGCACGTATGTCGTGGAGTTAACGTAAAATTACTCTCGACAAAGCAGAGAGGCGCGTAATATCGCGGCGTTTAACCCGATACGATCGAAAGCGTCCCTTCGATCCTCGAATGTTTTTTGCCAGCATACGTTTCAGCACGCCTTGTTTCTCATTTCGGCCCATCGTTTGTAAGTACCGCAATTTTGCTTTTTACCCGCGCACCTCTTACTGCCAATACCATGATAATTCATGCCAGAAAAACCGACGACCTGATTCGAGCCTGTCGGATATCTTCTACGGCATCAATGGCGGCTTTTGGAGGATCTGATTTCTCTGTAAACACGTATCCAAAGATCGAGCCGTACTCTGATATTTCTTAAAAAGAAAAAGAAAAAAGGTTACCTTAACATAATTCCATCTCAATACATCACAGCGTATAAATAAAACTTTATACTGTCTTATATGGAGCGTTTATTTTGAAAGTGGTGTAAGTCCATTTTTAAAAAAAAGTAAGATATCACGTGTCTTATGCTTAATATAGTGTAACCTTTTTGTTTATAACTAGTTAGTATTTAATACCTTAAAAAATACCAACGTGTTGTTCGATTTAATATTGGCTAATAAAAGAAATTGCGTAGCCATTGATTATAAAAGTGGTGTATGTCCAATTTCGATAGACAGGTGACAAGATCAGTGGCTACTGCTTTTTACATTAGTACAATATACAAGTAGAAACACTGCCACACTCGGTAATATTAACCGATATTCTTTGATTAACAAATATGCTAACCTTTAATTTTCTCGAAACGAGAGGAAATGGACATACACCACTTTCAAAATAAACGGTCCATATATCATTCTATTCCACATCAATCGCGTAGTCTATTTTATACATTATTGCCGCAGCCTCTAAATGGAAAATCTAATACACACTATTATACATGGAACTTTTCTGCTGTCACGAGCAGAGTACAAAACTCCGAAATGAAGGAGCGAGAGCATTTCGAAGAGACCCAATATACTTCGAAGTGGGGCTGGTTGCCTGTTACGGTTGGCAACCTGACCTCAAGCCGTCTTGAATCCTCCAAGTGTCCTGCAACCCGATGCTGATCGAACAAGGCTCCTCGGTGCTCGAGGCACGCACGATAATTGCTTTGTAATTGAAACACGTAGATGCGCGTGCCGGCAAACAAGGAACGGTCGCGCCGTTTAGTTGTTATGCAAGGGACAACGGAGCCACTTCTGAAGCCGCTCGCCCCTCGTTTAAGGGGCACCCTCTACTTGTGGATCCGCTTAACGAGATCGAGGCAGTTACCGTCGCTCTTTATAGAGATTAGAAGGCACCGAGGGAAGAAAATCGATAGATGGCGGCCGCCAATTAAAGCGTCCGGCCCTCTGTGCTTCCAAAAAAATACCGCCTTTTCGCGGAACATGCTCGCAATTCGATTATCTGGTTAAGACCAAAGGCCGAACTAGGAATGCGAGATTAATGCGTATTTGGTAACGGTTAATTAACCGCTGACCGGGCAGCTGCGAATTTCAATCCATTTCCTTTTTGGCCTTGCGTCCGATAAAACACCTGTTTTTACGCGAAGAGTACGCGTTCCCTATGGTCTGCGTGCCGTGGTTGAAAGACGCACTCCGAAAGTGCTAGTCCGGTTGCTTTTACGAGGGGAATGTGTCTTCCGGGTGTGTAGAAGAATCTCGATCGTTTTGTTTCGATCGGCCTTCTCCGCTTCTCGGGCTTAATCGTTACAGCGGAACATAGTGTAGGATACAAGGATCTATCGTGGCGTGCCGTGATTAAAGTGGCGGCTTAACTAAGTGATTTCGAAATGCCATTGACGCCAAATTCATCGCCCCGAAACAGAATGTCGGGATCTCATCGGACATCTGCCAGCGGCAATTGGCGTGTCGCACCAGAAATGCCAAGGTGAAGCGACGTATAAGCAAGAAAACTGCATCTTACGCTCTGCTGCTGCCACTCGATGGAGGCACTTTTTCGTCAGCTGGGCGTGCGATCGTTTGTCGTGCCGAAGTCTCGCTGCAGGAATTCGCGGACATTCATGGCGCTAGTCCCCTACGAATTGGCCTTAAATTCACTGTTACCGCTCCTTCTTGCGAGCTGTGCAAGTCGGTTACTTCTTACCGAGCGCGCAATTACGTTATTCTCATTCTTCGCAGTTACACACACTTCGCGTACAATCGTAAAAATAGCGTCGGATAGTTATCGCGAATATGATGCGTTTCTTCTCTAACTTTGTTGTACAGGTTCCCGGAGATCCTCCGTGGAGTTACCAGATATTAATTACGAGAAAGAGCGTCATAAATCCTCAGTGGCATTGAAACACGAATAAAATATAATCGTTCGAAGGGGAACGATGGAAGGAAGTCGTGGAAAATTGAATGCACCGAAATACCGCCTTGGAATGAAAGAAAACTTGAGGGAAATCGGTTGAAGTGCCACCAAGGGCGCTAATTTTCCCATTAAACCAGTTAGGACCACACATCGAATGCTTCGTCCTTACGCTGTTTCCACCATTTCAAGAGGTATACCAATCCTGTCGAACCGCCCAAGTCCTTGGAAGTCACCGCTATGATCCTGGATTCTAGATGCCTCTGGCGGCTCGCCCCTCGGGCACCGAGCTTCCGGTTCGCGCCAGATAATGATAGCCCTCGGATTCGAAAACCGAGAACCGAATAAAGAAAAAGGAGGTCCTTCGAGGCCCCTATTATGCCACTATTTCGCGGCGAAAAAATCTGACCTGCGAACATCCAGTAGGTCGGGGGCAAATTACGTGCCCCAGCGGGGGGACATGCACCTGCCTCCCTCGGAAGAGACAGGATGCACCCGCCCGCCTCGATATCCTTTATTTCGTGAAAGCAGGCATTTATTCTCCATGAATTCCTCGAGATTTCCAGCACCTTATTCTCGCTTTGGAAGGAGAGGGGAAGAGGGAGGGGGAGAGAGAGAGAGAGACGGACAAAGGACAGAGTTGTTTTGATATTCTCAGGAGCATCTTGTCGTTGCTCCATAATAGATTATACGTTGACAATCATTTTAAGAGCGTATAACGATCGATCGATTCATGGATGTGGAATAAAATCAGCTTGGATTTTAGTTCCGCGCATCGAAATCTTTTCTGGCCATAATGGTTTATTGGAAATTGGTTTCGATAGTTGTAGATGTGTGGAATAATGTTTTAAAGTGCAAGGGGATAGTAAAATTCGCTCGTTCCGGGGTCATGAATGTAGGCATCAGACGCTCGAGAGATGAGCGTTTACTGCCTAAAATCATTGATTCGTTTTCGCCGTACGCAGCGGGACATCATGCATCGTGAATGAACCAAAACCGGAGGATCGCGTGTCGGGCCGTGATTTACACGCGCCCACGTAACGAATCTATTAATTATTTATGGGCCTGCAAAATTTATTTGCGGCGCGCCGTAGGGGTTCCATGCCCTATGGCCCTGGGGGCCTTCTTCAGGGATGGCGTTTTACCTCGAGGACGATAGCATCCTTCTAACTCCAGGCTTTATTAGCAAACTCCGTGTAGCCGCAAAAGTCATTCTTTCCGGAAAATGCATTTCTTATAAAATACATTAATTCACCTCGTTGCCTGGATATACATAGCAGTAGTAACAACGTATATAATTTACAACAGCCCAATCTCTCGTATCAAAATGAATCTACAATATTACTGATAAATCACGCCTCAACTAAAAACACGCTTGGTATATACTTCAAATCTATTTTCACAAAAGCAAAACTTCGACCGATCGTCGAAGAATTGATTCGATTCTCTATTGTATTGCGAATGACAACGTAAGAAAGGGACACTGCGAGGGGTTAATTTCGTCCTACTTAATCATTCGATTTCACGCGATAAAAGAACCGCAAGCGGTGGCTCCGAAAAGACGAAGTGTCAAGCCTTTGATCTCGTGCGATCGCGACATCTGGGCAACGGGAGGATTCCAGAGGCGGCGTCGCCTCTCCCTGCGGTCGTCGGCAGGGTCAAAATGCTATTTCGCAAATTGGCACCACACCCCCTTGGCTACCCGCCGGCGACTTCACGCCTGATCCCGCTAATTGTTTCGTGGGAAGACAACTCCGTCCTTCCTTTTTGATTTTTCGCGGAGGCATATGGCGCACGAGTCATGCGGCCCAGTCATCCTCGGATCGTTCGAAAAACCAGCGAATGGGTCTCCACCCCTTCCAGAAAAAGGGAAAGGGCGAGGTCCACGATGAATTCGACACGCTTCCAGGCCGCTAATTATTGGCAGACGGTTTTTCGCGCAGTCAAAGGCTGACCCTACAGCGAATGGAGCTAATGAGAGAGTACGGTCAAGGGGTATAAACTAATTGGAAAGAGGTGTCCTCTAATCATCGTCTTTAGCCCGAAGCTGGCACCGAAGGTGACGACCGACGCCCTCCGGGAGGCGGGTATACCGGGTAATTAGTCTTTGAAAGTGCTGCTGTAATTATTATTCTCCGCGTCTCTCCTGCCATGAGAATTTTTCCGATCTCCGATGGCAGCGCCGCTGATGAAGAAATAATAGCTGGCTTTGTCTCGCATCTGTTTTTCTTGCAAAGAAACCGCGGACCTTTGTGTCGCTGCACAACTCGCGTACCAATGTGATTTTGCTGCTTTAATTTTGGGTGTAAACTTTTAAATGGGTTACTCCTGAACTTATTGCTCACGATGAGTTTCTGATCGTAGTATTGTGAATATACATTTTGCAGAGACAGATCTGCTAATAATACCTGATATAATATATAACACAGATCTTTGTAAAAAATATTTAATAAATAGATGTGAACAGAAGAGCAGGTTAGATTTATCCAGCTACATGTGTAAAATTGTATACTTCATCAACACCTTTTGTAGTGCGTAATTTTCATTCGGGGTATTTGGTACTCTCCTTGCAAAACGCAGAATTAAAAGATCTAGATGTTTCTTACCTATTACAAAACTCGTAAGGCATGCGTTAGAAGTAAATTATAATAGCACGAGATGCTACACCCCACGTGATTTGAACGAAAACTAAAAATAAATCCGAAAGACCTGGCACAGAATATATAAATCTGTTAGCTACAACTGGAAAGCAACATTAGATGCAGACTGCTTGTAAACAATGGAAAACCGTGTCTTGTAATACTTGATGCACTATGAAATTACACGAGCATAGGTCGATAAATAGACACATACGCGTTAATACTTCATAATACAGCTTTGTAGAATATATCTAAAAACATGGTCCCATGCAGAAGTCCACGTCACGAAGCTACTATACCCAAAGAGTACCATCCAAAATGACGACCTGCGAATAAGACACTATAGTGGCCTACCACGATGGTCTTGCACCAGACTCTATAGTGGCACGCCGGAGTTTCGAGGTTAAAGAAGTACGTTACTGGAATTTCGCATCACTTAGTGGGTCATTCGAGGTTGTGCATCGAAATCCCTTGTCCACGTGACCCTGAAAAGGCTGACGATCGAATTCAGGAGGATCCGCGAACCGGATGGCCAACGAGGGGATTCGTGCGGCTGTTAAAACGATAGAAGCATCTCGGTCCGATCGCGGCAGGACCGACCGCATTGTCGTCCTCGCCGGACAATGGCGCACTCGAAAGGATTCTGTGCGCGAATTAGAGCAAATCCTTTCTCCGAATGTCCGCCCTAATTCGGCAAGAGGAGGCCGCAATAAGGAGCACAGCGGGAAACCATTCATGTATTCGGGCGTAAAGAAACGGGTTGGGAATGAGTTCTGGAGATTATCTGGCTCGTCGTTAGTCGAGCATTAAAAATAAGCCAGGAGGACCATATTTTGTCAGCCCGTACAATTCCTCTGTCACAATATGTACCGAGGCACTGGAATCTGCTGTTTGAATCCTCGTTTTCGCATTATTGAAACCCAATTCGCGATTCCTTCGCCTGATTGGAGCAGAAGCGATGATACTTCGAGAGAGAAGTATCCTTTATCCGTTGTAACAGCAGTTTTTATTATCAATTTATGATCGAGCTCGCGATACACTCTGCGTTTTTTGATACGGCCGTTGTTTAATTATCGGCACGTAATTGGTAACTGAAAGGAGATGAAGAATTCCACGAAGAAAGGAGGGCCAGAAGTGTACAAAGCTGGGCAGTAAAAGGAACATAGGAATATCGAATTACAAATCAAATTAGAGGCAGAGCCTAATCTTCCTGCTGAAATCGTGATGCCGCAATCTCGTTTTTAATCAAGCCCGATCGCGCTCGTTGCAAACAGAACCTCTCGGCACATATCGAACGGCAGATGATTCTCCGCTCCGCACTCGCCAAGGTCCATTGTATTTCAAATTGGCTTTTTATGGTAGGTTAATATAACATCGAAGACGTTTGCAATCTTTTTTTCCACGCACGGCTATCGGCAGAGTGTTACCTTCGTGGGAAGGAGAACTGGTTTTGTTTAGCCGCTTCTGGACTTCTGCGCATCTCAATTCTTCGTTTCAAACGTTTAATCGGCCACGGCTTGTGTTTTAGTTTCAACATGACGTGTATAAAATGAAAAATCACGTACCTAGAATAATTCTAAAACGTCGCTTTTGAAAAATTCAAATACTTCTCATATTTTCTTTAAATTTCATTTTGATCTTACAAGTGAACTTTCTTAAGAATAAATTCATTTTGGTCTGTAAGCGTCAGCTCTATATTTTCTATACTATGTGTTAACCGTAAAATTCGCGATTTAGTAGAGATGTCGCGAGATATACCCTTAATACTTATCGTCTAAAATTAAATTGAAATCGATTCTTAAATCACAATTAAATATACATACTCGGATATTACGTCGCGTGGTAATCGATCAACTTTCAGGTGCACGCGCTTACTCGTACCCGAATCCATCGTACGAGTCTGGAATACTTATTTTTCTTCCAGGCGCACCTTACCTTGCTCGTATTATACGTCTCGCATAACAGTCGCCCGATTTCCTTCTTACTTGGCGTTGCATCACCATTCGACCGCGAAAGCTCGACCAATTTTTTCTTTCCCCTCCGATTCATAAGAGGCCGTCGTGCCGTTTGTTATTACGGTATTACGGATATCGAATGTCCTTTTGGTACCTCTGGCGCTTCTCCTTCTCCCTCCTCTCTTTCTTTCCATCGCATAATGCGGGCCCACGAGCGGGGAAAAACCGAGTCCTTGTATACAATGCCGAAGCGCAGGCTGCAGTTCCGCCCACTTCCGGGCACTGAATGCATTCTCGACTCGTCTAACTACCCTTAGCAGTTAAGCCACGTGAAACGTAGAGACATGTCCTTTCGCCGGTACACTTTTTTTTTCACCCGCTTCTTTGAGGCCGGGGAAAATGCACTTGGTGTGTGCGCAGTGTACGATTACCGAACGCTCGAGATATGCGTTCGATGAAATACGAGATCCTCCGATGTTGTTACCGCTGATAGCCCTCGTGGCGCAAATAAAGGATGCTTCACTCACGCGCGTCAAGCATCGTGCCATGGCATACTTAAGGTTGCTCCCCATTTTTGTACGATTATTGTAAGAATATTGATATCACAAGCTATAGATATGTAGGTATAGGTACAAGGTACAGACGTGAAGCGTATGGCTAATTAGAATGAGAGGAAAGAAGTAAATTCATCGTGCATATGATTTATATTAGGTTGCTTCAAATGTGGTTTTTATCATCTGCACGCAGCTGCTTTATCTGGCAATGTTTATACGAAGATGGAAATTAATCTGACGAATAGTTTTCATCTTCAGCCGTTCTCAACTCAGTAACATAATAGAAAACAGAAAGTATTCTGCACTTGTTATTCGCTTATAAAACGAAAGAGGATTTTGGATCAAATTAATGCACTTCGATGAATTGCGAATTTCAAACCAAGTCGATGGTACTTGGATTTCTCTTCGAACCGTGAAGTAGCGTTGTGCAGAATACACTTATAACATAAAGGAAAAAACAAGACGCCCGCTTCCAAGAAATTCTTTATGAGTTCTTGAAGATCTTTGGCCTCATCGGGGGAAGTATAGATTTCTGGAGCGGCCGCGCCCACGCACACCCACGTCATTCGAGGCCAGGAAAGAGGCGAAGTTTTTCCACCCTTTGCACTTTTCTATTGTGGTTTTTATTACGGCTGCCCGAAGATCGCGCCTAGCAGGACACACCCCGTAACACCCACTTCCCTTCTAACTTGGATATGGGACACCGTGGGCCGTAAGAAGTTAAATGGACATATTATTTTCTGGAAAGGACACTCGAGACTTTTGCCATGGCGCACACGTGCGCCGGGCGTTAAACAGCGGGCGCGTGCAGGCTACGAGCTCGTTTTTGGAAATTATGCCCACGATAACGGAGTGTGAACACTCCATAACTATATCCTCACTCGAGTTTCTATAAAGTACGGATTTTGATGCGACGCTTGCACTCACAAATCCATATTTGTATGTTACTCACGTAGCTCGAGAATGTCGATCTCATCGGTTATGTTGACGAACAATGTTAATCACGCAACGAGTCGTATAGGAATGTTCGTCGGCCATTGAATCGATCGATTGGATATGAAGTAGAACGAAATAAGAACACGAATCACTTTTTAAATAGGCTTTTGATCATTAGGCTAATGATCGTTCTTCGAAATTGCGGAGTTTTGCTTGAAACCTTATTTCTACAGGCGGATGATGGCATTCTGAACGAAATCTATTGAGGCTGTGCGGGTTTCGAACCTCGAGAGTTAAGGGCCCTAATTTAGACGGAAAACATTTCAGTGCACGTGGTAACGAGCGATACGGGGCAGAAGGAAACGATAAGCGGATCGACTTCGTTGGCCTCGTGCATTTCGCTTTGGTACCTTGCTATTTGCGATACCGTTTTATTGCGCGATCTGCCATAAATGGGAACGGCCAAGTGCCTCGTAAAAGATACGAACCCCGTGCATCTATGAGAAGAACATGCACACCGACTCGGACAAATCCTTTGGAATCAGAATAATTTTACAACATCGCTCTTGAGCCGCGCGTACGATATTTTTGTAGTCGATGCATGGCCTTTCGCATTGCAACTCCCTAATGGCGAGCGTTTGTTCGCAATTTATACGTTATAAAAGCATTTGCTACGATACTCATTCGATAGATTCGATTAAGTTATTTATCAAAACTGCTTTCAAGAAGCAATTCAAAGTGCGGTTAGACCTCTACAAACTACCACCACGATCGTCGATGTGAAACCTACGCTATCCCTTGCAATCTTTGTGGACATATCTTGCTTTCCAATAAAGTCAGCTGATAATACCCCTACCAGGGTGTTTTTGTCTTTCTTTCCACAGTCGACTTAATTACTGTTTACTATTGTGATCTTTTACGAATATAGCATTTACATTTTATATATTATTATTATTATATAATATATTATTTATATATTATTATATAATAAAAATATGACCGTCAAATATGTACCTATAATTTAATATTAATATCATCTATTACTCCGTATATAGATGATACTTTTAAATAAATCTCAACCATGGCCGGTAATGCTGCTGCTCTGACTTTTTTACAGTCCTCTTTCCTGTCTGTTATCAGCACCTAATGGCTGTATTTCGCAGTAAGAATTTCATCATTCACCACTCGGTCAGTGTTGCGTCGAGACGACATCGCAAAGTTTCACGAAGGTCAAACGTTTCTCCACGTTTTTCTTCGTTTAAGTGCTTTTCAACGTATGAGCTATAAGCGAAAATTCGAAATTGCTTCACGCTCGCCGCCAAAACTCCCAGAGAGGATCGGACAGGAAACCAGGTGGGCAAAAGCCACAAGTGCTGCTCGAACATTTTTAATGAACCGCCACTGACGGCGATCTGGACAGTGTCCCCGGGGCAAAAGTCGGCGCTCCTTGCGCCGGACGAAAGAGGAGAAACTACAAGGCCGAAGGAAAGTCGGCAGCCGTGGCGATTTTCTGGTCCGCTCGCGAGCAGCGGACGAATTTCTGAGCAGTAAGTGGCTCCGTAACGAGACACCGAGCCAATGGGATTGACAACAAACAGGAACTGAAAAGGGCCGTACGGTTATCGGGTTACGAACGCGGCGCAGGGCAATCGGCCTTCCTGATTTATTGGCGGAAGTCGATTAGGCGCAATCTTACAGTTAATTACTCGAACGAGGCCCGCGTCGCGACGTATTGCCCATTGCCGTCGATTCGAGGGCGTGGCTGGTTTCAAAAATGAATTTCGAGGGACGATATATGTGGCAAAATCGCGAGGCGGGATGCGCGTGTATCCTTTAATTGCAGTGATTCATCGTGTTTCGAGGAACTGGACGAAGCTACATCAGCGAGCAGCGCGGTGTATGGATATTAAAAATATAACTCAATTTACATTTTTAAATCAAATAATGTAAATAAAAATATTTGAATTTTTACAACATAAACCTTAAGGGCGAGTTTATTAGGAAGAAATTCAATGAATAAAATACGATGTAGGTTTACTTCTGAAAAGTGAGAATCTCTCTCCCTGTATCTTAAGGGATACCGTGCTTCTTATGTAGCAGTTATGCTACAAATAGTAGTTTATGTTATGAATGGACTAAGAGGCGAATTATTAGACAATCGTGTCCTTGCAGTGTGCGAGGAAGCAACAATAGCGCGACTCCTCGTGTCAGTATGACATATACTTTGAAGCGAATGTTGTAAATAAGGATTGTCAGATTCGCCATTTATTCCACCTGTAGGATACATTCATTTCTGCAAACCCTGCTTTGAAAGTACAATTTAAAAGGAACTTGGTTGATTTCACTCTGCACTCTTTCAGATTACCTTGTGTAATGACGTCGTGACTGATCAAGTTGAAGTTGAGCGATTCGAGTTGAAACTGTAAAGTAATTAAGTACTTTGCGCACTAATACGGCCAAATAAACCGTATAGTCAAGGCTGAGGATATTAAAAATCGAAATTTCAATGCAGCTGTTGCAAAATAATACACGAGGTCGAAGGTTAAGCCGATAAAGACGGTAGACGAGTAATAAACTAAACTATAGAACCATCCTTCAAAATCCACAGTCCTATAGCAAACAACGACGTATCATTTCGCTATATTTGCCACCCACAGAACGTATACTTACCTCCACAACAGTGCCACCACTGAAATACTCCTCATCCTCCAGCCAGTACCCCGAATCAAACTCCATAATTCACTTCGGCCTCGCGTCAAGGCACCGAAATCCCTCGAGCCGTCGGCGACAAATCCAGCAGCCGGCTTCCGCGCACGAATTTCGATCGAGCCGTTTTCAAGGCCGCTAATCCGCATCGGCTCTTTTCCAGGATTTGCGCGGGATTCGAGAATTACCGATGGCCGCCAGGGATGATCCTAAATAAACACGCGTGCGGCCACACGACCGACATCCCCACCACGCACTCCGGCATCCGTGCGTTTCTCCTCCGAGCAAACAGGGCGTCACAATGGCACGCATTGTCGTACAAGGGCGGCAGGTCGGCCTGGACGCCGGTAGAAAAGGATGAATCGGTACGCGGGGGTGGAAAGGTGCTGGCCTCGCCTCAATGCGCTCCTCCGTCGGCGGACACGGTGTTATGTCACGAGCTGTCTACTTTAAAGTCCCGTGGGAGAGGCTGGACGACGAAACGGGAGCATCGACGTGGTGTACGGATGCGAGGCTTGTTACTGGAAATGATGGATGTGCAGCCGGGGCAAATCGATCGTCGGGGAATGTTTCGACTGTTCGTACCTCGAGTCCTTATAATGGAGGTATTCTGTCGATCGGTACGCGATTTCAGGGAAAGTTGTAATTCGCGTATTTCGCCAGGTGTGTATGTGTGTATGCGTGGATTCTAGGTAGGCGGGAGGGAATAGTCGAAAGGCTGCTTTGTGGTATTTGTATTGTAATACTGAGTATTGGATGCTTGATAGTATTTTTGGTGCTGACTGCTAAAGGGAAAAGGCCATTTGGCTTGAGAATTTGAGAGATTCGGAATTATTCGGTTTATATACAGATATTAATGTGTAAAGTTGTGTAAAAACTTCCACGTAGAAGTAATGTTTGGAAAATTATATTTGAAATTTTTAAATAGGATTCTATTTGATGCTTACTCCTTTTTGCGATATATAAAAATGTTCGGAGAAAGATCTTTAACAAAAATGTTGGGATTATATCACACCTGTTTACCATCAAGCACTAACAGTCATTATACTTTGGTTATCAAGCTTTGAAAATTATTTAACCGAATTGAACGAGACATTTAAATTTTATTACAATGATTTTGTCACGTTTAAAACTTGTAAATCATTTTCTAAAGGAGAGGAGTCCGAAAATTCGCGTCTTTGACTCACCAGACACAGCTTCGCTCCCTCGCGAGTTTCAGACCGATATACCATTTTTTGCTTTCTTACGGTTCGTTCGTGTCGGCGCGTGCTATGGCAAAAGCGTTATTATCGATAAAGAATGCCAAGGCTCTGTTGGATCTCCTAGCGCTGCACCAGCTGCTCTAATGCGTTCAAGATGAATGCGGTTTGTGGTTCGAATCGCATCTAACAATCAAGGTGTATCCTCCGATACAATGTAGCCATCGCCGACGATGAGCCCTAATAGAGACTATCTAAAAGTCGCAAAAACTATCCACGAACCCATTCTAACTGTAATTCTCTACCGCCATACGTGACTCATCGCTCTTCGTTTTCTACCAGCTACACTTCATGTATTAATACATCGCGACGAAACTTTATCACTCGAGGGAGTAAATATTAATCGGGCAAAAAGGTCTAAATAAAGGACAAATTGTCTAAACAAAGTGTCACTGCGCAAAGTTAGATGCAAAACTCATAGAATTAGATACGTCAAAACTAGATAAGATTCCACACGAGATTTGTCGAATTAGACTTCGTCGAATGCAGTCGAATACAGAGGGCGTTTCTAAAAACTCGCGGTCGGCGATAAGTTCCTTGTAGGACCACAATCTGCGAGTGTCTCTGGGCCTTCTTGTTGATTCTTCGAGTGATGCTCAAGTCGGCGAAAGAATACATCCGGATGAACCAGGTAAAACCAGTCGGAGACGTAGAAACGACGTGTGGGTCAGCTCGGTTTACGGTGAAGGAACATTCGTCATTATTACCGTTGACCGTTGGTCTTCGGGATCTACCCATTCGGGTTCCACAGGAAGTGGGCCGGTCGGATCAAGGGCCAGTCTGCCCTTTTCCATTTTAGAACGACCCATTCAGGTGTAATAGTCAGTTAAAGACTATCCAAACATAAGATCCCACCGGTTGCTCCGATGAGCTTCTGTACCTTCCGAGTTTCTCATGCTCAACTTTTGTCGAGAAAATGGGGCTGGCCATTGAAGGAGCACGTTTCGCACCGGCAAATCCGCAGTCTCAATTTTCATGGAGAAATGGGGTTTCGAAGGTATGATAATGTTCCTCGTCCGAGACTCGTGCACCGTTAACATTATTGGCTTCTACCAGGTGCTGGGTTCACGATTTTTGCAAAAGCTACTTGGCTCCGTCGACGTCTGAAAATCGTACTTTTATGTCCTGTCGCGACTCTTACGTTTCCAAAAACTGGAAAATGTTTTACACGATATAGATACTGAGGTTTATTTTTCCATTATTCGTGTACGATATGTTGTCTCTGTGATATTTTTGTCCGATCATTTTCCTACGGAATCGCGCTTTTGCGATAAAAATCCTTAAAGCGGGCCACCCGCGGTAGCCTAAATAGAGGAATCATCTCGAGTATATTTATCCATGTGATCTTCGAATAACAAACTCGGAAATCCTTAAATCCTAAATCAACCTGCCGCGAGCCTGGGCCGAAGGCAGTCCGCAAACAAACGGCGGCAGCCGAAACGTGGCGGAACCGCGGTCCAATCTGGCGAAAGTCAAATATTGAACGTCCAAATAAGACGTGCCTTCTAGCCCATTGCGGTCGTCGCGATTTAATAGCAAAGGAACTCACGTTAAGACGATTTGATACACTCACTCCTCGCTTCGCCAGAAAGGAATGCCACGGGTTTTCTGCCTCTGGATAACCAAAGTCCGCGGACTGAGAAGAGTCAATTATTCAGTCAGTGGTCCTTGCCTTGCCAATGAAAAGGTTGGAGATACGAACTCTCATTAGGAAGGTTGTACGCAATTGCATCACTATAAACTTATGCGATCATTTTTCCATATGTATTCTTACGAATAAGTAACGTCTGCAGTACAGGAGGAATCAATTATACAATCAGTGACCTTTCCAATAAAAAGGTTTTCAATCTGAACATAGAAACTCGCGTTACAACGATCTTATCCAATTACAATTATTCGCTATAAACCAGTTAAACATTTTCTATATTCAACATATATTCTATTTATATTAAAACTACTTAACCTGCGGCCTAATGATGCCATTCGGCACCATCCGTATAATATCCTTCTACTAATCAAGTACTTCTAAACTCTCTTTCTTCAAATTTTAACTTTCTTACCAAAAAATAATAATGTGGGCTCCTATAATCTCCTACTAATCAACTACCTCTAAATTGTCTTTCTTCAAACTTTAACTTTCTCCCCAAAAAATAATAATTTAGACCGGTCAGGCTTAGGAATATTTCAAAGCTGAATTCTCTAGTACCAATCCCAATAATTCGTTACACGATACACGCTTCTTCGCCCCAACAAAACGCAGTGATTTCTCAAGCTCGAGGTAATAGTCCTATATTCATCCACGTGACTTATGAACCTCGCCAGGATTTAAGAACCTCGCGCGCATCCGCCGGACCGACGGAAGTACCGAAAGAAACGCCCATGAATTCCCGAGACGCGCCAGGCCCTGAGCCTCGAGAGCCAATAACGGAATGCGCCGTGGCCCTCGTCCTCTCCTAAATCAACCCTCCCCCACCGGGAGGGTTTAATCGACGGCGTCGTAAAAAATGCTTTTCGCGAGCCCCCGGGGAGGCTTTTAACTCGGTCCTTATCTGAAACGACTTGCCTTCTTGGCGGCGGTAGCGCGGGGGAAAAAGAGGGGAGCAAGACAATGACCGCTGTTCAAACAAGCCCCGGACTTCAAACGCAGGCCGGCGCATCTCGTGGGGAACGTTTCCTCGCGCACATTAGCGTCTACCTTGTCCCCCTCCTCCTCCTCCGGCCTTGCGCGAGCCCACGGACGTCCGGCTGGACGGCGCAACAAATATTTGCGAGAATAGCACGGAAGGCTGCAGACTCGACGAACCCTTTGATTTGTAAGGACAAGTCGAAATTAGTGCACGCGGAGGCCGCGGGATGCCGAGGATGTTTTACTAGGACCGAGGCGGCAGGCGCGCTCATCCTGCTGGACCTTGAAATAACCGAGTCTCTGTAAATACAGGTGCAACGTCGAATAATAACTGGTTTAAGTGAGGCCGCATTGGCCGTTCAGGTACGCGCCGCTCGGGTTTTTCACCGCGGTAACGAGTTTTGGTTGTTAGAACGGTGCAGTAAAACCGAGAGGAAGGCTGCGTTTACGGGAGGATCTTAAAAGCCCCTGCTGTACGGTGAATCGATATTCCGCATTATCTCTGACGGAGATACGGTTATCCTCGAAACACGGCGCGGCCACGATTAACCCTCTGTTTCGTGAGGGAAGCCGCCGCGGCGCGCTTCCCCTTCAGCCATCGGGGATAACGTCTTTGGCGTTGCCTCCCCGAGAGAGACCGGTCATAGGGAAGGAATGCTGTCAAGGAGAAGTCCCATTCCGTCCCGTAGATTTAAATACAATCTTCGGCGAGGCGCTCGCGCTGTTTGCTCCTCGACTTTCTTCGTGAAACTCGGTTAATCGAAACGGTGATGTCACAGCGCCAGCATTCCACGCTCCCTCGAAGGCCAGAGTATAAAGCGTCGCGATGCATCAGCGGCGCAAGGTCGCAGCTGCCGGGGGTGTGCACCACCGGGAACAATCCTGGCCTCGATTTGGCTTTCGAATCGGGCCCGCTCGGCGGTATCTGCATACGCCAAAGACGCGCCCGTAGATTGACTGACGAGCAACGCCCTCTCCTAATCGTTCAATCGCTAAAAAATTCACAAAAAGGCCCTACCGACGGGGAAGAAGAAGATGCGAGGAGAGAAAAAGAGTCCCGAGAAACAAACTGAGACGAGACTCTTCGGTACCGGGCACCGCCCTTGCACTCCACCCATCCATCTACAGCTTGCATATATTTTTGGGCAGCTAGTTTTTTCCCCCAGGGAGATTTATCACGTCCCTACGCCTCTTTCGCGGGCTGTTCCATCAGTGCCCGACGTGTGGCAGGGAATAATTGGCAGGGCGAAGGAGTGGCTCCTCTCACTGGCTTTGGGAACTCTTTTGGAGGTTCCGCGTGGATCGTGACGGTTCACGGTTCTGGAGTAAGGATCACTCCCACGTTATTCTCTACGCCTTTTTCTCAGTCCGTTATCCTCTCGTTTGTGTCGATATTCGTTTATGGTGGTATTTAAGGAAATGGGAAATGGTAATGTTTCTTTTGATCTGTGGAATAAATTAATTCTTCGCTTATTTTAGTTTCCATCTGATAGTGTGGAGTTTTGACTCTCGGTTGCTTACGTCGACTGCTGGTGTGAAAAGTGATTTTGATCTATATAATTATATTAAATAGTTATATTAAATTGATATAAGGAAATTATTATACAATTATTATACGAGGTAAGAGAGTATTTAAAAAATACATTTGTACGTGGAAAAAAGTATCTTTATATAATGAGCAGCATTTCCAAGCATTTGCAAAAGCTGATATTATCACTTGATATCCACGTAGGAAAGATTTTTCATGAGATTGTTTATATAATTGTAAAACATATTCCATTATTTCTCAGAACAAATTAGTACTATATAGCCTCAACCCTTATTCCGATAAGCGTGATGCATTTAACCGTGCGAAGTATCGCCGTAAAGTAGCACTCGTAATTTTAAGCCAGTGCTCGCGACGATAATCATCGATTTATTTCATTCGTCTTTACGACAATTGTTACTTCGAGCTTATATATCGTGATAAAAGCCACTTGAAATCGATAATCGCAATTGTAAGAGCCATTAAGGGATAGCCTCTCTCGTTAAAGCCGAGCTGTGCACTTAATTAAGTCACTTGGGACACGACTGGAACTGGCTCGCAATGCGAGTCTCGTTTCTGACGCCAGTCGCTACAGAATGCAGGGTAATCGACCCACTTCGCCTGGTATTTGTGCAATTTCTGAGCGACGCAATTGCCGTCCGTAAGGGAACGGCTGCGATTATTCCATGTTTGGCGCAAACGGTGGCCATGCCGCAGACTTTGAGCAACTCTTATTAAACACATCGATCCGTCGCTCCCACACGAAATCGAACGAACGTGTGTTCGTCATAAAAATCGGTCAAAAGTCGCACAGTTTTCCCGTGCGGACGAATTCTTATACGACGGACCATACGCAGCGCCACTTTATAATATCTGGATCGGAGCAATATTAATTCACCATTCGAATTGTATTTCCAAATTCCTTTCCTTTGTACCAAATTTGCGCCGTGGCTATACCTGCGTTCAAGAATAAACAGCGGCTGGCGCGGCTCGAAGGGGTTCTATCCGTTGCTCAAACAGCGGAGAATTAGCCGGAACAAGGGCCTGTTGCTAAAACGCAAAGGAAACGGGAACAAACCGAAGGAAGTTCCGAGCAAACACAGATGAGTCTGCGCGGTTTAAGTTGCTCAGCTTTCCCTCGAATTTCTGTCGACGCAGTACCGATTTCCGTGGGAGGCTTCGACGAAGAATCGTCCTGCGCAGCTAGCAGGTTTGCGATTACGCTCCCGATGTAGACGTTACACGCGAGGAGTATCTTGAAAAAGTCATACGATCGGCCGCTTGGAACCAGTTCGTGTGTCCGCGACCTGGAAGAAATTTATTGGCGAAATAAAATCTGTTTATCGGCAAGAATGAACGCGGTAAATTTCACGCTCGGATTTATGCAGTTGATAATTCGATGGACGACGCCCCTGGCAGAAGTATAAAGCAAAACCAATATTTAAAGCGGGAGGAGCGTAGAGCCTTGCGTAATCGGCAACTAAAAATTTAACGCGCGCCAGGAAATCGCGCTGCGATACCGCATTTTAGCATCGCGCCATTAACTAAACATTCGAATATTTAAGACTGGATGTTTTAAAAGTGGCTAAACCGGTTAGGCTGTACTATGCGCGGAACGAACCTAATTACAAATAGAATGCACGGATCCAGGAATGAGGCTTTTCAATGCCTCCGTTACGCATAACTCTCTGCGATAATTGTTCTAACGGTCTGTCTTTCTGTAAGTCGCACTTTTTCTGTCCCTTTTCTTTTCCCCTTTTTTTCTTTGCGAAAGCGCAACGCCTCGGGTTGACTCGAAAATAAACTACGGCTCGTACCATCATTTTCTGTGATTAACATCGTTACTCGATGCAGCCCATGTACTCGATCATGCGCGGACTTTCGAAACTCGATCACGTGTACGATGTGGGTGAACGAGCCGCGGGCCATGCGCTCGGAGATGCATTTTCGTCGTTTTTTCTCGAACACCTTGCGTACCCTAAATGTAGCGCCGCGCAAGAATGGGAGCGTTGGTGGACGAAAATTGTTAACCTCCGGTCCGTTGTTTGATCGCGGCCAAATTCGGGCCCAGAGCGTAACCGCGAGGCAGAGCGTTGATTCGCGCGCAGATTCCCTGTCAGAAATGGGCGTGAAGATCGATTTTCTCTTTTTAATGATTTATTGCCTCGATATTACCCGGCCCCGGGTACGAGATTTTAATCCAAGGGGATTTTCAGCGACCGCCTCGGTGGATTTATAATTTTAAAAGTTATTTCAAGAAAGGCGCAGAATTACAGGATGCACGCTGTTCACTTTGGCCGATGTAATATACGTTTATTTCGGAATCTTTCGGAGAGATAGAGATCGGTTGTAATGCGACGGGCGCATCCGTGGAAAAGTTATTGCGAGAAATATCGAGAGTCCCCACGGACCTCTTCTTCCTCCATAACGAGTTTACTACCTTATTGAGTGATATTCACGAAAATAACTATTAGCCTTCCGGCTTGTAATTAAAAAATCACGTAGGCGTTGCTTTGGCGCCACGAGGGCTCATCGATCATCCGTCAATCTGCCTCCCGAAATGAGTGTTCCTTTCTGGGTTACTAGATCTTTTGTTTAGAGAGGCAACCTGCACTTACCAGACGGCGATCAGTCTTCCACCTTGCTGAACAGATTTGCAGTTTGGATTCAAGATTATCCACGCGCAACTATTCACACGTATCCTCGATTAATCAAATCGCAATAGTCTTGCAAAAAAAAAGAAACTAAATCTATTACACCACGCTCAATCGTTTCATATCAAACAACACCTCTCAGTTTACATCGTACCTCACTATTTCTTAATCGAACTTCGTACAGCACAAAACAAGTCATAATACCTGCTCTTCGAGCAGCCCTCGAAACATTCAGGGGACGAGTTATCTGGCTAATCACGAGCATAGAAGTAGAGTTAGACAATTTGGCATCTGACAGGTCCACTTAACATGGGAACAGGTTTAAGGTGGGTTACGAAGCATCGATTCGTAGCCTTCAGCGGCCATGCATCTGCTCGAGCCGCATATTTAGCAACATGCTTTAGAGACAAGGTAAAAAAGTGTCCCGATCGATGATGCGCCAGGCCATCTCGTCCTTCCGCTTAGCGGGCCGCCCGATTTCGAAAAGTCGTTCCATCAACGAGGACGATTAGCACCGCGATTCGGCTTAATGGCCGCCCGCTCCGTGCCGCAGGTGTTTCTCCCTTGGCACAAGATTATTGAACGGGCGAGAAAATGCTAAATGAAACGAGACCGGCTACTATCGTCAATCCTCTCCGGCTTGGAATAATCGTAAGTCCTGAGCGGCTCCACGCCATTGCGCCCGGCCAAACTGGATCGCGTTACGACGCCACCGTAATATCCTCGACGATGCTATCTTAATCTTCGCCGAGCATGTCCTCGCGATAACGCAATCGTGGTCGGACAAATTTCGGTACATTATCGTCCTCGCGAAACCTCGAAAAAGAAAATCATGCGCGAGCAGCTGGTCTTGCGCGCCAGGCTCGCGGTGGATCTTCGATTTCTCGGAACCCTGCCTCCATTCAACTCTGCCTTAAAGAAGAGGATTTAGATTTAACTCGATTTGCATACTAAATCTGTGCGGATAGACGGGATCTTTTGATTCTTGATTCGAAGTCATTCGTTGGCTCACGAATTTCTGGGGCTCGCTGGAGTGGAACTAGTTTGCTCAATTATGGGAAACGGAGTTGTAATAGTAATCGTTCTTGTGGCAATTGCTTATGGATTTTATTAATTCTTCGAGCGGGCAGACTGGGCATGTACTCGCAAGAAGTTTTGTTTATTTAAGTAAGATTTTTCTATTGGAAGAGGAGATGATGCTTAGAATATCTGGGAAGTATCAACGCTTTAGGCGAAACGCTTTCCGAAACATGCCTTTTTCTGTAATGCATCTCTGTAGCAACATTGAGATTTTTATGAAATTTAAATACCGGCGTATCCATATTTTATTATGAATTTAAATACCTGCTTGAAGGGTTGATACGTAATTATACTACAGACTCTAGTAGTGAATATAGGATATTTAAATCATTTATCCGCAATGGATCGATTTGTAATTTACGAGATACAATAAATTTCGGTGAAAGGGCACGCAAGTTAAGAATTTTACTGCAATATTTTCGAGATCAAGTTTGCGCCAAGGCTGCTAACACCAATAAGCAGTTGTGCCAGGTTTTTTCGCCCCTTTCGTTCCACGGTTGCGCCATATCCTTTTTGTCCGTTTGAATCTCTTTCTTTCCGGCTACTCGACAGAATGGATCAGCGGGGCCCGGTCCTCGGTTCTTAACACGCACGTATAAATGCGAGGCGCACACTCGCGCCTCTGCGGAAGACGTCTCTGAGGACAGGCGGCTCAGGGCGCAAAAACAAATGGCATCTTTCAAAAACATACTTGAGGGGCGAAAAAGCATCGGCAATTTCGCCCTGATGGAATACGGGTACGCGGGTGTGCGTAAGTGTGTCTGCGGGCACCGGCTTTTGTCGGTCCTCTCAGTTAACGCCCTCGTCTCAGGCCCCTCCTCCCCCCGCGTGTGATCATGGGAAGATAAATCCTATAAATCATAAAGTAAACCACGCGTTTAAAGGGCCCCGCGAATCACCGCCGTAGGTTCGACGACCCGCTCGCAAGACACCTGCGCCAGAATCTCCTGGAGAGGCCGGTAATATGGTAATCCCGTCGTTAAGTGTCAATTGCATTAAACTTCAATACGCGCTTCGTTCATGCGAACAGGCAATATTTCGATCCTGACTTCGCCGTTTTGTAAACGCGAGATTAACACGATTCAACGCGCATTCCCTTTTTTTCCTGCTTATTCTCACGCTCTGGTCATACTTTGTACACCTCGACTCGCAGGTGTAAAGTTATATTATATGGTGTGAAAAGGAAGATAGAGCATGGGATTAATAGAAAAGCGCTTGGTTATCTTAGAATGACACGTGGTTGTGCAAGGATTGATGGATTCGAGATGAAACCATGATAGGTTTATGGCGAAATATGTATTAAGTCGGCGATAAAGTTCCCTTTGCTTTATAAGGAAATAGTGAATGCACGGCAGTTCTCGTTTAATATTAGTCTATTCAATTACGCGTATAACCAGAGGACGATTGATGCTAAAAACTATAATTCGCAACAGATTAGGTTTCATAAATTGTGACAGATTTCATAATGTAACAGATTAGGTTTATATAAATGTTGCCAGATAAAGCAACTGCTTGCAGATATGGAAAGCGCTTTTGAAATAATCTAATACCCGTAACGTGGCGTCGTTTGAAAATTGCAGCGAGTTTTTAAGAATTGTAAAGAAAAGGATTTATAAATTACGTACATAAGTATGTATCGCTTTACTTTGCCGATCGGCTATATTCAAAGGATAAAGCCGGATGAAGCTGTTGGTAAACGAGCTCGCGCCTTGCGCGCCAAAGAGCCTCATTGCGCAATGAAGGCAAGGGGGCCAAAGCAAACGCGTGTACTCATAAGCGGCTAAATGAACGAAGAATAATCGCTGTGCATGGAAAGCGGCTCACGCGATGAATCGTGCAGACAGGCGAAACTGCAATTTGGGACTCTTAAATCCTGGCCACCCCGACACCTGTTGTCGGTGCCCAAGCTCGATCATCCTTTTGCAGAATCAAATATTCTCAAGAACCAAAAAGTCAGCCAATTTGCACCCCGTGTTACGTGCTCGGCGGTGTTCGAAAGGGGACGAACCCCTAAATTAAATAACCTCGCCGATGATTTCAAAATCAATTTTATCTTCCATAATGATACCCAGCAATTTAAACATTCACCGGAATTATTGTAGACCTTGTTGCAAATACAATTCGGTTATGATATTTTACTAGAATCCCGTAATATGATACTACGTATTAATACACACATAGTGTACACTCGTATTAATACACACATACACACATAATCGTATTTCCTACTTCACAATAACACAGATCGTATTTCCTACTTTATAAAGCAACGCGTACACTCATCATCCGTAATTGCAGTCGAAGTTCTTCAAGCGAGGAGCAAAATAATCTGAAGTAGGACCGGATAAAGTTATCGAGGAAAGCCCTACCTCCAACCCCCAACACCGGTCAAAGTGTCTCATTGCGCAAGAACTGCGCAACGCGCGAGCGGTCACGAGCAACTAAGCGAACGAAAAATAATTGCACCGTGGGCAGCTCACGCGATGTACCTTGCAGACAGGCGAAACCGTAATTTGGCTCTCTCACAGCCAGCCACCCCGACACCTGTTTCCAAGGTACACGTTCGACGATTCCTATGCAAACTCCGAACATATTCAAGTAGCAAAAAATGCTCCGGTTCGCGTCTCCCATCCCGCGCCACTCGGCCCTTGGCGCTGGATTAAGGCCGTAGGAGGAGGGAGAACGGCAGAAGCGTGCTAAAGGGAATAAAACGAAGGGGAGAGAATAGGCGCGGCCATTCGCCAAACTCGTAGTATCCGCCGATTCCGTCTGGCCGTGGAGGCATCGATGGGGGGGAAGGATGATTACACGTGTCTTTTTAACACAAAAGGCTCGAAAACCAACACCGTAATACGACGGGGAGCGAGGCGCCCTGTAATTCACGGCGTCCCAAGCCGGGCACCCTTCGTGATGAGACAACCATTTTCAAAATTGCGATAGTCTCCCCGAAATAAGGTGAGATTGGCTCGAAGCCGGACGTTGCAGCTAACCAAGGGCCCCTCCTGCCCGAGTTATTATTTGTTTTTGCCCCGGGGGACCATCACGGTACTTATCGAGTCACCGTTTGCTTCAGCTGCAACGCAGCGTCACGCCCAATCCCCGAACAAATAAAAGGATCGAGCCCGCTCGCTCGAGTGGCCTGGAACGCGTGGGAGTAGCCCCGCCATCGAATCTCTCTCCCTCGCCGTCGCGCAATCGAGTTGTATAATATGCGTAATCGTAGGTGAAAGTTATAATTCGATAATCGGGACGGAAATCGCGGCCGATCCTCCCGGGGTTCGGATCTACGGTATCCATGCGCTTGAGTACACCGAGAGGATTATTCGCGTTCCTCGATGCTTTATCCTACGTACAACTTTCACCCGTGTAAGGCCAGTGCTCCTTAATTCCCATATCGGTGCTAACATTTCGATCGCTCCTTCACCGATCGCTTTTCGACCTATCATTACCGGCAGTACACTTAAAATCGTTAACACGCGAATAGCGCGATTATAATACAGGGCGATTACATTGTAAAGGAAAGATATAGGGAACGTGTAAGTGCCTCGATCTCGAGCCCCCGTAGAATCGTTCGGTTAAAAGGCTCCTGGGTGAAGTGGGCCGGAAATTTCATTCCGTCGACGTGGCGAAATTTGACAGCGCCACTTTATCGTCGCGAGGATCAAATCCTTCGTGCTCCCTCGATCGAATCTCGCGCTGAACCCCGCCGTAGGAGGAATGCGGCGAATCGAGTAAATTGGCACCGAGCCGCCCGGGGATCGAATCTAGACGCGGCCGCAATTTTGGCCCCCCGGGCCAGCGGCGCCTCTCGCACGATAATTGATATCACCTGCCATGTAAATATCGGTTATCGTCGCGGGCAGTACCTGTCGGCGGAAAAGAGGCCTGCGGAAAGGAAATTGGCGGTGAGATAATTACGTGTTGGTTTTAGAAAAGGGGGAAGCACCGGTTAATTCCACGCCCCGTATCCCGTGCAAAAAGCCGGCCCGGGGCTACTCCCCGCGAGCTTTTCGGCCCGAATTAGACGGACGTACGTGAAAGGAATTTTAACACGGGCCCTGGTTTGGAATTCCCGCTCGGATCGCACGATAAAGCGGCCAACGAAAATCGGTATCGTTAATCGCGCCGGGCCCCTTCGTGGAACAACCACGAGGCACGCCAGGCGCGATGGATTCCCTGAAACACCGAGAATACTCGTGTGATCCCGCGCGCGTGGAAGAGTGCGTATCGAGGATTCAGCTGGTACAAAAAAAAAAATGAAAGTAATACTAAGTACAATAAGAGTAAATTACATGTCTATTTAATTTTCAATTTTAATTATTATCATTTAATCATTAATCATCGAGCCACGCATTAGTAGTTAAAAATTATTGTTCTTACACGAGAACTCTACTACAATAAGACGAGATGGAGAATTACGATGATACGTGTGGGAATAGGCTACTCGGTAAGGTCACAACTAATGAATGTATATATCGTTGGAAATTCCCGAGCAAGAAGAGGTTAGGAGTTCACGACATAAATAGGAAAAAACCCGAGTGCCCCCGAGATGTACATGGCGGACGTGTTTAAAAGCGACGAAGAGATCCTCCGATGGTGCATGCATCGGTTACTGATCGTGATAAATGACGTGTTTGCACGACGAACCTTATAATTCACGAGAGTTCTTGAAGGTGCGTACAGAGCAGGCGACACAATCGTGTTCCATTAGAAATCGGTTGCTGCTTCGAGACGGAGTCGATCGAGTTCCACCGATCTGCCAGGAGACCTTTCAACGCCATTACTTACGCGCGAGAACGTAAACACTGGTAATTAAATTAATTACACGACCGACGCGGTCCGTGCACGAAAGCACTCACAGCTGGCTGGCCGCCTTGGCGGGATCAGGGGAGATCATCTCGATAGTCATCGGTGCGAAGCGCAAAGACAGGAGGTGCGCGCGAGATGATTTGTGCATGGTCGATAAAGAAAACCAAGAGTTATAAACGCCTACCGTTTCGATCGACGCGGCCGTGCACGTAGGACACGGCGCCTATTCATAACCGGGGCCGCTTAACACCTCGCAATCACCCCGCCAAGACAGTTTGTATCTCGTCGTAGGCTCTCAACACCTTGCTTATCGGCGCCTCCCTTCGCGCTACCATAATGACACGTTCCTTGGCCGCCGCGGGCGATGGCAGGCGCTGAAAAATAGAAGCCGAGACCGGCGTTTGTTTAGCAACCCGATGGGTTCCGTCGAGACGGCTCTCTGGGCGCTTTTCATTCACCACCCTTCACGATCGCCGATGAGTCTGGCCGATACACGATGTTTCCAGCGATGAGGTAAAGTACCGATGAATATGATCTACTTAGTCAGAACCATATGTTTTTCCAATTCGTAACATTTATCGGTGATCTTACACGGTATTGAATTCTCTTCGTGCAGAGCTTGATGATACGTATTATAAGTATTGTTAGAAGCATCTCTGAATTCTTTGGTTACCATGTAATACGGATGAACAGACAGAAGGGATAGATTTGTATCGATGTTAAGACTTGGATGATCGTAAGAATCAGGATAAATCCACGCTCCCCACGGACAACGCTCCAGCGGCGAATTGAATTCAGAGTGCGAGTACCTCCTTCGGAGATCCCAAGGCCTCGGAGATCGGTACCTCGTAGCCTATACCCCCTTGATTTAGGTCCACGTCGAGATTTGACGTTTCGATAATTAGGTAAGCGCCCGAAGGAGAGCAGCAGGCTGTAATTAAAGGCACGGGAGGATACCTCGAAATGTGTCTGGCCAGTCCTAGAAAAAGCTCAGTCACGATGGCCTCCGCGGTCCGGTTCGCGTATCGAGCTTCGATCGATACGGAAAGAGCGCAGCTTCGTACGAGGTTGGAATGACCAAAAGGGAGATTCGTAGGCGTCACGGCCGTCATCCTTGATTTGGGTCGACGAGGTCGATTCGGAGTTACGATAACGAAAGTGCCCGAACGGTAGTCTGTAATTAACGACATTAAGCGGAGGTTGGCGGCGGAGGGGTGGGAGGAGAAAGAGAGAGAGAGAGAGAGAGAGGAATGCGTTCGTTACGGCGAAACGGGCAGCTGCATATTGTGCATTCTCGCGAGCCGTGCCACCGCACGTGATAAGCTGCAATTAAATCTATTGGCTCGCGGAATTCAACCGGCGCCGCTCGGTGTATGCATTTACGCGGGGGCCAAAGGTGAGCGGCGAAAACTGCTGCGGAATGAGCGGAGCCCCACGGGAGAACAAACTTCCATGGATCTCCATTATTAAGGGCGGAAACTCCTTGATACGGATCTACCGGCGGAAGAAGCGGCGAATCGAATTATTCGAGCTGCGTCCTCGACAAGCTTGCAGGGGGAAGAATCGTAACTCGATGAAGGAGCGGCGGAGGCTAATCAATTTCCCTGGAGGTTGCAGCTGCTGGAAAGCGCGCCGCGTAAAAGGAACTGCACCGTGAAATATCGGGAATAGGCGCGCGGAGTACAAATGATTTTCCTTCTCATGGCTCGCTGATATATTTGAATCGTCATCGGACTGTTACGTCGGAGTTTCAGGAAGAGAACGTTGGTACGGATTTTACCACGTCCACTGGAAAATCGAACACGAAGACGTTGGTAGGTTTCGTGAGTCCACTGTCGCATGACTGTGATACTGGGATACTGTGAATAACTGGGATCAGTTATGAATACAGCTATGGATCTCTGAATCGATTTAATGAATGAAGGATATGCTTGGTCGGACGTTTAATTACATTTTTTTTACACTTTGTACAGTATTTCAGTTTTTTATACAAGCGTGTGTATAAGTAGATATCCCTGACATATTGTGTAAAACTATTGCAAAATAAACCTGCCCTGTATGTGTTTTTATACGATTAACGTGTTAGGACGTTACATGGAACAACTTCGATATTTATTCACTCATTACCTTTGAGCTCTTTCGTGTGATCATCGCAAATCGAGTGGTTCAAAATTCACCTTAAACGAACCTAAAGGTGCCACGGTCGAATTCCAGAGTGTCGAAAATCGTTTCTTAAAGGGCTTCCTCCGGAAACCTTGCCGACATTTTAAGGAATCGCCGGTGTTCCGTCATAAAGAACACGGAGGTCGCTATTTACGGCAGCCTAATTAATTCCTATGTGTTTTCGGCCATATCCAATGCAAAAGACCCCCCTGCCCTGCGCGCGCGCGTCTTTATGGCTCCTCATGAGATATAAATGATCTGATAAAATCCTTAAGCGCCGGCGATCCGTGCGCGGCTATTATTATAGAAAAACAAGACCGGCCCGAGGCCGCGGGTGGCGCGTTATAGGTGCCTGGTTCGGAATAATGAATATTCATATCGGGGGAAACATTCTTAGAAGCGCAGAGCCGATTCGCCGTTTATTTCACGAAAGTCCCGCGAGAGGTGCCGCCGAGGGAACCTGAGCGGTGGGCGTCGAAAAAAATTACTTAACTCGGTCGGCTGAATTTTAATGAACACCACCGTTTCCACGATGGGATATTTTAACGATATTTGAGCAGGGAAACGGGCGCATTCAATTTCGGGGGAATTTGCATCGCGGGACGCCAGCACGAGGCCGAATCCGGGATGCATTATGCACGCCTTCCCGGAAATCTATTTTCATTGCGACGAGTAACGGCGCGATGTTGTTTCGTTAAATTTTCCACGACACGACCTATCTCGCTGGCTTCGCGGAAGGCCGGAGGAAGAATCGTGGCGCGCATTGGATTTCCACACTTTCCTCGTATCGCGACCTTCGAGGAAACAATATTCCTTCTGCGAAGCACCCTCTTCACTGCTCTCCGCGGTGGAAGGTAACGCGGAGGACGATCATCTCGAACCGTTGGATACATTCACCGTAATATCGCACTGCCAGGAGTGTAAATTCGTTCCGAGCAGGATAAGGGATGTCTTTAAAGCGGCAGGAACCTCTCTTTTCGCGTAGGATAAACTCCGACAAGCCTCCAATTCGCAGTTCGGTCAATAGTCCATTTGAATAACCCGTTCCTGATTATACGTCTGGTAAGGAAACACGCCACTCTTATGATATACACACCGAGCAATTCTTCCCCACCTTACGCCGAGCTCGAGGTACGATTCACAAATAGACGATATATCTCATTAAAACCCCGAAAGCAATGTAGCCAATGCGAGTAGCTTTGAGAAATATGGAACAACAGTCGTGTTTAATCAACGTATTCAAGGGGGATCGGATTTTTCCAAGCGTGCCAATCATCCGCTCGCGCGAGGATATTAAGCCGGATTTCTCGGGGGAAAATTTAGTGAAGCACCAAGACGAGGATGTAAATGCTCGTCGTTGGCGCTCTTAGTCCCTGCTAGGAGTGCTGCCAACGAGCACGTTAAGATCGCACGTCCGATAGCCGAGGTGAGCCTTACACGGCGCCGTACGCAAAGTGTGGCGCGCTCCTCGCTCGCATCGCACCGCGGAACTTAAGGCTCTGTCCACCGTCACGGCGGCGTGTCACGCACCGCCCGAGCCAACATGACCGCCGATCGCTCGCGGAGCGTTCTCACAATTATTGCCGGTTTTATTGCGCAACCACGTTTCCCTACGCGGGGAGCAACGGTGCAGGAGCGCCGCACGGAGGTTCGCATAAAATTAGCATTTCCACGGGCGCTTCCCACGGTGAGGATACGTACGTACGTACCGGGGCTGGCCAACGTGGAATAATAAGGTGCATCCAAGGATGTGCCTCTTCCTCGAATCGGGAACCGCGAAGGGGAACGGGATGCACGCCGCTCGCCCACGGAGCTACGAAACGCGGCTAATGCTCCTCGTGAAGTACGAAGAAGGTCGGTCTTCAGGGATGAGGGGATCGAGGAGGAGAAGTTGGGTGACATGATGGATTCAAATGTGCGAAACTTGCTTTTAGTCTTTAACCGGTTAACTGGAGAATTAATTACGGAATGTGAGGCGGATGTGCGATGCGAATTGATTTTGCGATAGAAGTAACAGCGATATGAGGCGGGATCAGATTTTTATTCAATTAAAAATTAGTTTTTGTGTGAATCAGTTTTCGTAGCGGATGGTAATTTTTTATTTTACACGCATATACCTGGTAATTGCATTGAAAGGGAGTTGTGAAAGAGAGAGCGCGGTTAATCGTTTAATGAGATTACAGATGTGAAACATGTATGTGACCAGAGGAACGATATTTGAAGGTTTATTTGGGCAGATTGGGAAATTCTTTGCGTAATCGAAATGTAATGCGTCTCCGACACATATTTTTCCTTTATTTTTAAGAATTTATCCTCACGCAAAAATGCTGTAAAAATGCTTTTTCTAGTACACAGGTGGTGTTTTTGCTATGAAGCTTTCTCTGGTATTTCTTTTTAGACAGTGGTGTATGATATACGAGATTTCGAGTTAGCTCTACAAGTGAAATTGTTCTAAGAAAAACCGATACGCGTTATAATTCTTGGGATCAATGTCGTACTATTTAAATTGGCGAGTGTGGAGCTACGAGCGCTTCACCGAGGGAAATGGAGAATGTCTCTACCTGCGGTTTCAGGCTCGCCGCTTACCTGTTACCTCTTACCTGTTACCTCTACGGAGGGACACGTGACACACGCGAGTGGCACGCGCGGCGCGCGCTTGCCTCTTCCAATGCTAAAACCAGTTCTCCGTCGAATAGAAATAACGTCCTCTCTTTTCTCAGCGCACGCTTCTAGCCGCGGTGACCTGCGCGGCCCCTGGAGCACTACGTACTGTGACATGGGAATTGCCAATTAGCGTGCACCGCTTTAAACCTTAATTACGTATCGTCAAATTTAACAAGTGTTATCCTTTGTCCTCTCACCTCGCCGTTTAGCGTTTTTCTGATTGTCACGAGCGCACACTCCGACTGTACCATCAAGTCGTTTTATTTGCTTATAATCCGGCCAACGCCAACTTTTGTTACTTTTGCATGCATCCGTGAATGGATATAATTAACCTCTTGAAGCGAGTTTGAAAGTGTTCGCAAATCGTTTACTCGATTATTCGCAATTACTTTAATCCTCCTTTTAATCGCTTGGCCGAGGGAACTTTGATCAAAACCGAAATTCGGTCTATGCTAATGCAGGGAAGTTGCACGATAATTATCGGTTTTTCTAAAGAAGTTTGGTGGGCTAGGTAATGCCATCAAGCGAGTGTCTACAACTTCGGGAAAATACTTCCACTCGGGGCTATTGAAACGCGATTCCAAAATATTATCGGATTTCTTTTCAAACAGAACTCCGCTGTGGCCTGTCGAGCCGAAATTGTAAAAAGTTTCGAAACAAACTTCTTGGCCACCGCGTGGCCAACGGGAGGATTTCCGTAAGAATGCTCCGCATTGTTCCCCCGCTTAGAGTGCACAATGGCCACGAAGATTTTCAATGGAGTACTTTAAAATAATTCCTCGGGGAACCCTACGCTCGGCCATTACGTTGACCGCTGTTCTATCGGTTTGCAAAGAAGATTCTTGACCGTGAAAAAATCGCTCAGCACTACTTCCACTCACCCCGCTGTTTACGGCGCGCCAGAAGGTTGATAGAAGGAAGAAATGTACAAACTCAATGCTGTTGGTACTGAGAATAAGCTGAAACGACGACAGTATTTTTCTGCGTATTCTTTTATCGATACTTGATCTAATATTTTGTCGTTTCGTTTGTATTTTCCACGTGGAATCTATATACATTGTGATTCCATTAGTGGATGCACAGTTTCCATCCGTCGTTCGAATGGAGGGTTTTTTAAATAATCTTGAAATCATGCGGATAACCTACGTGCCGTACTCGATTCGATTGAAATCCATTCTCGAGCGGACATGCACCGCCCGATTGAAGGTTATTATTGTTTAATACGGTCAATAAAGCTGCATTACGATACTATAGCCACGGAGGTAATACTAAGGTTCAGCGAGGTCTTAGGTTATGTCAGAGGTTCTCAATTGGGAGAAATTCATTCAGGATTTCCGGATGCTCGCATTTCAGTAAAAACGTAGTAAAGTACATAAAGTTCCATGACATAAGATTCTTCACCAAACATAAAACCTATGCTAGTAATCAAAGAAAGCGCAAAAATTTTAAATTGGCGTATATTTATTTTCTGGGCTGCGATGTAATTACACTCGTATTATTCTACATTCTGTATTTATAACAACGTAGTCTGACATTATCTAATTTTCATCCTTGACATCTTTCCTCCCGTAGATAACGACATTAAATCACTTCTGCAATAAATCCAACCTTTCAACATTTATCTCATTATTCGTATTTTCTGCAGCTAGAGTACATTCCATGTACGGCCAGCTGTAATTTTCATTAATAAATATCTATGTATGGCGAGAAGCATCCGAAAAAATCCAGCTGAGCACCTCTGCGTTCCTACCCGCGGCGTTATCCCAGCAGAACCGATCGTGCTTCAAAATAATCAAGATCGCATTGCTCTGTCTGGGATCAAAAACATTAATTTTAAATTATCGAGATGGCACCGGGCAGTTCGAGGAGGATAACGTACTGCGATCCCAACGGCGCTGGTCGTCCAGCCGATCAATGGCGCCGCTCTCCGCACCGGAGATTGCCCAAACCGTGATTGCCGATACGTGAATGTAGAAAAACAAAAAAAAAATATCAAACAAAATAACGGGATGTAGCTGCGGCCCGCACCCCCAGCGGATTTCACTTCTGATATATTTCGCATCCGGTGAAACCGCAGTGCCGTCACTAGATGAATTACGCGGTCGACCAGCCTTCATGTGGTCGACATCACAATGTTCGCAGTTCCGACATGGGATTTTCCTAGCAGCATTATAGGAAAACCGCGGAACATTGGCGCGGTATTCGCAAAGTTGCGGTACAAACGCTGGAAGCATGCAAATTGCGAAGGAAAGGGTGAAAGTTTTGGAGGATTAAATCGTAGGCTACCATCTAGGAACTGTATTTCCGCGATGAATAACGAGCCGATGTGTTTGTTCAATTTGTAGTAAATACCAAAGTACAGCGCGTGGTATTACGAGTTTATGGAAGAATGATTAAATTACAGGCCGCGCATCGCATGTACCGAATTTGTAATGCGAACTTTCGATTCCACGATATTCACGAGGCCGCGGTTAAACGATAATCTTAAAGGGAAAGGTTCGGAACGAATTATTAAATTATAGAGCCCGCCTATAGCGTACGACGAACCCGTAAAACGAACTTTCGATGCAGCCGTGGCTTTTTAAAGCGGTTCGAAGCTGTCCGCCTGACATTTTCAGGGAAACGTCGGCTGGTCGAGAGAGTTTCTTAGAACGTGGAAAGGTTAATCCGCCTTTCGGATACGGCGCGAATCACCTTTTCGATTTGCGAATCGCTTTTTCGTCTAAGACACGATAATTCCTCTTATTTCGTCCTGTCCACGGACATGGTTCCACTGTCGTCCACGGAATATTCGATCCTCCGACGTCTTCGTGACGGAGAGAATAATCTGCCCCCAATCCTTATCCGCATAGAGGCCAGGGTTCGATTTCGCGATCGGACACAATGTAACCATGGCACAATAACGAGCGTTGCATCAACGATGCCGCATTAAGAAAGCAAACAGCCGGACGAAGAGAGCGGTGGAACGGGAACACGGGGTTTATCTGAACGAGAGCAATTACAGCCGGCCAGGAACGAAATTAAAGATGCGTATCGATACGCCATTGGGTCCGGCAACATCAAATTAACACTTTCTCAGGGCGTCAATTAAACGATCGCTCGATAATGCTCCATGAATCAGCACGCACGGCGCACCGAGTGAATTTAAGGCAAATTTTTTGCGACAACACTGATTTCCTCGCTGCTCGAACCGCGTAATATGTAATTGATCGTTAAAGATGTATATTGCGAGCATGTGTTCACCGTGGTTAATCGATACTACGAGCTGTCCGAGCACAGAGTATCTCTCTTCGTCGCTGTAAGATAAAGGAGCGGCTAATATCTTTTTCTTCGTGCTGTCGTGTCCTTCGCTTTTGTTACTCGAGTGTTACGAAGGAGAAAAATTTGGGGTTTGGTTTATTTATCGCTAACGTGCTGCTGGGAGCACGTACACTTGCTTCCACTTGAGCGAGGTATTTCTAATTACGTTGTATGCATAGGTTTAATTAAGGACTCGGTCACGTATGCACCTGATGAATAGTCCCGGTGGCAAAGGTCCGCGATCCGTGCATCGATTCATCCCTGACAGGTAACCATCGTGGGATAGCCATTAATTTAAAACTTCCGGCCGAAAGTCGCAATTATACAAATTATCGAATATCGAAGGTCAGATTTTGATGGAGGTCGCCCCCTCCGATTAAAACCCCTTTGTAATTACTTGCACGTTACGCTTCTCTTAGATCTTGTCTCGACTTACCGTAGAAGAATCGTTTAAAATTCCATCCCTTGGCCTATGCTCGTGAACGTACTCAAAGGCAAAACCAAAACGTCGATGCCAAGTGAATTATCTAAGGACGAACTTTAAGGATTTATATTGATTTTAGATGGTGCCAGCCGTCTCGATCAACGTCTCGTGCCCTCGAACAATACCGTTAGGGAGACGTCTTTCGAGCCCAAGCTTTCTTCCGTCGTTAATCGACGTCCCGTATTGCCGGCGATTATCTTTAGTGGCTCTCAGGTTGCCGCCGGAATGCTTCTGCCGGGGGAAAGGAAGATCCACGAAGGTTGGCGCACGAATGGCACGACCCAGTTCCTATGGTGTATCCGTAATTCAAGATCGATAAACCTCTATCTATCGGAGCTATCCGATTACTCCGCAGGCGCGCCGGATTAAAAATATAGCTATTCACGATAATCCTTTCCCGCTGGAAAATAATACGAATCGCGGAACACGAGAGCCCCGCTCGAATATTGAATTTCCTGAATTGGCCCGAATGTGCTTGATATTCGATAAAAAAGTGGATTAAAAATATTATGTTCCACGACATTATACGCCGAGCCGAGTTTAACCGGCGACTCGATGTCCCTGCGTTCGGCCAAGTCCGAAATCCTCTTTGCGAGCTTTTTCACGGTTTTACGTTTCATAAACACGATGAGGAAGGGGACGGCGGGAAGATCGAGAGAGAAGAGAGGACGCCAGAAACGAAGGGCTTATCATATTTTTTGCCGGTATGGGACAAATCCCTAAATCTTGTTTACAAGCAAATTCCACAATACGGGGTGTAAGGGATTTAATGCGACTCGTGGTCGATCTTCGCGAAAGCCTCCTTTAAAGTGTAATTTACTACGAAAGGATTATTCTGTCCAGGATCTGCCATGGAAAGCGCCTTTGTCGCTGGACGTCTGCCAAACTCGTTCTTTACGCGCTCACAAAATGCGAATTATGCCGATGGAAGGTACGTGTTCTCTCGGTAAACCGAGGTACGCTCCGGAAATCTCTTGTATCGCTGTGCTATTTCGAAATATTTATCTCGAGCTTTACACCTCGGAACATAAAATGCCGTGGAAACAATAACCGACGTGGATACGAAAGAAATGAATAATCAAACCGTCCTTTCGAGACTTTGGATAATATTTCTTAATTTTTTCACTTTTCTGCTCCATCGCAAGCATCGATTATTCTAAGAATCATTATTTAAATTACATTTCTCCTGTTATTCGAGTTGCTTTAACCTTTAAGGGATGTACCATTTATTTTGCAATGGTCGAAGTTGGTTTTGGTGTGGGCAGAAATAGGTTGAATTCGACTGGGATGGTACCCCGTCTCTGCCCTCCCAGCGGGGTGTATGCTGGCCAGCGAACCGTCTCCTAACAGGATTACTATGACGCGATTGTATACGCGTCAAGGAAATAGAGCGGCATTGTGAACCTTCAAGATTCGGATTGGATGTGGGCCAGACTGAGAATTAGGAATGCAGTCCTTTCGGATCTGTATGTTAAATATTTCTCATATCTCCGTTTGTCGGTGACATCTGCTCCCCGAGACCTCTACTAGGCATAGATGACACGATCTTCTGTTTCTAAATATACACACCTTTACTACGATAACAAGGGAAACTTTCGTGCACAGAAACGAGTATCAGCAAGAAATCTTCATCTCCCAAAATATAAGATATTACAAAATTTGATATTTAATTATATCGAATATTACTTCCATACTTCTTTCTTTATTCTGACTTACTTTCTCTTCTTTATTTTGTCTGGCAATTTAAATATCACGTGAAAATGCAAATTAGTTTTATCAGTTAGACGGCAGTAGTCGGATTTAGCGGAAGATCCGTTTAAGCCATGGCTCGTAAGTTCAGAAATAATTTTCCTATTTTTCCTCGTGACCGAGGTCATTTATCCTTTCAGTCCCAACCGCACCCTCGTCGACAACCGGGCTAAGTCCTTCACGAGAAGGCAAGCCAAACTTCGACGCCCACCGCCGCTTAAGAAACATGCCTGGCATCGGCGCGTGATAAAGCTGACGTGATTTTTCAGACTTACTATGCGTCGATAGGGGGTGATACGCGCGAGACACGACACATGCGTGAATGGACGCGCCAGCCGTCCCCTGAGATACGGAAACCAGACATCTAGCACCCCATTTGTCGGAATCTTTGCTCATTTATAAGAAGGGTTGAAAAAATGTCTACGAGATAAAAATACACCTCCGGAAATTGCCTGCCCGAGGTTAAGTCTATTTCTCTATGGAGATTATTTTTGTACCTTCCAGTTTTCTCAAGAACCGAATCTCACAGTGGTTTTCCCAATTTTCCAGGAAATAACAGTCCGTATATTTCTCACTACGCTTTGCGACAAGTAGAATATCGCGGTTAAATGTACTTGCGCGAATGAAGATGTTTGGTTGTCATTGACGGCCGGAATTGCAGGTTTTTTGCGGGGTTTTAGCATAAAAAAGGACAAGAAATTTAACGAGGCGTAACTCGACGTTGCAACGCCCTATTAGGCTGGATCTCATTTCTCGAGCGGCGCACGACTCCGCCACCCAAGTGTTCGATTTTTCGAAAAGCTGGGAATCCACACCCCTTAGCAGGCCGCTGCCAGTGATTCTTGAAGTTGCACAATGTCCCAGTATGAGGTCCAAGGTGTACCATCGACAATGGCAAAATGTGCCACGGCAAAGAAATCCTCACGGTTTGCACCGCGCCGTGATCCCATCGATTCACGGTTCACTTAGTTCGAGCCTTCCTGGGACATTTGTCGTACAACTTACTCCAATGTTGTTACATAACAATCCTCGGTTCACGCGACGTAAATCACCTGGCGATGGTCAAACGATGGTTCGTCAAAAACGAGTTCCGCTAAGGGTTTCATGGATCCACGTTTCCTTATCCGTTTGAATGTGCGACCAAACCATTTCTACGGGTCTGTTGTAAAACGAAGGCTGCCGAATTGCAATGTCCGAAAACTGTACCCCACTTCCTTACGATTCAAATCGTACGTGTGCGCGAGACCGACAGTTATAAACGCGCAACTTCGATCAGATCGCGGGAGGGTAAAAATAAAGACAGCTGCGAGTAGCGGAAGGAATAACTTAAGAGTTCGGTACCATTAATCATAGAGGTTCGTCATTTTCTAAAGAAACAAAGCATCGGCCATCGACGAGAAGGAGATTCTCCCTAATGAATTTAACAGGCGCGACACCAGCTACGGGCCTGTTTTCACGGAGCACCTAAAGAAACATTTCAAAACTTCCCGCGATGATTAATCAATCCTCGACCCTGAAGCCGGGCAAATCTTCCTTTAATTCTCACTTTTTGTAGCCATCAGAAACCATATCCCTTTCGGGAAAAGCTACACAGGAAACGGAAAGCAACCAGGACTTTCTTATAATATCAACGCACAGGCGCGCCATAAATCTCAGCAGGCATAGCCAAGGCCATTAAGCGCAACGGCCAACGGCTCGATCTCGAAGCACGCAGAGACTCCCCACGTACCTAATTCACAACCAAATCCCAGAGCCGCTCGTACAATACTCAAATCTGTCCTTGCATGGTCCAGCGTAAAACGTCTGCGCGTAAAAAGGCTCATGGTCACTGGGCAATAACTCTAAAATCCGCTTGCACCGGTCGCTGGCATAGGTTACCCCGGAGGCGCGGATGATAATGGGTGCTCAACCCTTGCATCAGCTCCCACGCACACGCACACAACCCCAAAGTCCAAACTGTGCCGCTCCAGGACGGGCAGCACCACGTCGTAAATAAAAGCAAAATCGTTGACCGGTACCTTTCGGCTGGTTAAGCGTTAAACAAAGGGCCACGCTGATGTCGGTCGCCGTATCTTTGATCTCTGTTTGCCGAGGCATGCATCACGCGCGAGATAATCGGGAATAATTATTTGTTAGATAAATACGATCCCAGCCGGCGATAGCGGGCCAAATTTATGATGGACCACTTGCCGCCCGTAAATGACGCGGGGCGCCGACTACGAATATCCGGGGGGGCCCCGAAAGTCGTTCGTGCATGAGTTTAATCTGCCAGCCGAGCGGGCACGATGCAAGCCTGGCCTGCGATTAGTTCCGCAATCGCCGTTCTCTATCATCGCCCTATCGATAATTGCACGTCACCGAGTTCGCGTATCCGCGTGGCTTGCGTAAGATCTGGGAGCAGGCCGCGAATCCTGCTCGTAATTACAGACGCTTACCGCTTTCCGTATTCCACGGAACGTTGCGGCTCATGATATCCTTGAGGGAAGCGCCGCTCCGATATGCGCGGGCTGAGGTGTGTTGGGCTGAATTTCGAAGGAACACGCCGAGGGGAAAAATCGAAGCGGAAAAGTCTTTGGAGACTGCGCAAGGATAGAGGTTGCATGTCGATGCGGCGTTTTACCGTGCACCGCCATGCTTGGAAGGAATACGAATGCGATTGCATCGGCGCGGAGAGTCGCTCGAATACGTGCATCTTTTTCTTCAGCATGTCCCATTTCTTGGTTTTACTCTTCGTTACGTATTGCTGTATGGGGACAAAGGAGTGAATTTACGTAAAGGTTTTTCTATTTCGTTTAATCGAACCTTGGGAAATGAGACCTGCTTTTTTATTCGTTGCTGATGAACTTCTAATCTCTTCTTGCTCGGGAATTTCTAACGATATATTTATTAGTCTTTTTCTATTATGTCCTGTTCACTCACCAGTTTCAATTCCTCACATTTCATATTTATTTAATTATCAATTGTAATCATTACTATTTAAACTTTAATTATCAAGCCACGAATCAGTGGCTTATAATTATTGTTCCCACACGATAATGTCGATTCCATCGACTGAACTCTACTCTGATAGAACCAGATGGAGAATTAAATGATACATTTACGAATAGGCTGCTCGGTGAAGACCGCAACTAATGAAAGTATCGTAATCTCCTTATTTTTTGTCATCGCCAGTTTTGACTTGGGCTATTTAATTTTCGAGTATATGGAACTCTTGGACAATCGATCCAAGACGCGCGCCGAAGGTCCGACGCCGTTTACCTTGCGCTGTGCCGCGTAAAAGCATCGAATGAGAGCGCGTATCATCCGAGGCTGTGAATTTTATCCGACGTAAATGCACAGCGTGGTCATACGTATCCCAGCGCGTGGGACAGAAATATTGCGTGCCGCCTCTGACGCTTGCGTAACGATAGGCTGCCGCCGATCGGCACCCTCTCGGTAATCGCACCTTTCGAGAAGATCTCTGGATCTTCCCGCCGCATGCTGAGAGCGATCGAACGTTTAGATCGCGTGCATCGTTCCTCCAATGCAGTACGTTTGCGTACGTGCGCGGTACGGACGTTATGAAACTCGGCTTGTGAAACACGGGAGACGAGTTTTTTTCTCATGATCAAACAGACCCAGCCCTGGACGATGCCGAGCTGTGGCACGAGTTATTGCGAGAAGCTCTCGGCGTGTAGCAAGAAATAACGAACGCTTCGATCTCGGGATATCCACCGTACTTCGTGGAGCAGGTCTACAGCGCTAGATAATATCCGTTTATCGACCCCAGACTTTCGTAGGAAAGCGTCTTCGAACCTTATGCAGGAAAGGTTTTGTACGAATCCAATTGTTGCGTTTGAAAACATCTCTTATATCCGCTCTTCACGGTGCTTTTGGTTTAAATCGAATGATAAAAGTATATACATCGAATTGTTGGTATTTCTGTAATATGTAATTGGTGTGGTCTTAGCGCGCGTATAGTCCACGCCAATCGCATATTACGTATAGTATATCGAGCAAGAAGACAGTTTGGAGTCACTATGTTAATACTTCTATTTAATTTATTTTATTAATGTAACTAGAACAATTCCTTTGGTATCTCGATTATTTCCCAATCCGCTCGTAAGATAACTATCCGTTTCGCCAAAAAAATCGATGAGATAGTGTACACTACATTTTACTCTCTTCCTTCACAATCGCCAGATATATACGTAACACGAATCACCAGTGGAATTAAGAAAAATAAAATAATCAATGAATAACAAATAATAAGATGCCTATCGTGAGTGCTGTCCAGCACTCGCTTCTTCCAAAATCAACCTTCGAGTACGCATCCAACAACGTATAAGCGACTTCATCGTCTCGGTCGGTTATTTCAAAACCTACCGTGCACAAACACGGGCTCAGGGGCTTCCAGTTTTGTTCGCTTCGGCTAGAACGGGGCTGTATTTCGGGGCCAAGAGTTTCGAGAGGAGGACGTCGACGGCGATGCGGCGTGTCGTACATCAACGTCCCGCAAAAGGTGGGCGGACGCGACGTCAGCGTCTGACGCCCCGCGAAATTGAATCTAAAGGTCCAAACGTCTGCCCACCCTCCGCCCGTCTACCGAGCTGCAGGGAGGTCGCAAATCATCACCTCGCCACGTTTACAACGTTAGATAGCCCAAGATTACGGTCGTTCGTGAACGGAAACTTTCGAGGGAAGGGGGAATGCCTCCTCCTACCCATGCCTACCAACCCTTTCGCCGGAGAGAAATCTGACAAAGGGCACCGGACAAAGCTCGTAAATCCAATATTTCTCCGACTTTTCAAAACATCTAATTACGTAGGACCGCTGGATCTTTGGTATGGACTGCTAAGGTGATTTATCGTGGAATCTAAACGCGTGATATAAGTCACGCAGCCTGGATTGGAACCTGCATGTTATGCCACGTCCGAAATACGTAAAAATGTATTTATTCTCAGCGTAGACTCTTGGTATATGGTGTATAATAAAAGCCAGAGCAGATGAGGTTAATTTAGATTTCGGTTTCTCGATGAGGATACGTGTATTTTTGTTCGAATTATTAAGTAGACGGTGTGAAGTGGAAGTAACGAAGTGCACTTCTAGTTGAAATACGAAGCAAACCTGTCGCGAGAATATGAGTGTCTCTCGTAGTACATTGGTCATGAAAGCAAATCGTGATCAAGATCAGGAGCTTGTGGAGTGGTGTGGAGAAAGTAAATTGCTGGTGTGGTCATCAAGGGCAATGCAAACGATTTGTTCGGCGATTATATCCGTTCACAGCACCGTAAACGTTAAACTGCTTTCGCGGAATCGATTTTCCTCGGTCCTCCACCACCTTCGAGTCTATTCCCGCGAAGCAATGTGATTTATAACAGACCAGAAAACTTCCACCTTCCTGAGAAATCGTGCGTTTCGTCGTTTAAACGAATTCTTAAAGTCTGACGCGATGGGACTATGATGGCTGCAGCGCGGATTAATTCGGGTTTCGTGTTTTCATCCCGTGCACGTCACTTTCGATCGACCCTTCGCGATGACGTGGGTCGAAAGGCTTTCCCTGATTCACGAAGGACGTACAATACCGTTAGTAACATAAGACGAAGGAGTACTTCTGGATTCCTCCATACGTTACGAACCTCGTCGAAAGCGTTAGTTCGCAAAGTGGCCTCAAATATTGGATTCCAAGCTAAACGACCTTGGCGATCGACGATGCAAATTAAAGAGGCAAAACCGACGAGAACCTGCTGAGGGTAAACAGAGTTACAGCAAATTCGCGTATTCGCAAGACACGGGCTTCCATAAATGGTAGATCATTATTCAGGAGCTTAAATTCCATTACCTCGGTAGGATTAGTGGCTCGTATGCCAATGGGCCAAGGCGGTCAAACAATGCTTGGGGTACGAACACGGGGATAAGTCTCTCGTATTTCTCTCAAAACGGCGCAAGCCTTCTCCTGCGCCAGCGGAGAGGACTCCAGTCTGGGTATTCCTCGCCTTTTTGTTCGTTAAGGACTCCGGTCTCCCACGAAATTCCAGACGATCTCCGAGCACGAGGCCCTTTCTCGGCTCCTTAAGCCGCTCTCGCGTTTTTACATTCTCGACGAAATCCCCGCGGCTTTGTGCCAGTTTATTACGCTTCCCGGCCAAATGATGTCATTAGATATACTTAGGCGGAACTTTATCGCCATTCTTTATGCCAGCCGCACGGCTCCCGTGGAACGAATTCGTGCCGAGCGTTCGCGGCCCTTCGGTTATACGCGCCGCCGAAATTTCGCGCCTGGCGTGCCCTCGGTCCGTTTACGCGAATCCGCTTCGCGAGAACCGGCCATTTATTGCACCCGTATCTCCTGGCCCGTGGGGGAGACTTCCACGTAAGACTCGACATACCGCTGCACGCGTATGTTTTATGATAATTCTCCGTCCGCCGTGTAGCCCGAGCGCGGGAAGGATAAGAGGTCTTATGGGATAAAGGAAATTTCGTACCGGTCTTCGACGGCTCTGCGGACGACGGACCACTCGGTGTAACTCGTCTTGGCTTCGGAGAAATTTTTATAACCTCGAGTATTGTGGGAACTTTCTCCGGCATCGAGAAAACGGATTGAGTTCTTTTGTCGTCGCTTCGTGATTGTCCTTGCGATGCTGTGGTAGGCGAAAATAAGATGATGAAAAAGGGGAGGCTGGTTTTATTGTGCATGTATTAAGTAGTGAGTAAATGATTCGTAATCGGGGATTTGAAAGTATGATTTTGGGTATTTTAAATAATCATTTATATCTATGAAAACAGTGAGGATTAACGCAATCGCATCAAGAATGTAATATATTATGGGATAAATCGTTTGTATATTCACAGAAAATCAGTGGCAGAGCGCTTGAAGAAACTCGTGCCAAGTTGGTTGTAAGATGTATAAGCGCAATTCAGTATTACGTAACCTTTGTTCGATATCGAAGAAATGAATTGCATTCCAGTATCGCTCTTATCGGCAAATGGACGATAATAATTCTATCAAAAAGCCGTTCATCTCGGTTCAGTGTTGTTGTGTAATACATGAAGCAGATACAATCCAAAGGCCACCGATGTTAATTTGTTTTTAACTGCATGAGCTGTAGAATAAAAAAAATACGTAAACGATGGATTTGAAGGTTATGCTTTTGAATTATAATTCTGATGAATATGATGTCACAAGGAAAATTGCAAAAAATTAACTGGCCCATGGGGGGATCGAACCCGCGACCTTCGCGTTATTAGCACGACGCTCTAACCAACTGAGCTAATGGGCCGTTGTAGATTCTTCGTTGTTGGATGTATTTTGTTGCTAGACACGAACTAGATTCGATTTATAAATTGATGTATTCAATTGTTTCTTGTGCCACTTTCGATTAAACATCTGAATAATTACCGGTAAAATTAATACAATTGACATATAGATGCACCAAAATTCTTGTTTAAATTATAAATTTGCAAGTATAAAAACCGTGCAAAATGCCAGCAGAACTGCCTGTGGATATGCTAAACGATTCCCTGAAGGAGATCGTGTTCAGAAGGAAAAATCATGCTTTGTTCAAGAAACTTGCGCGAAATACGCATTTCAATTTAAGGGAAGTTGAAGGTTGTTTTGAATCTTTGAATATAATATTTTTAAAATATATAGATATATAAAAAATATAAATATTGAAATATATATAGAACATATTTAAGTAAATAATTATCTAATATCTATAAAATTTTAATCTACAATGATTTCAAAGAAATATTTCAAACTACTTTAGCACTGGCGGTTATTCACAGAAAAATCACACAGACAATGGGACCGATGACGCGATTAGTCTTCAGGGATATTTTTCACTCTTCTTTAGATTTTACCGAAAATATTCGCCACTTATTGGTCGACAGATTATTCGCCGTGTTCGATAAACAAAATGCACTGCAAGTAAATTTGCTATATTGCTAATACGGATTGATACCTTTTATTATTATTTATTACCTCAATATTTATTATAGTACTATAATTAATTTCAGATTCGTATAGAGCAGTGGATCGAAGGCTTGTCCGTGGTACTTCGCGGTGACTTGAACGAAAGAATACATTTTGCTTATCAGGTAATAATCTGATATCAATGACAAATAAGTTAACAATATTCTTCATGTCTACTTAAAATTATTCATACACAGGTATATGATTTTATGAGAACCCATAAGCTAAAGAAGGAGCAGGTATTTCCAATGATGAGAGGTTGCTTGATCAAGCAACAAACCGACGAGGATCCCGACGAAGGTGTAAAGGTAAATCGAGATCGAATTTCTTGGCATCCGAATATAAATTAAGCCACGTACGATGATCGCATTGTAGGACTTGATAGAGCTGTTGTTGAAGAAACTGGACGTTGACCGCGATGGTGCTATTTCAGAGGACGATTTCAGAACGGCAGTAAAAGAACGAAACTTACTTTTCCTCGAATGTATGGGGCCGGTATTTCCGTCTCGAGAAGCTCAGCATGTTTTCCTCAGCACGTTCACCGATCGTCTTAAAAGATTCTAGCAAACCATTTTCTGTATTGTCATTAACGCTGGATTGTTATAACAAATGTAAATAGAACACCGTAAAATCGTGGTACGTCAAGGGCACATTTTTCATTTTACATGGATAAATAAGAAAACAAAGGGGGATACGTGGATTTTATATAGTTATGTCGGGAGGTGCTTTCATAGAAAACTCAAAAGCACACACTCGCGCTACCAATCGAGAACGAAATGTACCAAATCAGACAGAAAATATCCGCACAGAAATGCTAACGCTCCACTAACTTTTCAAGACCGCCAACGAAGCTTATGGGTCCTTACGATTCATCGAACGCGGGAGGTTGACTCGTTTCCTTCGCAAACAATCGCTAATGGAGCGCGATAATACCATCTTTTAATCGCATCAGCTACAATATAACAATGTAATCGGCTTCAAAGGAAAGTAAGCCGTTGCTCAGTTTAGTTTTGGCAGCAACCTTAATTATATCAGGACAAGTCCTCTCATTTTCTCACTCACCCTCGTATAAAATATAACGAGCCTTTTCGTGCAAAATTATGAAATAAATAACGCAAATCATAAATGAGCCTCGATATATCAAAAATATCAATAATATTCATGACTTATAATAATATAAATAAATATTAATTTTTAAATATCTCGCATATTCTAATAATATTAATAATAAACTATAATGGATTTTAACACTAGAACTACCCGCCACTTTCTTGAAATATTTAGAACACCTCATGATACGTCTTTAAAAAAAAGAATGAGCAAAGGAATATTGACATACTGTATGAAAATCATGGAATATCTCAGAAAATGTTTCGTCATAAAACGCTACGATTTTTTAAAGAAACGACTCCTTTATGTCATTCCAACTAATTCGGTAGTTTTAGTATTAAACATGCTAGTATTTACAAGTAAATAGAGTCCCCGTTGAACCATCGTATTGAACTTTATCGGAAAATAATCAGGATGAAAGCGACGAGCGTGCGATTATTCAATCGACCAAGTTCTTTACCCTTTCGGCCCAATGCAAGCTTCCATCCCATCCGAATCGAGTCGCTTCGAGTTCCCTCGATTAATAGAGACAGCCAACACGGTGCGCGGGGCAAATGTAGACCTCGCGAGTGCAGAGCAAATACACGGCACGCAAAAGCCGCAGCGGATCGGCTGGCAGCCCCGATGCATCGTGCTGAGGCGCAGGAGGACGTGTTACAAAAAAACATAATGAATGTTTGAGGATCCTACGGGCGAACGAATGGCCCGATCCGCGTCTCAAGCAGCTATAACAACAAATTAAACGAGAAAATCTCGAGGCTTTCGTCGAATCGGCCGGGCGCGTCTCCTCGAGACCGTGCCTACAATGCGTGGGCGTAGGTATATAGTGCCCATGCGCGTCTTCGAGTCTTTTCGAGGGGAGAAGGTGGAACGATATTGTGTAAAGAGTATAATAACGTGCGTATGAAAGGCCAGATCCTTTGTGGGTAGCCGACCGTGTCCTGAAAGGATCCACCAGGATCCGCTCGGCGTAGGAGCCGCGGGGAAGGGAGCGCGGAGATGGAGAGTTAGGGCACCAGCTGAGAAAACATGCCCGCGGCGTGTCGAGCCTTCGTATCTAAACTCTCATGCGCGCTTGTACTCGAGGTGGAAAAGGAAATGCACAGGCTATGTCCGTAAATTCGTACCTAGCATCGAGTTCCGAGAAGGGACGTGACTCCTGGATCAGTCAGCGGGTCACGGAAATCGCGGAATTACACGAATCGGGAAATATGACTCCGCTCTGTACTCCTCGCGGAAAGAAATTGCGGTCTTCGTGTGCTCGAAGGTAATCCTGAGGCTACTCGTGTCTGGAGCAACGAGGAAAACGATCCGGGTGGCGGAAGTAAATTATAATCAAGGCCGAGCTCGCGTCAGAGTCGTGGTTTGAACGAAATCTCGTACGAGAAAATCTCGTTCTAAATGAGAATTGATGCTCGATTTTTCGCGCGCGAGTTCCTGGTTTAAAAGTGGCCTGTCACCTCTGATTATTTCTGCGAGACACGCGCGCTATAGTTACAATGTCGTCGAGCCTATTTTAAATAACAGGTCCCACACAACCCGATCTTCGCAATTGACGATGAATATGTATTCCAAACTGGTATCCAGAGAAATTTATCTGTTCGTCATTTTACACGCTTCCAATAACAAAGTAAACTAAAAATCCTACGATCACATATTAATAATGTATTAAACGACTTTTAAAACCGATGCTGGAAGGTCACGATCGATTACTTACCAGAGTGTCATATCCAGGTAGTTATATTTTACAACTGTTTCGCATAATTGGGCCGTCACTTTTTGCGACAGTCAAGGTTGAGTCGGAGGACGAATAAAAATGATACGAGACAAGGTCTATGGCGCATTTCGGCCGTGATCCCGGCTATATCGCTGTCGTAAATGTTGAGACCAATCGGTCGACGACGGAAGCGCGAGGCTGGGTATAAAGCATAAATTTTAATCAGACTCGCCGTGATTTCGACGGTACGTGATGAGACGCCGGCCGATTCGATTTGCGTGGCCCACGCCCACGCATCAAAGGTGCCGGCAACGTGCTTCGCGCCAAAGGATTACGAAAATACCCAGCGAACCTTTTCTCCGGCGATAAATCCAGCCGGTAATTTGTGAGGGACCGATTCACGTGAAATCCAACGCGAGGCTCGCATTCATTTGAGAGTGCGTCGAGGAGATGAAAGGAAAGGGGGCGAAGACGATAATCGTGCTTCCGTCTGCGTGTAGGATAACTCATAACGTGGATTTGTAACTGTAAATCCCGGGGCGTCTCCTGCGCCGCCCTTCGGGCAACAACCGATCAAAATTTCCGGACGAGCCTCGATTTGAAATACGAATTCGAAAATATTACACGCGCCATCACATACAGATCTGTGACAATTCATGGTCCTTGCTATTCTGCTACACATTTTGTAATATCACGTAGAACGAACCAGGACAAATTTAGCGACACCGTGAGAAGGGGAAAATACATTCGAAAAGTAGCCAAGAACGCGTAGAACCGTTTTCTACTGTCGCAAGAGGTACGATAGCCAGCTGCGGCAAGTACAAGGCCCTGAAAAGTTGAGTCGCACGTATCGACCAAATAAGTGCATGCTTAAGAGAAAAATCGCTCTTAAATACCGCGTCGGCCGAGGAATTATTTATGTACCGATAACTACAAATAGCGCGCGCGTCCTCCCCCCAGTGCCATTAGTCCCCTTGGAAATGACCGCGGTAACGTGGCTCTACCAGGTAATAGAATTATGAGCTAATACAATTATACGTTTATACCAATTTACGGGGATATAAATCCAGGCCGGATAGCGTATCTAAAGTGTATTCCACTGGGGGCGTGAGGCCCGTGGCCGATAAATTTAATTAACGGATATGCAGACGTCAAAAGTCTTGGGCACGCGTATGTTCGAGCAGCGCCGGTTAAAACTCCGGGAACGATATCGAGCCGTGCAAACGCCTTTAGATGCCGCGTCCATAAATATCGGCGCGGTTCTGGTCTAGCAGAGTCGCTTGCACAATGTTTCGCGGGCGGAATGTTCAATGGACCGTGCAGATGCGTTCCCGCGTTTCGACTGTGGGACCACGTGTTGTCCAGTTAGGAGAAGGGAGCAGCGACACAGGAACGGCAGCATGAGGTCACCCGTTCGAACACGACACCGTCTTGTCGAAACAGCGGGATCTGCCCTGACACGGGTACGGACAAATGGATTCGGGAAGATCCCGCTAACGAATTCACTGATTTATCGCGCCTTCCTGCGGGATCTACGATTTCTCCGTACCCCCAGCGTTTCCTGGCGCGACTACTGGGGAGGTACTAACAGCGAGAGTGCCCAATGATATATATCGAGAGTTAATTAAAGGAGAATACCTGCTCGTGAATATTCATACCAACCGCCAAACTCAGTCAGTTTAGTATCTAGTGGTTAAAACTAGGTTTCGTGGGGGTTGTAAAGAGAGAATCGGGTTTTAAGGAACTAAAGCCATTGATTTACGTATCTTTTCCACTACTACGTTCGTAAACAGAACAAAAAATTGATGTCACTGCATTGGAGGAAATATTACGCTGTAAAATCAGCCTTTTTACTCCACACGACAGCGTTATTCGCGATAAGCTCGTAATTTAGGATTACCCTGTACGGTAACATGGCTATCATTTTACTCGTATTCCTCCCTGCTCGCCTCTTTTCCATTCTGGGAATTTTACTTTTTTCTCGGCTCCAACGTCGAAGAGCCTGTTAGCTTTTGAGCTCCTTTCTTCCTTATTGCCGAGTTAATTAGTTTCGCGAAGCGGACCAAGGGAACGTTCTGGCGCAATGATAGGATCTTCGGTGGGGCAACAGCCACGACGTGCCACGCGACTAGACAGATTTCCAAGAGGAACAAACCGAACGTCGGTTTCGCGTGGGCCAACGGAGGTGTACGTGCCATGACGGACGGCCACATTAAATCAACCGCCGGCTCTTACAGCTGTTTGTTTCTCCACGAGCCGGATTCAATTTTCTCCTGGACGTCTCGCAAAACCGGGGGTTGGCCGAAATTCGTGGACACGACATAATGCCCGCATTTCTCTTTCAAGGTTTTACGCTGGTTCTCATTCAAACGCGTCCTGGATTTTTTTTCGCGCCTCTTGCACCCAAACGCAGTGTGAATCAATAATTTCTCGAGTACGTTTGGTCCAAATCTTTTTCCACGAAAAATATCCTTTAATATAGTTTATTAAGTCAATTGCGACTATAATGTTAGGATATGCGCATTGAACGAATTTCCAAACTACCTCTATCTTCCCGATTATAAATTACGATTGTGATTTGACCCCGTCTTTCAATGGTGAAATCCAAACCGCACGGTGCACGCGCGTTATATCGCGCAAAACCTATAAATTATTGCGGCCGGGATTCATTAATTCAACATCCACACCCCCAAAAAGTCCGGGTGGGAAAGGGCCGGCGTTTTGATTTGAATTATGAACTATTCCGGACGATGCGTCAGTCCTGAAGATTAATTACAGCATAAATCAAAGGAGCGTAAAAAATGACCGGCCGATATCCGCTCATTGAAGCTTCGCCCTCGAATCCCGATTGCCCCCCGAAGATAGCGACCCAATTAATGGTCCAAACGGAGACGTAAGATTAATATTGATACCGTGTCGGTTGCCTTTTCTCGAGCAAAAAGCATCGGCGGCTCCGTAAGATAATAGCCGTGCGCGGCTCGGGATCGGGCCATCGCCATAAACTATCTCAAGGTGTCGAGTTTGTCACGGTCATGCGAGACCGAGTTTTCAAAACAGGATTAGGCGTCGGCCGGATCTCAGCGCCGCATCTTTTGGACCCGCAAAACGTGGCGCGTCCATTTTTCAGCGACGTCCTCCGCGTTCCTTTTGCCCGTCTACTACCACGGCTCCCTGCCCGGGATTATTCACATCCGGTCATTTCAGTTTAATTTTTTCTCCCCCTGGCCGTCTAAGGCGGGCCATTCACCGAGATATCGAGTGGTTTATTGATCCGCCGTACGGCTGGCCATTCATGGCTCAGATCCGTCTTGCCTTCAATGGCTTTTCGCATTGTTCGTCGTTTTTCCTAGATGCGAGCTTCTTCCGTCTGATCTCGAGATCGATAGATTTTTTTACTTTCTTCCCGATGCGCATTTCTTCCAAGTCTGGCGGGACTGCACGAGGGTAGATTGGATATTACGCGTATTTTGGATGTTTACAGAAAGAATGTTTTTAAAAATATATAATTACATGTGGTTTATGATGTTATATGATTTTCTGTGATTAGTATACGACGAGAAAGTGATCATTTTGATGCAGATTCGATAGAGCGAAGAGGTAGTGAGTGTAAAAGTTCATCGAGAAATAGTGCAATATTTGAGCAGTATTGCACGTTGAAGTTTAATTTAATGTGAGGAATATAGGCGGTGGTATCTAATGCCAACGAGACTACGGCTTATTTTTCGTCATTTCTTTCAACGTAATCCGACGCCCGCAGGATGGATCATTATCCTGTCAGGATACCAGCGGGGGAAATGACAGGCCTCCACGAAGTAGGTCGAATGCTTAGCATGAAATTTAAAATATGGAGGATTAGCATAATGACGGGGATAGGTAAAAAACATTTTGACTCCCTGAAAGATACGGCTGACATTTTTCCGCCGGGTGTTATAAGGCCCGACTGGTCTTAAAATGTTAGCCGAACGAGGATGGGAATGGCACTTGGTAGATTCACCTTAGCTTCTCAGGTTACGGAATAAAATACAAATTGTACGCGTGAAAGCCGAGTTGAGTTACGGTATACTCATAATGCAACTTTATCCACCGCGTATAAATTCATCCGATAGAGTATAAAAGTTATATTACAACTTTTCCCTCGAAATCCGTTATGAAAACGACGATTAAATAACTCTTTCGCTTAAAGTTTATTGCGAAATTATGTTTTGCATAAAGCTAGACGAAATATTCGTTTCTCACTCTTGCCCCCTAAGCAAAATTTAATGCTCGGCATGTATCGCCAATTTTTAATAAACCGTCGAACTTTTTTCCGCGAGGAATGAATGGAGACAACTTCTTACTGGGAACAAAGGTCTAATTACACCCAAGGGTGCTCTCGCTCAGAAGTCAGCGCCTCCCCATACGGTATACGTAATAGTGGCCACCTGTGTTTTCGCCTCCGCAATATTCCGTTCACCGTATACGATAAAATACGGCTGGAAACCGAGTTTATTCATCATGCTGACGTTCGCCATCCCTCACGCTAAATACCAGGAGTGCGTTCATTATTCCCGCTACAGTGGCTATCCCGGATCCGGGATGAAGCTGTGTGCTCGTCGAAAGCGACTGAAGCGATAATTACTTAAGAACCTTGCAATTGGGAACGATGCGGCTACCAGGGCTCCCCTTGATTTATTCCCTTAACCCATCCATTTCGTGCTTTGAGACCTTGATACGGCCAGGAGCGTTATTCGAGCTCACCAAATGCATCACCAAGCTTAATGGTAGGACACTGGGATTCAGCCTCGCATTCGAACTCAGAAGGTTGGATTACAAACAATCGCCCACTTGTTTTACCCTATTCTCATAATTATTTCTTACAATTGTGTTTTATTTTCTAACGTTCTTTCAGCGTTATTCTTCGTTAAACTTCGACATACATTTTGTGGTATTAAGCTCTTATGTTGTGCAGTGTTTTTATCCGGTATTCCTGCTCAATACGAAGGGAAGAAAATCCACTTCGTAATTTACAATGGAAGTCGAGTAAAACATACACGACAGACTTCTGTATTTTCGTTGCCAGCTATTTCTGGGCCTCACGGAATTGGCCACCCCTTTGACACTTTCTCACGAGATCGCCTAATTGGTCTGACCCCGCAGCTGACCATAGTGCAGATGCAACCGTTTCAATCTGGGCCGACGAATAATGTCCGGTAACGACAACGAAGGCAAGAGCGCAAGGAAAGCGTAATTTTTCATTTTAACGACCGATGACCACCGGCGCGCCTCTTCCTTTCTGGCTGAATGCGCGAGAGGCACCCTTTGAATCCTCTTTCCTGTAATGGTCACACCTCCTCGGTGCTCTTTCTTTGGCGGCGCACGTACGCGTGCTAATGATGCCACCGATTTGCATATCAATCGCGATTGACCAACCTCCGTGCCTTATAACCCGTAATGGCTGCACGTATCGCCGGCTTGTAAAGACGGGGATTGCTTCGATCTTGCTATGCCTATATTTGGCGATGCAATATGCAACGATATGTCACGCAATGATACGTCCATTTGTAGCCGCACTGGATTGAGGTTCGGTATGAGAAATTCTAGGCCACGAACGAAAGGAAATCGATTGGGAGAGTGTGATTCTTAATGATGGAGCGTGCAAATTCTTTCTATAGTCCATTATATCGCTGAGATAACTCGTGGTCGAAGTGACTTCTAACCCTCTTTTATCGTTATCATTTTTTCTGTAAGGTAATCATTAAAATCTAGTGGTATGATGTTCGATAATGAATGTATTTTGGAACTTTTGTTTTTTATAAAACAACGTTTTGCTTGCGATATCCGTCCGGACGGGACATCGCGCTATGGCACGTCGAAAATATCCACGGGACAGATGTCGAGTCGTTAGAGGACTATTATGCGGGTGTCGTCACGCGGATCAAGATTCGGATTTTCGTGGGTTTCCATGCTCCCACGAGCCCGCAGCCCCGACAATGGGCGACATCGTTTGCAAATATTCTCGCGGTAGCATTGTCGTCCGCACAGAAGAAATTACATCAAAGGGCTCACCTACCCTCAAAACTGTGCGGAACGGAGATGGGCTCCGAGGACGCCGTGGGTGGGTGATTTAATATTCAAAACGTATTTTGAAAATATTTTCTACGCTGAGTCACTCCCAACGAATCCTTTGGGAACCTTCCGCGAGCTGCGGCGCACAAATTTTGGGGCCTGGTGCTGTTTGGCCCGAGGAACATCCAAACACTCGCTTTGGCCGTGTCTATTTTGAAGGCCAAAGACTATAATTACGTCGCGAAAAATTCCTGGAAACGTGCCAGGATCTTAGAGAAAGCGCAAACAGGACCAAAAATAACTCACCTCAGCTGAAAGGCTTCAACCCCTTGTCATTAGGATTTTTTCCAACGACGTTGTCTATTTAAGGTATTGTATCTCTAATCATTCTTCGTTCAACAATTTTCACAGTCTTCTTTTTAATCCTATTGACATATGCTACACACGAATACGAATGAAATCATCAATCATGAAACCTTATACTCGAATTATAATCCGCAACACGAACGCGACTCGTTATACGCCACGGTATTAAAGTAACACAACAAACCCCTCGCATTACAGCGATATTCCTGATGTGATAAAGTCGAAGTAGAAACACAAAGTCTACCGCATTGGCTAATAACAGTGGATCAATGTGTAATATCGCATAATGCAAACTGCAATGTGTAATAACACTAGGATCAATACTGTAGGGAGCGAACAACGTGCATCAGCACAAAGTGTAATGATTTAGTAAAGTGAGCTGTTTTAAGTAATGCAGGTAAAATCGGCGGCGGCGAGCCTCGTGTTTGAGGTACAGGATGCTGCAAGTGTACCATCAGATATTGCACAACGATGCAAATTACTTCGAAGCGTTGGTTTACGCGAGGCGCGGGATAAAGTTGGTTTTGCGTTAGCTTTTGACCCCTTCAAAATGCCGGTGCACTCGTGCGGAAATGATAGATAATTATTATGGCCGTGCAAGAGTGTACACGACTCCGGATATCGGGCGCACAGGGGGAGATATCATCGATCCGCGATCGATCGGCGGTGGACGATCTCGATTCGTCGTCGTACCACCGGCTACTCCGAGGTACGCACTGTCGGCGGTTCGTACCGCGAGAATTACATAATTATAGCGCGAGATCAATCGAGCCATCGCTCGCTCATTATTTAATGCTCATTACCGCGACGATCGGCCGACGATCATACTTACCGAACGCTACGGGAGGATCAATTTCCGGGCGGCGATGGATCCCTGACGAGGGATCCATTCGAGGATCGGTATTTACGAGTGCGGGCACTATCGCCAGTAACCCGATAATTTATGGCATCTTCGTGCCTTCCTTCGGCCGGTGATAGATTGAAATTGCGTGGCGGTTATTTTTTTGCCGGACAGCGACATCATTTTCTGAACGCGCATACTCGGCCTTATCCCTTCGACATAAGTGGCGTTAAGGTATATCGATTGCCAAAGTTAACCCTTTCCGCTTAATTTTTTTTTTTTTCTTATGTAGGGTAGTGCTGGCTCGGAATTAATTTCAGGTTCATTACTGATTCAATACTTGAGATTAAACGGTGGATGAGTTTTATGTTTTTTTTTTTTTATATAAAGGTTGTAGAAGATGTATAAAATCTTTATTTGGTATCTATATTGAATGAATAAGAACCTTGAAAACGAAGAAAAAGGACGATCATTAAATGTTTTTATCAGAGCGTAAATTTTAGAGATATTATTTTTGAACTCTTAAAGAACTTATAGAATAAAGGGTTTTATATGAATATGATTTTAGACTAAATATGTATGGACGCATCGAATAAAAAATCCATCGTAGAACACTTCCTATCGATTATTCACACCCTTTAGATTTTAAACACTATGTATAGAGAAAATAATGTCTATAGTATGTATATAATATGATAAATAGAGATAATAAAAAAAAGATCACGATACACAAACAACATTTGAATTTACAATTTTTACCATTATACGGCAGCATACGAGTGAAACACCGGAATTATTCAACGAATATACATCGATATACGAATAGAGAGGATTAACCATTGTACGGATAATGAATACTTTTATATATTTCTATATATTTCCAGTCACAAAAACTCTAATTGATCCCGGATGCAAATATACGTCAATGCATCAGAGTTCGGTGATCTCAAAAATTTAATAATTCCCATGCCCGCTACATACTATATTCGACTAAATTTTAGGTAGGGACTTTAATATTGGCGCACGGTTAATGAAAATTCCTCGTTAAATTCTTCTTAGTGCGGACCGCGTTAATTCCATCCGCTTTCTCATATCCACGCGAAAGTCGGGGCCAGTGCACGAACGAGACGCTTCGCCCATTCACTTGCTGGGTACAATTTTTCGTCCGGCGCGCGGCAGGATGCGGTTTCCCTGGATTGCAGTCGGCTGCAATTACTTGCAGCCTGCCCGGTAAGCCAAGGCGGGACGACCCCTAACCTCTGGGCGATGTCTGCTGCCACGGAGGCTGCTGGTAATCACGTACCCTACCGTACCTTCCCTCTCGAGGGAGTGCCGACGAGAGAGGAGGGTAACCGCGTGCGTGCCTACGCGACGGGGCGAGAGGAATGTGCAATTTTCTCGCAAGCTCGAAAATAATCGGCCCCAGAATTGATACGGCATTCCAGGCAGATACTAAAATCACGAACGTGGCTTGGACGATGGAACGACTCAATCGAATTTGATCATTTGGAAAAGTCATCCCTTTCGATGTTGGCTGCTCGCTGATCTCGATATTAAGAGGCTTATGATATTCGAGAAGTAAAAGATAAATGTATTAGATTATGTGTAAATTTGTATGAATCATTTAAATGGAAGATAAATTGAGTGAAAAAGTAAAATTTTGGACAGTGGTGCACTGTTATGAAGGGATTTGTGTTAATGAGGATTGAGGTAATGGATTCAGAGATCTTTGCATATATACTTGTTTTGATATAATTGTGGTTTCAAAATGAATAAAGACGGTATCGAGGGGTGCCTTAAAGATATCGTCACGTATATTCGATATACGATATACAAGAAGGGGCGCAAAAAGTTGGAAATTGCAAGATGTACTTACTTTTATCAAGGATCGTCATTTACAGCATATTTCACGTGCGGTTTCGTCCCCTCGTTTCAATGCGAATCTCACGTATTTCCTTGGAAGTCGTAAGTAAATTTACGCCCTTATTTCCTTATTACTACTATGCGGTTTCACGCAAATTCCTTATTGACGACCGCATTTTTAAATAACGCTTGCCATCGATGGTTACAGCCTTCGTACTCCCCACTGATGTCATTTTGAATACATGTACCCGAACTACATAAGGCTGCACATAAATATCTATGTCCACAGTGAGCACCTAAAAGTGGGCTACAACGTTTTATACATCTGCACAGAGAAACTTCGCGTCAGACAAATGCTGTCCACGCTCTTCCAATTTCGAGATTTAAATTCTCGTTATAGAAGGCCTTCTTCGGAACTAAATCAAGTTTTTTGAAAATCTCCACCGCGTTTACCGTTGGTACAAAGTAGGCTCGTGACACGTGACAGGAGGATGCGACATATTTCTATACCGTGCGATCCAACGAGCCCCGAAATTATGATCCTCGGACCCACATTTCTGAAAGCAACTTAACAGGTCGCCATCCTAAACGGGACAATAATGGTTATTTATGAAATCCTCGAATCGGGACCGCTGTCTTCGGGCGGAACATTGCTCAATATAGCGGAAAGGGGACGTGGGCCATCACGAGGTACTGATCCCGAAAGAAAACTCAGCATCACGATCATGAAGGAAATATACGAAAAAGGAAAATGAAAATTGCAAACTTATGGCCTCTGGCGAACCTTTTGACATTTCGAGTGGCGCGTCGCTACCTGCGTATTTTAAGCCCGCAGGCGCAGCTGTCGCGCTATGTGCTGAATAGGGGAATCGTAATTTCTGAGATTCTAGTAAAGATCATGCTTTCTTTCCTGCGTAGATAGCCATGCTGTTTGATGTTGCATCAGGATTTCTGCAATTTACATCGAAGTATTTATGCGTCGATGTGAAGAGACTCTTAGTGCTTCTCGCTTGTATCAGCTTCATGAAACACTTCCACGGGAAAAATTTGTAGCCATTTTGAGAAGCGATTTGCGAGAGCGTTATCGGTATTGGAAAATGTTGTTCAGCGGTGTTGAAGGGTAAACCACAATGAGCACCATAAGCCGGACATCGACCATTTTCCCAAGACCAGTCATTACGAGCGGATTGGTACACGGTCTACTTCCTGAAAGTGGATCCACGCTACATTTCGTATCATATTATTATGGCATTACGCCCCTGTCGGAGTCAAAGAACAATATACGCAAAAAGAATTTATGGGAAAGCCGTGAGTTCTGAGCACAACGTTGCCATAAATACACGAGTAACGCTTTTGAATTTCTCGCGACGAAGAACATCGGTCTGAATTTCGATGAAAATCATTAAGCGTGAAAGTTGTTTGCAGGGCAGACGCGTTTTTTCTATCGTCCATTATTTCTGAAGATTTACCATAAAATATCGATGAAATTATAGGCAGCGGCCTGAGCTCATTAGGCATGTAAGTAGGTAAAAAAAGAACTTTCAATCGTACCGGGTATTATTTTAAAAATTTCCGAAAAAAAGAGCGTAACAAATTCAGGATCCACGGGTACCCCCTTATCGACGAGAAATCGCCGACAATTTACGATCGAAATTATCCGCGAAATTACAGTCGGCGGCTAATTTATTAACCGTGTAAGTACGTCCAAAAATATTTCAATCATACGTTATATTATTTTATGAATTATTTGGAAAATTATAGCCCGCTCTTGCTTTAAATACGTTCTCTAAGTACAGCGCCTGCCTCGTGGACGAAGTTGGCGACGACGACGAGGACGACGAGGATGACGATGATGATGATGATAGTGGACATACTTTATTGTATGTAGTATATAATTATAGTAATAATGGAGACCATTTTGCGAGCCTCGTAGGCGACACAGCGTTCTTCAATTATAACAGAAATAGAAGGCAACGTTATAAGGCAGCTTGAATAAACATTACTCATGTATATAAAGTGCTTGGTTTAGCAAAAGGAATTACGGATAAAGAAATTTTGATGCCATAGTATTAGTTAACATTGGTTACAGAAAAAGTAATTTATTGTCCACGTTACTAATCGATTACCTGCTGTAGAAGATGAACATTTGAGTTCTTTTCGATTTAAGTCACAGGTATTGATTTTTAAATCTATACAAATTCTACCAGTAATTATCTAATTAGACGATATAACATCACAAGCTTAGACTCTAACATCATTTGACTGAAAATATCAGTATCTCAAGTAAACATTACTGAATCAAGCTTGCGTTATCACGATACATAGCCTCTATGCGTTGTCTTTCATTCTCCGCATCTTTAACATAAATTTTGCTTGTGCAACGACGGTTGGCTCCTGAAAAGGTTATTTCGTTTTATTATATCAGCAGCACAAGATCGATGAAGCGCGTGTATTGAAATTAAGTAAACCGATCCGTTGTATCTTCGAAGAAGCTATGCAAAATTGTTAAACGATTCTCCTTGGAGCTCCCACGCTGTTGCCAAAGGCATTTCAGCCCCATTCATCTATCATTTACCGCGCAACAGCGCTTCGGCACGCACGAGCTCAACGATCAGCGAATTTGTCGTGCAATTATCCGCCAACGTCAGCCGGCCTCACAGGAGGACGCTCTCCGAATCGATTAACATCGTCGATGGAAAAAGAATGAGGTGCAACGAGGAAGCGATATGCGCGAGGGCTTCCACGTCCATTCCGAGGTCAACTATTTCAGACGGACGTGAATCGTGGTCGACTTCGCCGAGCATCGCCTAGTTCCGTGGTTCCCATTTGATGATTCATTTAAACCTTGGCAAAACCAGTTTCATAACTCTACCAATTCAGGTTAGCTTCACCAATCTTATAATCGTATTTAGACTTACAAAAAAGTGTTCGATTGCGTTTGAAATATTCGTTCATAGATTTGAATTGGCGCAGGTACATGTGTGTTTTATTATCTCATTGTAGTATTAAACTTATTACCTAATTTAAATGATCACTACTCGACGTTCACTGAAATAAGATAAACGCACGTATCCCCAAAAATATCGTAATTTTGTAGGATACACGTACACTGACATATAATCTACAATTCTCTCATACTTTTCCCAGATTGGTACTCGATTTCTATATTCAGTGTAGAGGCCGGATTTGAAAAATTATAAAACTGCTAAACGGAGCATTTTCTGAGGTTTTCTACGAATTTACTATAGCACATGGCTCAATACATTAATCCATTCACATTTATCTCCTACCCTCTTATTCTTTCAATATACATTCAGTACTCTTAAATACGCCTCGAATGTGGTTGGTAGGTTTGGTGTTAAAAGAAGTGCAAAAGCACCGAATATTCGGGAAACACTGGCCTAACTAATCTTTCCTCGCACACCCTTGAGGCACACCGAGGTCAGCCGCTGCAATAACGCCCGCCGGCCAACAATAACAGCCGTATCATCTCGCGCTCCCATTACTCCATTATAAATCATGCCTCCTCTTATTTTCGTGATCTCGGTCCGCGTGCCCGTCTCGACGTACTTGACGTGGGGGGTCAGCGGGTCGGCGGACCAGGTGAAACCCTCGGAAATCAAGAGTGCTCCGCCGAGGTGATTCGTTCTGGATCGTATCGCTGCCATCGGAGGTCGAGATTGTGCGGAGGATTGCACCGTGTTACGTGAGTTCCGACAGTGGACTTTCGAACCGCAGCGTGGTGCTGCGAGGGATGTTTATGGTGGCCTTTTTAAATCAGCCCCGCCACCAGTCGGCCGAACTTTGCACGTCAAATGCTCTGATACACCAGAAATTCCCAGGTTATAACTAAGAGAGCCTGAGGGCATCGAAGTGAAAGTTCTCGTGTAGCCGTTTATCAGTATTTGTTATAGGTATGCACAGTGAAACGATGTACCGTTATTTATAAGGGCTACGATAATACTGGAATTCTATAAAATATTATAAAACACGAGTAGTATAATATACGTAATTGAAAACGTTGTATGAATATAATGTTACGGATATATTAAAGTGTACCTTGTACAGGTGTATCGATGTATTTTTAAATCAAACATATAGCCCTTGATCGGTATCTTCAGATCGTGCAATGCAAACCTCGTGGTTTGTAGTTTTAGATCAATTAATCGTGCACCATAATCTCGTGGGGATGTTTTCCTTAACCGCGTTTCAAACGAGATTTTTTAAACGAGCTTGACCGAGTCTGTAGAACGTGCGAAATACTTGGACGCTCGTTCGGTTGCATATTCCAAGGATGGGCGCAGTGGCAAAGAATAAGGAAGGGAATGTTGCACCGCGGAAAACATGTCAGAGAGAGTGTCCATTGTAACGTGGCAAAATAGGAAGGGAAATACCAGGAATTCTCGGCTGAACGATGACCGTCACGGGCCAGAGGCATTTCCGTGGGCCACGAATCGAGATAAGATCCAGCGGGTTGTAGGTTTTAATCGATGTTACCCACTTAAAACGATATTTACGGGACGTGTTTCCGATAAGTCCGTTTACGTACGATGTTAAACTCTCACCAACGCTTCCATAGAAGTAATGCCAGGCGTTAATAGCGAGCGTATATAAAAGTTCCCCCGGACACCCCGAGCCGCGGCGAGGTACGAGGCAAGAAGGATACATTTTACTTCGTACATGCACGCTGGAATAGCCGTAAAAGTTGGTAATTACATTATAATATTTAGCAAATAAATCCGGGGATACCGGCAATATTATTTTCATGCGAACCCGGGGATATAAGCCGCGTCGCTGGCGTCCCCGTGCGAAAGTATCGGCGGCACGGCAAGCTCGTTCCAAAGAAAAGAAATTATTCTTAGGCGCGGGTAACGCTCTTCGCATCCTCCTCACGCACCGGCGACTGAAAATTAACGGCCATAAAATTTTAATTAAGACCTGCTAATCCGAGGACGCTCCGCGGGTTAATTATAATATAAAAATTAATAATCCCAGCGCGCACCGTGACCAGGCCTCGCTTGAACTCATGCCCCGAGATTTACATTGCTGCGCTGCGCTGTCCGTAAAATTCCAATCACCATAAACTGTTACGTTTGATCGAGGCACATACTCCCTCGTTTTGTATCCTTTGTTCTCGATCGTACTTCCGATTAATCCTCGTGAAACTTGGCCTCCAGCGAGGTACACCGGTTACGATCTACGGCGGTGCCTTTGTTCCTTATCTACCGTGATATCCGGCATACGGACCTACGGATATCTAAAGGACATTACAGGTGTACGCATTGAGCCAGGACGAGGCGCGTGAGAGCTTCGAATTCTCCTTGGTTTAACCTGGGAGTCGAGCGTGGATCAACGAGATTCCGACCGATCGCGAACCACTGAGCCGTCGGGCAGGGCAGCAGTGCTTCACGGCGGTAAAAGGAGAAACGCGTCTCCAAGCTCGCGGTATCGTATTGCAGAAAAAATGTGGAAATATTAAGATGGCGGCGTAACTCGAGTAGCGCGAACGTCTGGCTGATGAATGAACAGCCTGTTCCATTGCTACGCGCACTCGGGAGGCCAATTTATCTCCAACAAATGCTACCGCCACGCCTCATCGATAAATGTAAATTTTTTCATCCTCGAATTTCCATACCAATTATCGACGTTCCCCGTACGCACGACCATTTGTTCCCATAGGCACCGCCGTGCACGATCGTTCCGACTGTGAAAAACGAGTACGACGAACCTTCCAAGAGGAGAATGGCGCAATGTAAACTTGCGAATGTAAAATTAAATCCTTTGTTCCCCCCGGGGCAAAAACGTTCACACCCTATACTTAATTGCGCTCCGCATTATACATTTGTACACGACTTCGTAGTCAATGTAAAATATATATCTACATCGAATATACATGCATGCATTTATTCATTTCATTCGGCGAACCTTCTTCATTCCCAATTTATCCTTCTACTCGTTTTACTGCGTTCTCCATCTCATCTTTACACGCTGTCCGTTTCACTTCCGACTCACGTTTATCTTCGGCGGGTGAAGATATTTTCAAAATTGCCCTTTGAAAAGTACGACTTAGATCTAGGCTCTTTAAATCAAAGAGTGTGGCCCTAGCATTATTAGCATTAGAACTATGGCCACTTTCGAGACATATATAGAAGATCACATACATCTTTAAAAAAAACAGAGGTCAGAAGGAAATTTGAATAAATCAATATAATCATATAAATAAAAAAAAACCCCAAGATCACGAAAAATCCAAGATAATGCATTACCCTAAAGCGCTACGATTTTTTAAAGAAATAACTCATCACTCATTTTGATTGGTTTAGTATTTCCAGCAATAAAGTAATGAATTAAATCCTCTATATTACTTATTTTTAATTTTAATGCTACGCCAATTTGATCAAGACGATCCCAAAGAAATTTGAATCCTTAAAGCGGTGTGCTGTGAAAAAAGTTTCACATAATTTAAATAGTATGCAAGGAGAATAATCATCGAGCAAAGTGAATTAATCGAGAAACAGCAGCTATCCTCATTCGCTCGCGCGGCTAGACTGGCGAAACCGCCTGACAGCAGCGGGTGTCATAAAACCGCGATAGTCCCGTCGCCGGCAGGACGACATTCTCCCGGGACACTTGATTCCACGTCCCGCGGAGGTGACTGCCGGCGGTTTACGAGCTTTTTGCTGGAGTACAGCGCGCCCTTTACATACTCCCCAGAGGATGATTCCGAGAATTGCATAAGCGTTGCGTAGAGGCGCGTGGGCAGCGGCCGCTGCACCGCCTTCGGTGCACGTGGTTCGAGCCGAGGTCAGGCAGGTGCGTGCGAGGGGTCAAGCAAACGCGCACTGTCACGTTGCGGGCATCGTGCATGTCGGTGTACACCGTGCTTTTACGCCTCTTACGCACCCTCGGTGCGTTCACCGGCCAAGGCCCTAATGAGATTCCACGTGAGCGCACGCGCGTGCTCACATTCCGCCAAGCTTTGAGGAATTCCACGGGCTGAGCCCGGTTAATATTCAGAAGGCATGCCGGAGTTATGCAATAGCTTTGTTGTGCAATCGTTTTACGCTGGGATGCTTATCGAGGGGAAATCGTTTTTGACCGTAAGGAGCGTTTTATCCGATGCCACTGGAGGAAGATTTGAAAAGGGGTACGTCGCGTTTGGATTGGCAGGACCGTTATTTGGCTGGTGCACCAGGCGTGGGGTCGATTATCGATGTATGCGTCGGAAACAGTCCAAAATATTTGATGTGAAATACGTTTGAGGTTTTTTAAAGGTATACGTTTTAAATTGATATGTATATGTTGCTGGCGGATTGTATAATGGCGACAATTGATTTGAGATGGGAGAATGGAAGAAGCTGTTGTTGTATGGTAGGAATTTTTCTTCAGAAGATATTAACCCTTTGCGATTAAAATTATTTATTGTACTGCAGTTGGCGCGCAGTATTATTTACACCCTTTAATATGTTACAGTACAAAATGTAAATTACAAAGTGGTTATTAGCATTGTACGTCTAGCTATGGGGCAGCAGTGTAGTATTTTGTTCGCGTAACATTTTATTAACTGTATGCGCAACTATCGCAAAGATTAAAATGGTAATTTAAAAGAGCGATATCGAGTTATGATCGACGTAAAACGGTAAAAGGCGTAAGCACTTAAGATGATTTACAACATTTTTTAGGTTTAATCTTTTACATCTGAGATCCAGGTCCTTGCGTGGAGATGAATGCTGGGAAGGGCCGAGTTTGGAGAGAATACAAGGCGGATGTTCGGGTGGACTGCTCTTAGGCGCCCGGTCAAGAGAAAGGCCTACATCCTCAAAAGTCCTATATCTAAAATAAATCCTATAATATTGACATTTAATGCAATATGATTCTGATTACAGATAAGTGCGTTAAATTAAACGATCGATCCTTATGCAGCGCAATGTACCTTGATCCCCGATCGCTTATCAATTTGCTCTGCTGCGTTAAATTATTTTTCGTTTTCCTCGCATTGCGAGTAACTTGATCCGTTCTACAGCTATAGATGCCTAAGGTATTCGTAATAAGCTCATATAGCCGCAACGTGCTTGAGAATGAATTGCTTTTGCCTCGTTTCGCATCTTTTTATAGTGCAGCCCGTACGCACCTTTCCTTATATGCGTAATATATAACATTGTACAACATTTATTGCGGTAGGAACAGGGAGTAAAGAAAAGCCTGTTCGATTATTTACAACAACTTTCACAAATCGCCTTTTTTTGCATTTCCGAACACCTTTCCCTCGCGTTAAATTCACATTAGCCGATGGATACAAAGTATTACAAATGAGCGTATAAAATATCCAGGAATGTTGAATGCACATTACACCTACCATTTCTTCAGTAAATTCTGCGTGCGAACGTAGCAACAAGTTTTGAGATATCCGCATTTCACGTCTAGCGCTGTTGTAAAGTGCATTGCCTTGCGAAAATCTCGGGCTTTCCACTAACGAAGTCTCATTAACTTTTATTAAACAGTCCTTTATTATCTGCTAGCAGTAGGCAAAGCAGAAACTGGACTCTAGTTAGCCACGGTAGACGGTTCACTTGTGGTGCAGACCTTAATACCAGTCTGCCAGTCATGACTTCGTGATCCACAAGCTTTACTTCCTCGTTCCCACAACGTTCAGCTCAATGGCTTCGATTAATCAATTGACGGGCATAGAAACTTGGTATCGATTCGTTCCTTACGTTTCGATCGGGATAAAGCAAAATTAAAAGTTCCATGAATTTGCCCGTTGGTTAATCGCAAAAGCAAAGGAACGACGGTACAAAGAATTTTATGCATTGCTGACATAGACGTTATTTTAACAACTCTTTAACAACTTTAAACAGCTCACAAACCAAAACTGTCATGCAAAGCTTTACTTTTACGAATCTTGAATAAAGTACGTGACGTGATGCGGGCAAATTTTAATAACAAGGCAGAATCTTGCAGATGGTGAGTGAAAAATAAAATTTTGAATAGCAAGACGAGCTCGGGAGTGCACGCAAACCGTGGTTTAAAGACTAAGAGTGAAGCCTGCACAAGACTCGCAAGCAGGCGCTCTCTTAATCATTAGTCTTCGCGTAAAAAGAAAGAAATCCTTTGAAAGAGCGTATGGCGCGGCTGCCCTTATAGCCGCGAGTGACGAATTAAATTAATATTAATCTGGAGCACAGAGCCATCAAAATTCCCGGTTGCGGGGCACGATCTGCATAATTTTAGATTTCACAGCTGCCACGTTTTTTTGCAGCTATCCTCCCTGGCATTCCGCGTTTCCCGTAAAAACTACGTGGCAAGAGAGTGCAAATATAAAATACGATTATGCAAAGCCACTTTAAGCGGTGGAATAATATTAATAATTAAAATTTATCCTGGCTCTGCATATTTAACCGGCGCGTTGGTACTTATAAAGAATAAAGAGCGCGGTGATAACCTCCTATTAAATAATCCCCAGTTACGAATTACGAGGTACCCGACGTCTCAAAGCTACACCCAAGTCTTGAACAATTTTTCGCAAACTTTGGAAGACGCACGATAAGCGTGAGCAACTCGTACGAATAAAGCGTAATAACGGTTCCGATTCAGCGCGATACCACGTTCGCTTCGCTGCACTTTGACGTTCTCAGATTCGTGAGCATGTCATTACCTGTACTCAGAATGTTTTTATGCTGGATGCAACAATATGCTCGCGCAATCTATCGCGCTAGCATTGGGCCCACGGCAGCGCGTTGTCGCTGCAATGATTTGTAGCACTTCGCTCGTGATTCCTCGTTTTCTAATGCCGTCCCTGGAAACGGGACGATAAATTAACGGCGATACAGCCTACGATAAACCGAGAACTCGATCGCCGAGCGAGAATGAATTGCAGGCGCGTGTTCTTCGTGGAAAACGAAGAAGGATGGGACGCAGGTGTAAATGCCAATAGGCGTAGGAAACTGGAGAACGCGAATTCGTCTGTAAATCTCCCGGCCGCTGGAACTCCGGGGATACGAGCGCGCCTTTTGCATCTGCAATTATAATTTCAACGAAGGAGAAAGTTGCCACGGCGTCTAACAGCCCCGATAATCCTAAGCGCGTTTCCCCGATGAAATATGAATCCGCGAAAATCAAATTGCCGATAACCGGCGCGTATGTTGGACAAGTTCACGGATCAACGACGAAGGTTTACGTCTACGAATGTCGGCGTTAAGGATATCTAGAAAGCGTCTCTCGGAGGGATTTATCAATGGATCTTAGGCGCTATTTCAAACCGAATTGCGAGGTAACAAAATACTCGATTTCCCTTCCATTCAATTTTGAGCATCGATAGCCGTGCATGATCGACTACGAGAGACCGAGCTACTTTACACCGCTGGAGCCGCGGTGTGCGTGGAACACGGATGAATCCTGAGATCATGCTCGACGCAGGAAGCGGCATTTTTGAGATCCAAATCGAGCTTCACCGGTCTTCACGATTCCGAACATCATCGGGTATAAAATCAAAGCGAATACCAAAGCGAAGCCCATACCTATTGTTCCTTTTCATTGCTAATATGTTTTCCCCGGCGAGATCCGTTCCTCGCGGTTGATTATACAGTGTACATATCAAACGGAACAATCCACGGGTCACGAGTAGGATTGCAACTCGGGTCCTTATAATAGAGATTCGAGTCTCCATCGACTAAGCGACCATTGTTCTCATTCGATTTTTTCAGCAGCCACATCCAGGCGTTCCTTCTCAGCTGTTCATCGATGCAAAGCTGTTAGAGTCGCCCCCTTCGTTTCTTTCGATCGAAGGAAATGCAGTAAGAAGCTCAGGTGCGCGCAGCGATACTCGTCGGCCATTTGGCCTGGTACCAGGGGTGTTACGCTTAATCGGACAAATGGAAGCGATGACGGGCGTATCGATAAACTGCGGGAGCACCACTTAGCTCTGGACTTTTCCTCCTCGAGGTCCACGGGAGGCGGTCACGAGCGGAACTCGTTCTTCCTCGGCGAAGCATGACCACCGCGGCGGGACCACCAGGATTCCGTGCCTTTCTAGCCCGGCGAAATCGATTCGAGGCATCTCCGACTGATTTTCACGGACCTCGTGCTGATCGTGGGAGAATTAAACCGGGCATTGTTACGGTTTTGTTGCCACCGGCCGTGATTCCGTTCGTCGGAATCGGGCAAACTAAACCGATTGTCACGGCGTGCACTTGCGCTCTGTCCATGACAATCACGATTCCCAGGGCATCCGCCGCCTCCTCCTCGGGATTCGAGGTCGATCCGTTTCGTGCTCGCGAGCACCCTCTTAATTGGGCAGCTTAAGAAGCGTCCAGACTTCCGAGAACGCCCAGCTCGGTCACGGAACGTAAATCGATGATTCGCAAAGGTTTGAGCGCTCTGCTTAACAATTTTCGACCCCTCCAGAGAGGTCGGACGGGAATCACGATGAATACGTTTCCAAGGCTCTCGAGGAAGAGGCCGATCTCACGGATATTTGCTTAAAATATTCGACGACACTGTCAGCGGCATTAATAACCCTATGCATTCCGTCGACGACTCGGACAAACCATTGGAGTGACCTGTAATTTAGGCCCGTGCTTTATTACGATCGATGCTATCGCGGGGATTATTAATTCTGCGGTTGGAAACATTACTCGTAGGTCGAGTCGTATATCCCTAGGCCGTGTCGCACTGTCCTCCTACCATCGGGGATTTATCGTAAGTCAACGAAGCAACCGATCGATCGCACGGTGGGCAAACTATCGGGTGAAATATATTAATGACCGCGCGGTCTTTTGTATTTAAATTGAAAACTAAGGAGGGCACAAAGGCTGCTGCTATCCTGGCGGCACGGAGGATGGGTGCTCTATTGTAGCCGGGCTCTCCCACGTTATATCACCGGTATGGACCCGGTCCTGCATCGCATAAAGTCACGTCCACGGCCCACCCGCCCGCGTCTGCTGCCCACTCAGGCTCGCTCGTGCTCAGCGGACCGAGTCGTGACTTTAGACTCGCGAAAAGTTCATGCCGGTCAACGAATCGACCCCCTTCGACAAAACGCGCTATTGCGTACCGCGCGTGAAATGTTATAGTCCGCCGCGGCGCTCGATCGTATCGGCGCACGCCTGCCGCGGCAATAAATGTACGCCGGAGGTATAAAATATCAAAACCGGCGGGCGATGATAGATATTGTAAAAGAAACCCCGGAATATTTGCGAAATGGCATACGCGATCGTGTTACGCATTGTTTATTGCGCCGGGGCCCGGCTAATGGTTCGAGTAAAAGGAACTGATATATGAACGCTCCGACGTGCTACACGCCAAAATCCCAATTATTCGAGTATAACGGCACTGCCAGGAAGAGAGTGGAGAATAATGCAAAAGGAGAATAGGGAGAAAGGTACCCTCGGGAGTGAAAGGAGTTAAACGGAAGAGACAGGGGGAATTATCATCGCGTTCCAGAACATTTGGTCTAATGACTTAAAACAAACACTGGGTACGTTATCTGAGAGAAAGCACGTTACCTGTCTCTCCGAATAGAATGTTTCCCTGTTCTTTAGAAATTTGCATTTTTCGATTATTTTAACGCTAAACCTATCAGCGACTTTCTGAACGTGTGTATGTACATCGCATATATCCTTAATCCTCTATGGACCCGTGTAACTCTCAGGTTACATGTTAATATATCGACGTTTTACCAAATAATTGTACCCCTTCGCAAGATGACGTAGACTTCTTAATTACATAATGTCTCTGAGATAATCAATAACAATACCGACGGCGGTTGGCAACACAATTAACCAAAAATATCAGAGTAAATGCTCTACAAGTTATATAGTTTGCAGATATAATTCTACCTGTCGAGAGTTAAAGAAAAAGGGTATTAAGAAAGCGTGTCGATAGATCGATAGAACGATTGACACTGTGCGATAGAATCATAGAAAAGCACAACAAATTCTCGACTAGGACGTACAGTAATTTTTCTAAAAAACCAAGATCATTTTGACTGCATCGGTAGGTTTACTGTTAACATACTTTCGATGACAGAAGCACGCAGACCCAAGCCTTACGCTTCAACCGATAAAACCTTCGCACTAATAGAAATGTTCACGCACCGAAATTCCGATATTTGTAACAATCAACGCATTACACCGATCCTCCACCAAGGCTCAATGGATTTTCGATCCAGGCTAAAAATTATTCCGCTGAAAACTCGTATCACATAATGACGGCGGTGCGAATACGAGCGCCCGGCTCGTTAAAAGCGACGTCAGGGCGGAGCGTCGATAAAGAACGGGGCCCGGGGCCCTCGGTGCGGCACACCGGGCATAAACTCCGGCCCCACCTCGAGATCGTCCGATTTCTTTTTTGCGAATTCCGCATTGCGTGCTCATAACAGTGATGGCCGACTGTCTTCGAGCACGTCGAACGGATTCGGTATCCCAGCGTCGTACGTCCGTGCTCGCAGCGTGAACTCGTCCGCGGTGGATTACAGCGCGCTCCCTCCAAAAGGGACCCCATAACCTGACGAATTAATCGTACCAGTACCGGTGCGTATCTCCCCGCAAATCCGAGCGCCCCCTTCGTGGCTGACTTTACGGAGTCATCCGGTGCGAAAGTCGCGTCTGTTATTTCACGCAAACGCGCGACCAGCTTCCTTTTTCTCCTGCGTCTTGTTAGCGTAACCCCGCATAATGAGGCGTAAATTGCGGCAACGAGTCCTTTCGAGGACGCGGCCCTCCTCCCTCCCGCCATTGGCGTAACCGCTGGCGACTCGAGCCGGTGATAAAAAAGTACCGTGACTTATGTCCGCCGACTCGTTAAGGGCTTTACAAATTCCACGCGCAGCCGTGTGGCTTCGGGCTGGCCGCCGCGGGAGATGTAGGGCCTTTTTACGCTATTACGGACGTGTTTGAAATATCAGGATTGCGGGGATAATGCGATGGATGAGATCCGAGGATATTGGAACTTTTGATATTGACAAATCGTACCTCGAGCCGTTGGTACTGGTTTAATCCGAGCTCAGGCTAGTGTCGTGAAATTAATAAATTTATCGTTTAAGGCGATTTGAATTTAGCTGTGCTCCTTACTTGTATTAATTAGTTTTTCAATTGTAGCTCTTGCGAGACATAAGTGTTTGGAAAGTTTGTTCCGAAAGATCGATAAAAATGTCTAAGTTATATGAGGTTTTCTTCGAGTAGTCCATTTTATGATAGCTTTATAGTAAGGTAACTCGCGTTAAAGAATCGTAATCTAGGGTTAAATGGCTCTCGAATTCGATACTAGAAGTGAAAGAGGTAAATAGCATATTGATTCGCAGTATATTAGAAGGAGTAAGAAAAGGATAATCATAGTAAGTATTATATAAGAAGCTCAGAATCATATTACATTGATAATCATTTTGCAAAGTTGCTCATACGATATGATAATCTACACGATAACTATGCTCGTCAACATTTTTCCTTTACGCAAATCAATATGTTTAGCTGTATAATATAGTGGATAATAGTATACATCGTGACGTTCAATCTTTGAGACAAACCATACGGCTATTGATATCGATCGCTGATGCCGTGCGAAACTCGCGTTCCGAGATTATCCAATTTCCTTGATTTTAACGAGACAAACGAGGCTGACCGTGTGCCAGATGCCACGAGACAACGTGGCGATCGGCCGAAAGAGGCGGCGAAACTTTGATGTTAACTCGCCCAAGTGAGATTCTCTCGTATCACGCACGCGCTTCGCGTGAAATGTTCAGCACGAAGATCATCTTCACCGTCTACTTCCATCGCATTTACACCCTGGAGTCTTTTTCTTGGAGAGGAAAAAATAGTTAATCGTTCGATAACGACTTATATAAACTCTCAAAGCTGGATAGTAGAGAGTATGTGCAGGTTTCATATTTATATCACATTGCGCAACGTGAAATGTTGATCGACATAGTTATATATAATTAATTGTAAGAGTTATAAAATTACATCGACATCATTATATACAGTCAGCTGGACTTGAACCGTTATTCTATTGCCCGAGTTTTTGTTGCATCAATTACAAAAGAAGAATAAAATACTGGATTGTAAGGAGCGATAGGATATTATCGCCGGTTGAAAAAAAGAAATCGAATTCCTGCGTGATATGCGTGCGGATGCTGGGAAGTTCAGAAATAATTTTAGCAAAGCTCTCGAGGATAACACGATTCACAAATTAACCCAGCACCTCTCGCGTGATTCGGACGCTACCTTAATGGTCGATGAGTCACGCACCGTGGATCACGGACGTGCCACGCCGTGGTTTATAATCCCACGTCTTAATCGCGTCGCAAATTATCGCTTTAGACCCTGGAAAGACTTCGGACAATAGAGCTAATCACGTGGACCTACTCTCGGTCGATCGGCACGTTCCGGTTCCTTCGATAAACGGCGCTCGTTCCAAATATCCTTTGCCACCTTCGAATTCAGCTCCACAACGTCAACCAAAAATCTCACCAAGCACCAACTCACCAATCAACCACCAAAAATCAACCAAGAATCAATTCCACATTTGCACTGCCAACAACACTTGTCACCATCGCGCTTGGTCGATCCCCTCGCCAAGAGCTTCAAGGATACACGCATCGTGAAACACGACCTTGGCGGCATAAACGCAGGCCTACACGGTCCAACGAAATTCGCCAGCCACTAGATAACACTATGGGGAATCTTTTATTTATCCCCCAATTTGATTTACGAGCAGTCGGACGATGAATAACGTGACCGTGAAGAAAATTCGGGCGGGGAATTACCTGCCTACCAAATTGCTTCCATTATGTAGCACTGGAACAGTCCGCGATAGATCATCGGGGGTATAATCATCGCCTGGAAGACCGATTCGAGAGAGGAGGACCGGCTGTATTCCGTTATCGGAAATAGCGCGGTCTTCATGGAATCGAAGATGGTAACGCCGGTGCCCGGAGCGAGAACCTGCAGCACGAGCAAGTAACCCGGCAAGGTGCTGGCTACCCTATGCATACACAATGCTGCTACCAGCCTGCCGGGAGGAAAGAATTTATTATGTGATCTAATTTAGAGGTGCGTGATGTATGAAGGTGCTCTCGCCTTTCCGCATAACTCTGGCAGCGTGGAAACTTTATGATTCGCCAACTTACCCGCGAGGCCTCGGCCATTTGGGGAACGCTCTCGGTGCCGAGGGCCAGGCGCGGTATTCTCGGTAGTCTACAAACGTCCGTGGCTAAAACGATGAGATACACCGGCCGAGTTTGGGGAACCCATTAGAATATTGCGGGCCATCATTACGAGGATAATGAACGGCCTTATTACACCGCAAGGACATGGGGAGAAATAAGAAATAAAGTTGCGGGACACGTACCGCGCTAAGGGAGAATTTCATCGCGGGCCATTCTCAAGGGCCGACCACGGATGATTTAGATACTCAATTTGTATTGCTAAGCTGAGCTTATCAGCGCCCCGAGCGCACATCTGTCGCGGAAAAACGTTATGTGGTTACGCCTTTAGCAGCTAGCCCCTTCGTTCCTCTCATTTTGAATACTATCGGATACCTATCGGGGCACTCGATCTGAATGATCCGAATATTGATGCGCGTCGAGGTACATATTCATGAAGCGTTGATAAAACAAGCCGTGGCCAATCATATCGTATTTCGTTCCTCCGTGTCCTCCCGGTGCAACCGAATTTTAAAATCCGGCCGCTCCTTAGTCGCGCACGGCGAAAGGAGGGGGCTAAAAACGGTGTAAAATATCGACCCGGGTCACCGGGGCCTGCGTAATTTAAGAAAAGAACTTTCGAAATCCGCACGGCCAGACATGAAGACGTAGCTACGGGTGTCCGAGGGTTTCGCATTCCTGCAGTCAGCGCAGCCGGAACCATTGCGTAATTGCCCGGCGCACCTGAACTGGCAATCCCGCGAAGCATCCCCTGACCAAACGAGCCACATAAATTTTCCAACGCCCGTGTTTACAACGCGTAATTAGTTGGAACTCCAAAGAAATCCGGCAGCAGGAGTGCCTACGAGCGGGCGGACTTATACAAGGTTGGAAATGAAAAAGGAGGTATCGATTCTCCCCGGTAAAGCACACCACCTGGCCGGGCATAATGCACGGAACACCCGTGAATGCAAATTCCCTGGGACATACTCGGGCTTCCTATTCCTCTGCCGGAGACTAGACGCTTAAATAATGCGGCATATGCCTATCATGCCCGGCATAATACCTGGCAACCGCTGCTCCAAAGTCGATGCGCCAATAACCTAGTAAAGTAATCGTGGTTGCGCGTATGGACGAGGATCATGAGCGAACTCTTTAGTTTTCCTCTACGTTCCATTTATAATCTAGATAGATAAGAGTAAATACTTATAATCAGTTTATGCTTTATTTCTTTTATCGTTATTCCTTTTATTGTTAATTTCAAGTTGAGTGTAATCTTAAATACGAAGAACAGAAGAAAGAAGTATATATGTATAGATATAAAGGAAAAGGGGAAGTGAGTAGTGAAAGCTTCTTTGGAAAGTGATCTTATGTAGATCATTCGGATTATAATAATCCACGGATCCGAAGGGAGTAATGGCTGAGAATAAAAGCGAGGCATGCAAAGAGATCGTTATCTCGAAACCACCATCGGTTGTAAAGAGTTAACAAGAATTCAATTGAAGTAATACCTCCCTGGTTTAACCTGGACCTTATATATCTCGAGAGAAACGCCGGAGCAATGCTCTGAATATCGACATTCGTTCATATGCGGATAGAATAATACCCGGCGCTCACGTTCGGTTAAACCGCATCGGCGAATTCGATTACGTATTTTCGTTTTGTACGATCGTGCATGGAGTGTAAATACATCGCGAACGATAGGGGAAGGGGAGAAAAGAGGGAATTGGCGGTACGTCCGGCGGAATTTAACTATCCAAATTGGTCCAACCGCGTGGCTCTTAATGCGCAGGTAATTCGCCTTTGAGCTTGTACCTCGCGGAGGCCACGACATGGAGGCGCGGCATTAAAAAAGTAATTTTACGCACTGTTTACACTGGGCTCGGTACGGATGGTAGTACCGAAGAGCAACGCTCAGAAGATCCGAGAAGCTATCAACGTAAATCAATAACGAGAGCACTTTGGCGGCGTATCGGCCAGCTGCTGCGCCACGGCATTCCATTGGCTATTGCTTTTTCGAGGCTCCTACTTTACAAGGAATCACAATGATGACGCCGTAAATAATAATCTGGTGTAACCACAGGGCTCCGCGTGCAGCTTTATACTTTCACCAATTAGCGGATATCTTGTGGGACACACTAACCCCGTGTTTACCGAATATTAAGACGGCCAAAACAAAGAACGAGCTTTGTCAGTTTTTGCCCCGCCGAAGACCTGACACTCGAAGGCAAAATAACCCGAATTACGCTCTAAAAGTAACGAAGCACCAAACGCCGCGTCCGAATATGTTCTTGGAAACGTTTCTCGACACATCGCCATTATGTCGCTACGCGAGAAGTATTTCGCAGGAGGCTATTATGCTTCTCTAAGTTATCGATAAACCGATATCGAGGTGCGTAAATCCTTGAGAGGCGCCTCGCAATCGCGCGGATAGCCCCTTTTTTCCGCTTTCGCAGGGGCAAAATTAATCCGGCCGAGACACAACATCGGACGACCTTTTCCTCGGACGGGACTTTGCGGGCGCGTATTGATATTGCATATATCGATAATCATAAAGCATGCCACGGGCTTACAAGCGTGACGCTGAACGTAATTTATATTTCGTATTCGCGAGAATATATTCAGTGATTTCGCATGCTGGTTCTCACGTCCAGCTGTGCAAAGAACGCCAGCAAACGAGATCGGGCAAAAGTGATTTAGTTTCGACAGTCGTGGCTGCCCGATAAATTGTGGCCCGATTTTCTTGTAACACCAATCATAACTCCGGATAAAATACGGCAGTTTTTACCGTCCGGCTTGACATGGGATGCACTCTGCTAATCTTTTCGAAAGGCCCCACCATGTTCAGCCTGAACAATGGCTCTACTTTTTTCACGCTCGATCGTAGAAAATATTATCAGAGGCTTGTATCGAATCAATAAAATACGCAGGTGGCTTCAGACATAAGTCGTTTGCCCGATTGTCAGCATCGACCGTTTAAAGTAATTTAGCTGAAGAGCTCCTCAGAGTGTCTCATACTCGTATGTGTGTCACGCAAAAGATATAATGCTATGGTATTAGCTCGTCTCCCCGGCTATCACTCGCGGTGTTTAAAGCCGTCATTATCCGTTGGCAAAACCCACAAGTAACACGGTGAAACGGTTGTCCCTTTAAAAAAATCTCTCTGCGATTCGTAGAATCTACGAGCTAGAAAGTAGATCTTAAGGTATCTTTATTCACATCAGTATTTACTACAAAGAATTAAAGTGAATCATTTATAAGTTCCCGGAGAAATAACGATGTAAAAGGTAACGATACTTAATCGTGAATACCCCAACGAAGTTAATGGTCCTGATCGAGCAGACAACAAATTACTTAATATAATATCATTGATATTATCTGAAGTTACCGATACATATAACTTACCGATATGCTCTGATACTTAATCCTCCTAATGAAACAACCGTCCGTCTCCGGAATCACCGTGAAATCGTCTTAGCTTAGCTTCCAAGTATTCGAAAGGCGTAAAAATGAAGGACGAGCCGGCGAATGATTTTGGCGCAATTAAGTTAGGCCCGCTGCGAAACGAGGCGGGAGGAGGACACACGGGCGTAATCGTCCGCCGCCCGTATTGCAAGTTCAAAAGAATTTTTTAATTAATGCCGGAGCTTTTTGAACGCGCTGGAAGGTACGAAGGGCCGTCTTGCAGCATCATGGGCCGGCCGAGAGCGGTTTACAAGGGGCTTGGAGGGTATTGGTGAACAGTGGTCGGTGTAGGCGGAGAGAGTCTGTTGCTCCGAAGGATCGCGAGGAGAGGAGCGGAGGGGGCAGGGCGGGAGGAACCGAGGGGCTTAATTAATGAGACGTACGCGGCAGCTGCAGATACCAAGATGCATTGTAAATACACCAGCCCAGAAAAACTATTGTCCCCGAACGAGATTTATACCTGTCCCAATTACACTCGCGTCGGGCCGCTCAATTTTTTTCGTTCGCCGGACAATCCGCTGAGAGGCCCTTTTTTGCATTAATGGCGGACCGATAACGGGCAGTAAGAATGCCAGATCCGGTCGTTACAGAGCGCTTTACGCGGGACAACAAATGTCCGGCCCAGGGTGCCCGGGGACTCGTAAAGCTCACCCACGCAACGACGAAATCGGCCCTAGCCTTCTCTGAAGCGGAGAAGCGATTCTTTATCAAGCGGCCTGGAAAGCAGCGCCCTGCATTTGTATTCAATTTGTATCGACATCCGGGATTGGTTGGCAAAAATGCGGGGTAGGTATTTGGAGGGATATCGACGAAAGCGTGCGTGAAAGAACTATCTAAATGGCCAATTAAAACGCACGGCTGTACGGCGAGTGCGTTGAGAGTCGAGTATGAGCGATGTGTCAAACTGCGATATCTTGCGGTACATAACATATTTAACCAGTTAACCGCGTTCGTCGTGTATACACGTCAGTCCTAAATTCTCTGTCCACGCGGTTGACCCTTGTACTCATAGTGTTAAATAAAGAATTATCATTTACAGCAAGTACTCATTTGCGAAAAAACTATTGTCTCATCGAATAAAAATATAATCCTTCCTCACTTTGCTTTATATCTATCGTAAAATAATTGAGCCTCTCATTGCTGCTTTGCGTTCCAGGATAAATTCCGCAGTTAACTGGTTAACACAATCCTGGTGCAATGCACGGAGGATACGTGTCTCGAACAGTGGATTCTAGATTAAACGATCTCAGCTGATGCCGAAAACTTTACGAAGGGAACAAATAACTCCAACTGGCACCCCTTGGCCTCTCCGCGTCGATTTATTTCTGCCTGTTAATTAACGCAGGACGATCAGCGAGGAGTGGAATAAAATAACGACGGGAAGAGGTAGTTTATTATCATTCTTGCAATTTAAATCACTCCGTTCGATCTATAAAATCGAGTGCAGGGGCGGGGGAGGGGGCGGCCAGGGCGTTTACCGACGTGAAACTGGGAACTCGTTAATCCCATTCAGCTCGTTCTGAGCCTTGAGCAAATTCGAGATTAAATTCATCAAAATCCAATCCTGGGTGAGTCCCCTTCGGGGTACATTGCAAATGAATAATGCATAAGTGGCATGCCACATCTCTACCCCCTCCGCCTCCCCCACGAAGCGCTGCCCTTCTCATCATTCACAGGTCACTCTGACGTCGGCCGATTAGATCGAGCACGGTGCATTTAGGAAGCTCTCGAAGGCGAATGTCGACGTGGAAATGGAATAAAACCTAAGCGTACGGGCAACGGGGATAAAGCCTGAAGAGAGATTCGCGGCGAGCTACGCAGAGGTAAATTCGAAGTGAGTGATCGTAATTACTAAACAGTAGCGAATCGCAATGCTGATCGCCTTCGGCTCGAGGAGCGAGAGAGTCTTCTCCTTGGGCGATTGCCTGGTTTCGGGAGTTACGCACCCGTATTAAGCGCATATCGACGTCAACCTGGCAGGCTCTCGAGCCGTGGAAACGCATTGATTAACGAGGAAAAGGGAATACGAGAAACTCGCTTATACCTCCAAACCACGGAGCAAAGCTGCGAGATCGAGAATATCATTCGAAGGGCTTCCTTCGCTATACGCGATGAAAATAATTCTACCGCCTATATAACGAGCATCGCCATATTCCACTGACTCGCGTTGCATCGATCAATTATCACTCGCATTTAAAATAACGCGCAACAAGTACGTAGAAGTGCTCGAGGGAATTTTCAACATCCACTCTTCGCACAATACACGTTGAATACACCTTAAACGGGATTATCGTAAAGCAGGTAAACGCGTCGCGCAGCTTCATTATACCGGGTGTACTCGTCGAGCCACGTGCCCCTCGAAATTATCGAACGAGGCATCCTCTTTCGCTGATACCTCGCGACACCGTGAGCTCGTGATCGATGCCAGTAGGCGCGCCCCCGTCCCTCCGCTCCGCCACGAGGGCCGAATCAGCGTGGATTGTATGCAAATTGCGGTAGCCGCTACTTGAGCCGCCGCATTTGAGCGGCCCGAGGAAGGGCAGCAGCTCGTTTCTTCCCTGGCAGAAGAGGCCCGCGGTGTCCCTGAATAAAACATCTCGCGAGGAATTTCAGGCCGGCGAGAGGATGAAGGGAAGGAAAGACGAAGACGCTCGCAGCCTGGGCACGGCGAGCCAGAGTTGTTAAGTACACGTCGCACCAGCTGATGCTAATTAAAATGAGGCTCACTTTGGCTGCTCGTTCGCTCGTTTCTTTTCGCCTCCCCCTCCTAACTCCTCGGAGAATCCGCCTTTCTCCCTTTGCTCCTCGCTCGCTCGCTCGCTCCGCCGTGGCTCGCTCTGCCTCACGGCTAAGAATATAAAGATCCTACTTAGCCGTTATTACGAAGCTACCTACGTGGGTAGATCATTCCGTGCCACCGTTCTTTTTCGACGTCGCAACGCCGTGCACGACGAGCGGAGGAGGAAGGCGGTACTTCACTCGGCAGTGTTACACTCTGAATGTGGGAGATTCGTTTCCGAGCGGAAGGTTCATTCGGGGGAGTGCATCAAAGGAAATAGGACGTATTAATTTTGAAGGGAAGAAGTTGCTCGGGTCGATTGTTAGCTCGCTTTGGTTATAGGTTACATTTACTTAAAATTCAATATCGGGTCGACCCTTAGCTTGTGTACGATGCTACACGACTTGGCTCGGTCTCGATTACGTATATCGAGGCAGCAGGGAAGAAATCAAGATGCAAGTGGAATTTGCACTTCGACGTCTCCGTATTTACTTCCTACGCGAATATTCTCATACTCAAGGATTTACTAAGCAACCTTCGACGGATAGCCAACCTTGCCCCAGTTGTTGGAAGACAGCGATCAAGGACGCCGACATTAATCCCGGAGATCCTTCGAATCGCTCTTATTACACGTCACCGCGTTAGTGGCTTACAACGCTCGCCGATAAATCTCTCTAATTAATCATCCCAATCCCAGTATTATTTTACATTACCATGCTTATCGCATGGTCGGGGGAAGAGACGCGATCGGTTCGACGCCAATAATGGGAAATGAAAAGATTGAATTAAATCCCCTCTGGGCTTACAAGATCCGGCTGAGGATCCGGCCGAGGAATGCGCTCGGAATTTACTGGTCTTAAGATGCATACGTTCGAATCAAATATAACGAGTCTGCTCTCCGAGGACCTCGTTACGGCTTCCATAATCACGGTGTACTCGTGCAAAAGTCAGAAAAGTGCGGCCGCGAGGAAAGGAGGATCCGGTCGAACTCCCTGGTTCTACCGGTCCTTCTTGCCGGAGCATCCAGGCAGTAGAGACAGGTGGTACTATCAATTGGGCTTTGATACTATTGCGAGTACATAAACCGGCTGGGGGTTCTTATGGCGCGATGTTACCGCAATAAAGTTCGATGACGAGTCCGCACGGTTAATAAATGTTGCTCGAAAAATCTGGGAAGCAGGTGTGGCCTCTGGTGGCACCGCGGCCTGGAAATGGTCCGGCGTTCTGGCTTTTACGACCGAAAAACAAGGGGCTCGCGTGGTGTCCAATCTCGGCGAAGTGAGTGCGTAAAATAAGGTGGCGGATGAGCAAGGCGGCGATCACGGGCGTTTACGATCGGCGATGCTTTAGGAAAACTATCGCAGTGGGTCTGAAGATCCGAAAATCGCAGAATGCTTTGGGATGCTGAGGTCCTGGGAAGAGCGCTGTGTAATTTACATGGTACAATCGTTGGTCGTTGCTCTTGTGGTAATATTAGGTGTGCGACTTTGCTTCAGTCGTTCTCCAATAGTTAGCATTAGCCGCAAGTAGTGGGTTTTTCTATGCAGGATTTGTATGCTTCCCGAAAGAAGGGAAAAAGTAGTGGACGAAGAGAATCGATGAACGATACTTTGAATCATAAGTATATAACTAGTTTTTTTACGAAAAAATCACGTATTTCGGTATTCCGGTGGAAGGGAAGTTGCACGTCTATTATATCAGCCCTTCTGCGTAATACTAAATTAATTAATATCGAGTACTTGTGAACGAGTTAATATCATATTCCGTATTTTAACCATCAGAACATGGGATGTGTTTTAAACCAAAGTTTACATATTACCAGTAATTAAAAAATTCTTTTGTTACATGCTCCACCACGATTAGCACTCGTATCTCGAGGATCAAAGAGATGTTATATATATCACAAACTATGATTATCAATTCATTTACCTTATACTCGATACTTCCAATGCATGGACACTTTTTTGAGTATTGAGATTTGAGTTCCCATTAGCAGTGCTTCCTTCGCATCTTCACAGTCCTGTCGATTAGCCCAACGCCTTGAAGAAAGCAATTCGACGTTCAAGGACACGTATCGATTACGAGGAACAAATACATTAATCATCGTGCGTCCAATAATCGATCAAGTGTCTTTTGCTCAGCACGGAATGAAATATCGCGATTGGTTTCCACTAAGGCTTTACCGGTAGCTCAGCGATTGACATCCTTATACGCTCCCGCATTTAGTTTAGCATAATTGACGGAGGACCGCCGAAAATACTATCATTCACCGACCCCCCCCGATTCGCGGTTGACATAACCGCTTATTAGCGGAGGGAGGTACGGCAATGCGTCTTTCGCCGGGCCAAAGTGACTGACAGACACGACGCGCGTTAGCGTACGTGCACGTCACCGTGGATTAATATTTTTCACGCGCGATCCTGCCACGGGACGTCTTCATGCGAGAATAACGGTTTCCTCGCATTGCTCCTACTTTCTTTATTACCGCACCACGCGCGTTCCCCTTTACGGTCCAGTCGCCAATTTCTAACCGTGACTCGACTCTTCCGTTAAGGGAACTTTGGAGAACGACTCGGCCTTCCACGTTGGTCCTCGTATCGATCGACGGTTTACCCCAGCGATGTGGATTCTCCTCTGCGAAAAGCGTGGCTAAAGGATGTAAAGGCAATTTGTATGAGAGCTTATTAAACTCTGGTAAGCAGAACATTTGGCAGAGAAAGTAATTAAAGTGGTTCTATGGGTCTGTATGATTTAAGGATATTAGAGAAGTGAGACGATGTCTAAAAGATTGCGGTGGATGGAAGGAGAATCGCGTTTTATGATTCATTGGATACCGTAATATGCGGATCCGTAGCCAAAATTTTTTTTCATGGGAGGGGGGGGGGATTTGAATCATTTGTTTATTACTTTGATAAATTTAAATAAATAAAGAATGTTCATAATTATATCATTATCCCATAAACGACTAAATTGAACCATGAACAGATAAAAAATAATCACAAAATCAGATATAGTAATATATCTGTATATATATTTTATATCATCATGTTTTTATATTTCGACGGAGGGAGGGGGGAGAAGTACAACCCAACCTCTTCCCCTGGCTATGGGTCCTGATAATACGTGTTTTTTGATTATTTTGTCTCACACCTTTTAACGCTTATTATCTTTCATATTGGTTCTCATCAATCAATAAGGCCGCTGATTATTCAGATTTTGAACGATATAAGGGCTTTGTGGATAGGTTCCGCGGCGGAAAGATCCTTATCGCGATATTCAATATTCGATTATGATCGTTCTTTATTTTCCACGATGTTCCACCATTGTTCAACCCTAATAAGGCTGATCGAGTTCCCCGATGGCTGAAAAACGTGGCGCGTCATTACGCGACCTCTAAATGGGATTTTTTGCGCGGGTTATCGGCGTTAAGCTAGACAATACAATGACTGGTAAAGTGGTGAAAAAAGGAGCTAACAGAGGAGCAAGTTCATTAATTATCGCGCTGACGGGCTCTATTACACTCTCCCCGTCCATTTAAAATTTTGATCCACCGATGGCTATCTAAATTGACCGCGATGCGGAGCACGGAGTATCAAAGGATTTTGCGCCACTTCCTTTTTCGCGAGAGATCATTAATTAGTCAAGCGGCGTACATTCAACATTTATGAAGTGTCAAGCGCATAGGTACTTACCAAGCGTTGCGTTACACGCGCGGGTCATCGATTAGCCGTTACCATCCGTAATGCACTTCGTTCACGCGAAGGTACTTATATCAATTTACTACCCAGATAATATCATAAATCTAAGAGGCGGTATGTTAATCTACGGACACCCCGCGTACATAACTCGTTCATCACGGTTGTGTACAGAAGCGCGGTAAACGAGATCATCTACCCTGATTAACTCGTATTCAACATCCAGGTAAAACTCAAACTATTAGCAACAATATCCACTTAATCAACCTTAACGCAAAAAAGAATTCTATTATTACATTTTTAAAGCAACAGTCCATCATACTCTCTCTCTCTCTCTCTCTCTCTCTCTCTCTCTCTCTCTCTCTCTCTCTCTCTCTCTCTCTCTCTCTCTCTCTCTCTCTCTCTCTCTCTCTCTCTCTCTCTCTCTCTCTCTCTCTCTCTCTCTCTCTCTCTCTCTCTCTCTCTCTCTCTCTCTCTCTTTCGATTTTAATGTGCAACAGCCTTCGAACGATGTACAAAATATATTCTTTCGGCTCTGTACTCAGATCGAGAGGCGAATGCACCCAGATTTCCTGAGGGTCATCCCGCCCAAGATTTCGCGAGGGAGCACTCGAGCATTTTTCGACAAATGCTCCCCGGCGAACTGGGTGGTGCCCTGGCCATCCGGCTTAATGTATGCCGTCCGAATGGAAACTCCTTAGCGCCTAAAATCGCCTTATCGGCGATCGATACCCGATCGATATTCCGCGGTGAGTAGATGGGATCGCGGAGAGGGCCCGAAAGCACGGGAGAGATCGGAGATCCCATCGCGCCAGGAGAGCGGCCCTATTGTTCTTCCACGGGGCCACGCCTCGTGTCTGTAATTACAGACAGGTCGCTCCAAAGGAGCCCTTTGATGCCCCGATGCGCTCGCGCCCCGTATAAAGGATCCGCAGAATCTCCGCCGTGATCGATCCTAGGCAAAGCCGAGATCCGCCAGGGGATGAATCGGGCCGAAATTAAAGATTCGCGATAAACCCGGTTGGTCTATCCACGCCTCCTAGGCGGCGGCTGTTCGAATCGCGATGAACCACCGCGAATCTTGATGCACGGTTATCCCGGGGCTACTCTAATTTGATTGTTCAATTTTCTGCATGGACTGCCGAGGCTGCTCGATATAACGTGGCGGCTGTACGGCTATTTTGATCGCCTTTGTCGCATGACTCGTAATGTTAATTCGATTCGGCAAGAAATTGATCTCTTTGATCAGTCCGTAGTGTCTTTAAAGCGTACTTTAAGATTTGTTTTGTAAGCTGCATGTTCGTTTCTCTATTATTATTTTTCTAAGCTAAGTTTTTGTTTTTCTATTTTTATTAGGTATTATTAATAATGTCTTTGTATACATATTGTATTTTCTCCTAACTTGTTTCAATCTCCCCGTATGCCATGGTGTTGCTTGCACCGTTAATGAAATAATAATAATAATAATAATTTTCGTTGCTCAAAGTTAAAACTATAGAAGTGGAAAAATTCCCAGAGTATATGAGGCTTTTTTTCAAGATGGTATAAGTTCAGTTTAATAAAAATGAGATACAATTAATTTTAGTTAGACGTAGATGCTTTATGTTCATATTTATGGTAATACAATTAATGGACCCAGCATCTTTTATAGAACAGCTAGACAAATAAACGGACAGTGCAATGTTCTGGGCTTATTTGAAGAACGAGGAAAGATATAAAATTTCAGCGAAATCACTTCGTTACCATTAGACATCACTTTAGGACTTGTAACAAGAAAGAAATATAATGATATAATAAATTTACTGCCTCGCATACCTCCTTTCTGCTTCGAACACTTCACGATGCTAAGAACGAAGAAGAAATGCGGTCGAAATATTTTTCGATATCGTGTATCACGTATCGAACAAAGCACGAAGATCGATCGCTTTTCCTAGAGAAATACAATTTTTCACGGCCAAAGATATATCCGTTTATGCCAGATGGTATTTCCACGATCTCGCGATCACACTTTGGACGATGCATTTGACTCTCCTTTCGCCCGCTGCCTGAATTATGTGACGTAAACGATATGTTTCCACGGCGCGATAGCCCTTGGAAAATTAGAACGGACCCAAACAAAGCGTTTCAGTGGTTTATGTGACAACTAATCACCGACCTCCGAGGATGCGGTCAGCGGTGCAGAGGAAGAGGGGAGAGGAGACGAAAAGGCATACCTGCTTCAAGACCCGAAATCATAACTTTTCGGCGTAAGTCAGTTGGCATAGGCGTTACCTCTGCCCGTAAGTTATGTCTTAGAAAAGTGGTAGGTACCCTGGAGTAGCGCCGACGATACGCGTTAAAGCGTGGCGAGGCGTTTCCAGACACACAATGGGTACCCGGTTACTCTGAGGATTTCGTCGTAACTTAAACGGCGCAGAACGAAAACGAGTTGCGGCGGTATCCTTCTTCCTCGGACTTTTCTTCGAACATCTGTTCTCCGTCGTTTCGAGAATTTAATGGAAACGATCTTCATACACGCCGATACGCGTATAATATGTTAAACGAGGCTTCGTTGCTTTACGGTACGTGTAATACACGATAATGGCATTGCTTTCGAAATTGTTTCAATACCAAATAAAGGTACGCGTATACATACACTTACCGTGAGTAATGAATAATGTTCGAAGGATATTTTGTAAATCCATATAGAAAATGAAGCGTTTCATTGAAATACGCGTAAAGTCGACGGGCAGAGGTGAAACGAAGAATGATCGAGGATAAATTTGGGGAGAGGTAATAAGGTAATCAGCAGGAAAACTTGTCTCTAAAGAATACCAATCACATCCAATTACAGCTCGTGTATCTTCGCGTCGAGCAATAACCAGTAGCCGCGTGGGTATTATCACCGGCTCGAGTTCTATACCGAAAATTCATTCTGGCAACGAGCCGGTCGTTTGAAAAAAAAAAAAAGTCCTTTACTACCCCCATATGAACTGGCTTTTGATCGGTGCCCGCCAATATCCTATCGACTATCGCCACTAGGCACCCTGGCCGACTAATAGGCGCGTCTCCAATTTCAGTCGATAGTTTTTTGCGATCGTAAACGCGTCTCAGATTAACTTTGGCGCTTCAACGGGGCGCAAACCCAATTAAGAGTCGGTCGTATAACGTGCGCCCTATGACCTTGAGTAGTTCTAGGTAGAGAGCGGCGCGAGCTCTCTAGAAAATAAAGTTCTCGAAGGAGCAAATGGAAGAAAAAACACGAAGGTAAAGAAGGTCCGTTCGTAAATTCAAAGGTGGCGGTATAAATCGTTTAAGGCCTAAGTCTAAACAGTTTTTCTCGTGGATTGTTAGAAATAAGGCAGTAATCTCGAGTAATATCTCTGGACGAAGGAACTAACGCGATCTCTAATTTTCATCCGGAAATCAAGTAACATTGTGCAATTACTAAGAAAGTTGGGGATATTTTTTGCTTAATTTTAATAAATATCCCTGGTTTGTTGCGCGACTTTTGCACAGCTCGTAGCCGTCAGTGGTAATCGCAGAGAGGGTGGCTTTAAAATTGGCCCGACCTTTTTGGCTGGATGGAATCATAAAGATCGGCGATCGCGAATGTAATGGCATTCCCTGCTGAGCATGCCTCGCCGTAATCTGTGGGAAACCGGGGTCCTGACCCCACCACGGACGAACGTGATTCTGCGAGTGCAAGGTCCTCGGGATTCACGATTTCTTTTCACGAGAACGCTGCTGTGAGAACAGCCTTCGTCCGAAAGTTTTACAAGCCGACGAGAAAGTCGATTCTTCGAATAAAACTTCGTGTTTTCCTTGGTTCGCGTTCACCTATTAGCGTATCCAAATGGTTTCTTCGGTTTTATCCGTTTTACTTGATTGAACTGTGTATACAGTTAAAGGACGACTGAGGATAGAGATTGCAGCATGACAGATTAGGTTTTATGTTTGTAAGGTTGCCTGATAAAACAGCTGCGTGCAGATAGCGAAAGACACTTTTGGGACAACTTAATCGTAACCGTAATGGTAGTTCGCGAATAATGCTGTTATCGAATATCTAAAAATATCCTACAATATAGAATCCAGCCTTGTTTTAACAATGAAGAAGCTCGACGGAGATAAATATCGCATGAAGTCAGGGTGTAAGCAGGGTGTAAAAAATGCGACCCGACAAGCGTCTCCGTAATTGCGTTAATCAGTTTATCCTAATATACGAGCACGGAACTGTGCGTCCGTGGACTCGTGTAATAATCATGAGATAATTGGCCGGTGACATTAAATTTGGTTGTGAAGGAAACCGCAAGGTATCGCGGTCCACCAAGAGGTTCCTCCCTTAATTGCTTAACCAAAAACGTGTAACGTAATCAAGTGTCCTTTCTTAATTACCCAAATCCGATATCGCTATAATTCCAATTAGTGCTTTCGTTGATTACGCAAGGTTTATCCCGCCAATTAAAGTATCCCTACGCAATCTGCGCGTACGTCATTTAGCGAAGTTCGGGCTAAAAAGTGTTTTATTGCGTTACCGATTGTAGCTATCCAAGCGCCTCATCTGGCCCGCAGCCAGCATTTAATCAATTTACTCGCCTCGTACCTCGCAATCGTCATTCCTGAAGTGTCTATCGGAATCTTGCCAAATGTCTCCGCAGTATTAGATCGAAGAATCAAATTTTGCGCGTCCAAGGCAAGGGAATATTTGAGATAAATTTAGTGACCGCGCAATACTCTAAATTAAATGACCCTTTCATTAGCATTTAATTTATTCTCCCTCGCAACGTTATATCGACAAACCAAACTTTATCCCTCCGTAATCTTCGCCGGGAAGAACGACATAATTTCTCGTCGACGAGCGGATTGCTGGTGAGTACAAAGTACACTAATTGAAAATCAGCGAACAAGCGGGTATAAACGTGCTCGTACTCTCCTCGTGCTTTATCTTGGTGCAGTGATTCGGCAGTACCTTCATTAATCGCAACATGGACCACCAAGACGGCGCGGCGCATTTGATGACTTTGTGACCATCTTACGTAGGATGATTTCTTTAATGAGAACACGATTATACCCGATAGTACATAGCTACGCTTGATTACCTTACGAGCTTTCGCGCAGTATCACGTCGCATATGTCGAACCATCGATAGGATCGGCCGTTGCCGCAAGGTTAGAAGCTAACGAACCGCCCTTTGTTTTATCATACATCCTTCCAGCAACTATGTCTCGCTAGAGTGCAAAGTCATTTACCTTAACCGCCTTAATTTGGTTCGAGTTGAAATCTATATTAGACTATAATAAAGTGTGAATTGCAGGGAATCTGCCAGTTTGTCACCACAAGGAAATGTATATTACTGTGATAATCTCAGGGATGCGTGGTAATAATACGGTAGGCGAGTGGCTTTACCGCGCGCCATAGCGTAGGATGTTTGTTTTCCAGACAACGGCGCCTCGCGGGTAACGCCTTGTCTACGATCTCTTGGATCGTGATAGACGGCCGATCGGAAAAATCATTCGACTTTAATGAACAGTTCGTGCATCATTGGCTCAGGAGCCCGCTCCTTTTCTATTAGACAAAATTATACTTACACGGTGCAGGATGGTTCCGGGCGCCTATCATGCACCTGTAGCGAGGGATTGGCTTGGAATGGAAATCACGATGATTCAGCGGCGCACTGGGTGCTTTGGATGATTCGTATCATTGTGCCGTGTTTAGATGCATAACTCATGCCTCCCCGACACCGGCTGAAAGATGAAAGCATTCATATTATTTTCATAGCCCCGAACAAAACATAAATAACCATAGCCCATTAAGTCACACTCTGAAACTAATATCGATGAAATACTTTAACCTCTCTTATTAAATTGAACGGGATATCGAGAAAGTCCCGATAGAGCAAAATTGTTAACAAACATATACGATGTACATCTTTATTTGGAGATATTTTAAGTTCCTTGAAAACAAATTAATTTATAACGAAGATCGAATAGTTATGATCTTTGAATCAGGGGAATACGTATTTCCTGGCTTTCGCATTGATTACAAAATGGCTACATCGTGCTACGATTGGTGTAAGACGAATAGCTTATTTCCCAAAGATCTTCGCTAAGTTCGTAATTCTCGAATGACCCGGTTAATAGGTTTAAGTCGATAACACGATCGATTTAACGCTTGTCAGCCGCAAGGATAATGACTGGTCTTCAAACGGTTGAAAATCAAAACGCTCCGTTGAATTCTGCTGACGGAGTAACGGTCGCTCGTTAGCTACACGATTTGGGTCAATTTAAGTGTCACCCTTGTTCCGCAGCGAGCTAATGAATAGGCGATTTGGCAGATGCGGCGCCGGTTCTTCGCCCGAAGGAGGAAAAGGGATTCAGGGGCATCGCTAAGATTCGAACGACGAGGACCACGATGATGACCCTCGCGTAATTATATGCGCGCGGAGGCCGTACTTTCGCAGACGAAGCGGTGGCGAGCCGCAAAGCGCGCCGATTTTGCTCTGCATAGAGAAGCAGCATCTGTCCCTCAGTGATCCTCAGTCGCGGCTAAGGATAAACGAATAACCGAGCCGTGCACGTTCTATCATTTCTGAATCTCAAATACTAAAGATATTTAGGCTAACTCAAACCACTCAGAATCCAGAAACACGATAGATTCTGTGCCTGTGTTGTATGAGTATATTCATAGACAAGTTATTTACACGTCGTTGTTTTACAAACGTACTATCGCACGTGCGAAAGCCTCCACATTAAACCCACCGAAATGGTCAAAATGACCGGTCAATCGTTTCTTAGAAAAATTACCGTACTTCGTACGAGGGCATTTTTTAAGATTATTCATGATTCTACTGCAGAGTGTAAATCATTCCATCAATATACTGCCATCTCTTCTTAATACTTAATTCTTTAAGGATATTCATGATATATATAAATATGTCTAGAAAGTAGCTGATAGGTTTAGCATAAAGCCATGACTCTATCACAGAATTATTCACTAGAAACTTATCGTGTACAGCAGATTACAGTAAGCGTACCATATGGAGAAAATCAAAGGCGACGAGTGCAATGTGAACTCGATATATCTCCACGAGCATTTCAATTTACGTCGACTGCTTTGCTAACACAGCAGCACTATCCGGTATCCTCGTAGCGCGGATAAAACGCTTTCTTGTGAACCCACTTATACGGAAATCGATCTCGGCCAAACTACGCACCTCGCTCCCATCCCGAACGAAATTTCGGACACGTCGCGGAGAATAATCTGTCGCGCATCAATTTCCCCGTGCGCGTCCGACGGCGGCACTTTGTAAAACGCTATCCTTATCCCATGAATATTGAGACCGATAAAGGCCCGGCGCAATTACGGATAATAATATCGCGTCAAGCGATCGTGACAGGGCGCAGCCTGCGAGAGGCTACCGTGAGTAATAATTTGATGGCCCGGCGCGGCGGAAGATCGGGATGCTCAGATATTGAAAGTACGTACGCGCGGCCTTCGGTTCACGGTGTGGCACGATAATAATGCCGGTCGCGAAGCGCGCGATACGCCACACGTAATGCGGTAATAATGCGAGCCGTGAAACCACCACGAGGCGCAACGTCGGCGTACGTTTCGCGAATGAGCACCTGCCAGCGGCGGTGCGCGAAAAGAATTTACTTCTGGGAAATCCACAAATCGCGCGGTACCTTTCAGGAACCGCGCTTCTTTTTGCGAGCTTCCCAGAAGCGAATTTCTAACGGGCAAAGAAGGTCCGCGTATCTTGCGACGTCTCACGGCACTTCGAGGGTAAGCGTGTGTACGTCGAATTCATGGAATGGAATTCGGAAGTCCTTCAGCTGATAAACTATCCTCGAGGTGACCACCTATGTCAGTATTGATACTGTATGTACATAAATTGAATGTTATGCGTAGAAATTAGAGTTACTATCCTCCATACAAGCGTGCTGATACAAAAAGCTAAATTCGCTCATCCTCGATTATGCGATCGAGGAGACATAAAAATCTGAATTTCGCAGAACCGCTATCCTTATCTCTTTGTTCTTCTCATAATGTTCCTACACGAGTATTCTCCATCGCCTTCCCACTCGAACACCTCTCTTTCAACCGTTTTCCTTCCAAAATCGTCGCGCTGCACGGTTTCATTCTCCAGTACGCGCTTAAGCATCCGTACTCGCCATCGCGGATAAGAAGGCGAAGCGCAAAGTATTCTACACCGAGGGAATCGTGAGAACCTCTGTGCCACGTAGGTAAGCATCGCGCTTGGTGTGGTCCACATTGTCCGCGGTCAAATTACATGGAACGGGGTGCTTCTAATGGCAGTTCTCGTTCCTCTGGCGAAGAAGGACGGGGGCACTTGCCGGTTGAGCGAGGGCGAAGGGGCAAGAAGGAGAGGACGAGGATTCCAACGGCGGAGAGGGGCAGAAGGAGTTGGCCGGTGATAAACGGAGAAGCTCGGTCGGCGAGGGAGAAGAAAGGCTGCCCTTACCTCCGCTGGTGGAGGGAGGAGAGGGAGAAAAAGAGCGGCAAAGCCGGTCATGCTCCGGCTTCGCTTCGGTCTCGCCTCGACCCCGCTTCTGCCACGCGACGACCGTGAAGCAACCGACCGAAACACCTGCCTGCTTCGTTGACATGCAAGGAAAATTTTCTGAGGCAGCGCCGACACCACGAAGACAATGTGTCCGCCGGAATGAAGCAGCCCTGGCTCATGTGCACCGTGTCGGACCGATGGCCATCCTCTGGAACTTGATTTCGGCCACGAAAATTGGCACGCCTAATCAAGATTGGTTCTTTTTATCCACTTCGAGTGCGAAAAAGATTAATGAACGTCGCACGACCTTCGAGCGATGCTGAAGTCGCATGCGGTTAATAAGCTATCGATGGTCGCTGAAACCAGATATTTGCAACGTTTGCTTCGCATTCTGAGACTGGATGCGCGGAGTATTATTGTCTTAACTCGATAGAATGGATGAGCATGGTAAGTGATGATAGCTGTGTTAATAGAGCGCGTGGAATATTCTTTCGAATTGGCGAAAAAGCGCGCTTCTCGCCATTCGAGGTTGAGGAAGAAAAATCTTGGAGTCGTCCTGGGGGTTCCTCTTGCCGGTTAATTGGCAACGCGGACGAGGAGTGTTCCGGATGTTCCTCCCGGGATCATGTTCCGCGAAACGAAATCAGCAGCTCATGCCTTTATTGTGCGAACCACCGAGCGATCATTTCGATCCGCGGAATCACGGATGTTAAACCGTTCCACACGTTTTCGACATCAAGGCAGACGGTAGGATCGGCGGTGCGTCCAAAGGAACGAAGCAAAATCTTTCGACCAGTAATAACCGTGGCACCGTCGCTATCCAGTCATTACGAGCGAGCTTTGGCGCGGTATATTAACCTAATATGTTTTTCAGGGTGGTCTGCTTAACCACGGCCCGGATTATTGCCAGTCGGAGCAACCGGCGGCTCGATATCCGTATAGAACGATATCGCAATGCTTTCTACAAACATCTAATTTAGCCATAATTGCTCCGGAAGTGGTATGGCTGTTTGTGAAACACACTATCTCGAATGGCCGTTGAACATTTCCTCTTGTATCTTTATGCATTTTTCAGGCCTACACCCCGAAGCAATGACAAAATGCGATATCGTGGATCTCGGTATACCATTTGGATCGATAAAGACACTTCCATTTCTGAAAGTGGTCGTCGTTCGAACGAAGGCCGTTTGTATCGTAGAATGCGTTTGCGGGTAATGTCCAAGGACGGATAAATATGCGAGCGATACCTGGAAGGTATCGAGGGTAGACCAGTCGCGGAGTTCGCGGAGATCGTCATCCGCAAATGTTGGTCGTTGTACTAACCTCGACAACGCGCTGTCAGCGATTGTGATTTCGTACGCACTGCATTCGACGCCCCCTAATTGGCTCTTTTCATACGTCCGGGCCAGCTCGTCCCCACAAAGAGTACACCGACCGCCGAGGTCGAAGAAACCGATCGTTAATACGTCAATGCGGAATCATTAAGATTCATTAAGCGAGATTTATTATCACCGCCGGAATATCGAGAATCCTCGAACCCATTTCGATGCCCCATTGATAATGCTACCTGTCGCTCAGAATGAATTAACGGATTCTTGGCTCGTAACGTTGTACCCGATATGCCGCAGGTGCGTCTTATCGTGTATAACAAAGTTTATATTTTTCACAGCCCCGAGCTTTCTTGCGGATATCGGAAGAAGTGGCCTTCGTCGAGTTGTCGGCGATTAATCACGTCACTGGTTTATTAGTCCCCAAGTCTTAAGAATCACGATGGAAGCCCTCGCGCAGAAAAGATTTCGAGATAGAAATCGCCACTCGCGAGGAGAGAAAAAGGAAGGAAAGCAATTTTGCCGAGAAACCGAGCCGCTGCGGATCGAGGCCCTGAAAGATCGACGACGCCCGTAGAATAAGCACGCCACAAAATGAGCCTTTCATACCTCTTACGCGGTTTATGATTCCGTCAATCACCCTTTCTTGGGTGAAAGGGAGGCAAAGTATCTCAGCGCTATAGCGGCCTATTCAAACTAGGAGCCTCGAAAAAACTTTTAATTAATTTCGTGGGATAATCGAGCCAGTAGAAAACCTGGTTAGACATTGATCCATTGGCTCTATATAATTTTCGAGCGCGTTATTCTCGGTCGGAGAAACTCTTACGAGCTTCGTGTTCGTCCGAGCTTGCTGTATAAACTTATGAGATGAACGATCAAGTATCACTCTCACCGACTAGTATTTCTTCAAGTTGGAAAAATCGGTACAAAACGAATCATCTGATATCGCCTGCGGCATTTGTCCATTTCCACCCCTGTTGTAGTTTATGCAATCGACAAGTTGTGACTCGGAACGAGATAAACCCGGCATGCAACTGAAATCGATGTCGCTGTGGAAACGTTAATGAATCTTCAACACGCGTACTTACAGCTTCACATTAATATTATACACAGCGCTACTTAAACCGGCTTAACGTAAAAGTTTTCGTGGACTGCTCTTTCCTCTGCAAAGCAAGATATCTTTTTAAGGGCAACCGTAAGTGTCGTAACATTTATATACTTTTTTAATAATATTCTCTTCCGAAATCTCGTTAAAAATCGAATATTTTAATTGATCATTACGAGCATTATTTTTACATGTAGTCATTATAATGTGTACCATTATAAATGATATATCATACAAGATGTAATTGTTAAGCTAAATGTGTGAAAAAAAATTTGGACTATAGGGTTGCTAAACTGGGTCTCGATAAAAAATAAATTTATTAATGCTCGTAATGATGTAGATGCTACGAGCAAACACACACACACACACACACATACGGTATGTATACTCAACGAAAATCTTTTCTCTGAATATAAAATCTATTAACCACAAACTTGATTGGTGAAAATTGAATGATATTTTCAGTATGCATTAAACAGTAAATAGCTATGAGTTCAGAACATATAATATATATGCTTCAGTTCTGGCACATCTGTTTCAAAGTTTGTCGTATTCCATTCAATGATAACCCCCTGATTTCAGAATTCTTGTATGCATAAACTTCGTTCCAAACTTTCGGGCCAAACCCGGTTGGCAGAACGCGGAACGTTCCTTTCCTGGAAGATTCCTTCCCCCGATATTCGCCGATCGTGACTTTCACTCTTTTTCTCTCGCCACCCTCGCGATTGGCCTCCCGCCTCGCTCCAGCTGGCCGTGCGTACGCGGTTAATAGGGCGCATTAATTTTGTAATTAAATCGTCGCGGATAATAACAGAGCGCGGCGACGGACGTCCCGATTGGTCGGCAATTCCAAGTCATGACGAGATTATTAAGGGCCAATTACAGCCCGTTTTATTGGCGGATAGAGTCGCCCATGGCTCTTGCTACAGCACGGCCCACCGCCCTCTACTTACCTCGACAGTGATTTATGGTGACGCAAACTTCCCTCCGCGAATTGCTTATTTATTAGTAAAATTGGTCACAGGATTTTGCCAGGAAGCCGGGATATTATGAATCCGATCATGCCGAATTTTTAAGTGACACGATCGAGTTTTGGGACCTTTTGCTCGAGACAGGGCATCCACGGCGCTCCGGTTGCAATAGTTTCGACGAAGAACTTAATTAGCCGGAAAGCGTTTGTTCGAGTATTTCTCGATAATGATATATTAACCCACGGTGTCATATCCAAGCATGTTTACAAAGTGGTGAAAAATCGTGACAAATCGTAAATATTCGAGTGCGCTTCCTCCGCGATTGATTAAAATACCGACAGCTCGAAAGTAAAAAAGAAAATACGGTAAAGAATTGTGACAAATCGTAAATATTCGAGTACGCTCTCTCCGCGATTTATTAAAATACCGATAGTATGAAAGTAAAAAAGAAAATATTGCATGAAATTGGTATACGGAGGTAGGATATAATTGAGAAAAAGTCAAAGCGTACGACGGGCCTTCCATCAGCCGATTCGTGGCTCAGAAGTAGCGGGTAGCTCATTACTGGATTTCCCTGAGCGTCGTCGAGGAAATTTACGATCACGATGTAGTGGAACACCTTGATGTAGATGCATTTGACGCCTGAGGCCTGGCGAGTGCTCCGGTTCTCATGACCTCGTTCGAATGGTGCTCGGTCATTAATCGTTAATTACGCAATCTTAATACACCCGTATCGACAATATCCTAATTCTGCGATCTAAATTTAACCGCTTGCAGTTAAAGCCCTTTAGTTCTAGCCGAATTTCGCAGAATTCTTTATCGGATAATCATCTATATACATACTAGTTCTTATTTTTCAAGGACTTTGCCCGATGGTCATGCTAATGAGAATATAAATATAATTAGTGATCTTACATGAGACAGGAATAACAATATAAATATTATTATGATAGATATTAAATCTATTTGCCATTAGTCTCTGGAAACGATTAATTATATGGCAATGATTATTCATTGAGGATTGTAAAAAAAACCTTAAAATAAATAATTATCCAATGATATTAACGTTTATACTTGACAGATTCTATTCAACTTTTACAAAATCAAGATTTCATTTCAGAGTGTAATATTAGTACTTCACGGATCAACGTGATCTTAATTTCTATCGTATTAGCTAACATTTGTAGAAACAGATGAACATCTATAAGATTTGTAAATCCACTTAAGCGAAAGGTAATGGAATTGTTAAGGTGTTTACAGATTGTCCTGAATTTTTTAGCCGGGATAAAATATGATGTTGAAGCAGACCCAGCATAAGGCCGCAAAGGAACGAGGATCGGCGACGCCTCACGGGTCCTGTCAGGCGGGCTCGATCGAAAATTATAGAGCGCCGCGTTTCTCCCGCATTGGTAGGAACGACTCAAAGATCGCCGAGGAACGATCAGAAAATTTCACTTTTAATTAAGTGCCCCACAATTACGGGGCGATTTACGGCAAGGGAACGAGGAAAGTAAATTGGTAGCACCCGCGTGCAAGGACCGATTTCGTGCGTTTAATCCGATCGCGCCGTACTCGAAATTGATTTCAAGCCGATTATCACTCTCCTCGAATGCCGGTGTCAGCTATATGCCGAGCCAGGAATTATCTTCCGACGTTTTAATTATCCGCGCTTCTGTACTCGGCGCAAGAGACGTGGATATCGAAGCGGAGTGTGAGCAAAATCGTACTGCGAAATTGGTGCCCCTTGTGCAAACCAATAGAAAATTGCTCGGCTGAAATTGCGAGATATCAAAGCGCTCGTGTAATTCATCACTTCCTTCCCCTGTACATGTCAAAATATACTCGATGGAAAATTATTTCGTCACGTATCTGTCTTGTTGCATAATACGTGGTATTACAAAAATCAGATTACGCTTGATTCATTTCTTTTCTTATATCCAGCTCTTAAGTGTGCTGTGGAAAATATAAAAATATGAGGAAGAAAAAATATTATCTGCGAGCGTGAATTAGGACATTGGGAAAGCGAGGAAGATAATCACGTGGCTTTTCACTTATATAACCATCGTACTTAATCATATCCTATGTGCGACTGTCAGAACGTAGGTATTCGATTCCCCTTTCGAGAGACCGTCGTCGACAAAGATAGGAAGAAAAAGTAGTTACAGAAAAAGTATCCCAAGGAAACAGCTGGAGAACAAGAGGTCGGAAATTTTCAGGCTCCCAGTCAGCAGTAACAAGAAGGACAATTAATTTTAATTGTCCCGTTCGAACAGGGCGTAGGTACGCGCGGCATGGCTAAAATGGCCGGAATATTTCCCAGTGGGTCCATTAAAAACCGCTGGGTTGTAATTGCAGTGCCTCCTGAAGCTCGATTCCTCTTCGTGCTCTTCTCTCTCGGGGGGTTTCTTCAGATTTAAGTACTGCGTGGCATGTCGTGGCATGCACCCGTGGCCACGCTCACGTAGTCGACCTTCTACGCAGGGCGTTCCACATGCCACGATTATTAAAACCTAAAACGGACCAGCCTTGAAAGACCCAGAATTATTTAGTCATCGTTTTAAATCGGATTTTCTAATGGCAGCAGCTTTAATTGTCGTGAAACATAGACAAAACTGGTTAATAAATAAATAGCTGGTACGAACTTGTTATTTTTCAAGTACTCGAAAAGCAATACAGAACTTTTCTCCTTTTGTATGTAAAATATCTCTAGAAAAATATTTTCAAGAGTTCTCCCGAAACTGAGTTTCTGTATTGATCATGCCACGTAACTACTACAATTGCAACACAAATTAAAAATTGCACAATTTCAATGCAGCGTAACTTATCACTTAAGAATTACACTTGTCTATTGCTTGTATTCAGCGAGATATAATCGAACGAGCAAGGAGCCGAGAAAAGGAGAAATATAACTGAGCCCTTCGATCTTCGTTTGGAGCTTGGTTTCTCGCGTTAATTCCTCGGCCCACCTGAGCGCATGTTTTATTTCCCGTAAGGCAATAGGAAAGGTAGAAAAAGGCTGGATTTATGTACGAAACGTGACCCAACCGCTCCGCCATTTGCTTCCCGAGTACACGATAACGAGGCAGGAAACGCGCCGCATACCCGTTTCTCGAAATCCACCGAAACTGATCTCCTTAGGACGTGCCACGACATAGGCGCGGGGCTTTAGGATGGTTCGACGTGCGAACTGTCAACAATGCGCCCTAATGGCCATCTCTGAACGTGTCAATACTGTATTTTGTACACAAACGTCACTGCACAATGACACCCCGCGGCGTCTGGGTAACCGAGGAGCGAAAACATGTTATTCCGGGGCGTCGTGACGCCTGAGGTGGAATGCAGAAAGGGGATTACGCGGAGCTTGATACGAAGAGGCTGAATGGTAATACGTCGATGCAGAAGTCCGACGACAGTAATAAAAACGTCGTCGTATCTTTTTGAAGGCGCGCTCCTTTTTGGGCGACTCGTGAGAAAGAAGCGTGTAGCGTACGTGCATATTCGTAATACGATTTGTAATATAAAATTATGATCAATTAGTTTTATTATACTTTACCGTTTCACGAATGTGTCCTGTACAGCTTGGCCTTGTGGAAACATATGGACTGTTGTTCGAAATAAAATACAGATTTCCTCGAACCTTGCCAATCCTCTTTTGATACAGTGCACCATTTTTTTTAGAGGTATTAGATACATACTTTAAATCTTTGTTTAATTTTTTTCTTATTTTACTTACGAGATTTCCAGCTTCGCTGAGAAAACATCGACGAACATGTCGACGATAAGACACACGATTATATTTGAAAAGGTTTATTGCATTTAGTATTCGTGTAACGGATATACAATTTGTCGAGCTCGTGGCTCTGACGTTCGAAGATTCGCAGGTGAATCCGCAAAGGAGGATCTAAGTTCGGCGACGTAGCTGACATCGTAATGGATAGCCTGACATCGGGGAGCCCGTGGCTGGTAGATCGATGGACATACTGAGCCTGACGACCAGACGGTTGGTCAGAAATGATGATAGAGGCGAGGAATGGTTATGATGAAAAATTGTTTGTACAAGGCAGGTGTTTCTCCGTGAACATTCTGAAGGGACGCCCGGTGCCCTACGACATTCCTCATCCTGGCCACATCCGTCATTCGCGACACTTTAGGCCTATCGGGTTAACTCCGCGTGGCCTAAAGGGATAGCTTTATGGCACCCAAGAAGGAGGAAGTCCCTGTCCAATACTAGTCGATCCACTGACGGAAATAGAAGATACGATGAAATCGTATAGCCGCTTGGGCGGAAGCAGAGAAAGCCTCGGCGCATAAGAATTTTCGTAATCCAAGGTAGCATCCGGTCCGCGTCCTATCAACGTGGTCTACGCTTCTCAGCTTCTTCTCTCTAGATTCTTATCTCCCCGAGGAGACAAACGAGCTTTAAACTGCTTGTACTGGATGTATGCTTATGAGGCACAGGCCATCCCCGTCGTTTCACATCTGGTATATCACTCGAGTGCACCAAAGTTAACGCTAATACTAAATACGGAGTTTTTATCTTCTTCCAGAGTCTCCCTTTACATCATTTTCACATTCTGAAGTTCTACATTCTCCACGCACAGTGGTGAATAGAAATTAATCTAAGTTGCCGGGCGCCTGCTGCGAAGAAAAGTCGGGCCGAAAAGAGTTAATATCCTCGTCGGAGGCGCGCCTTCAAAACTGACCACGGCTCTGCCATCGACCACGTCGTTCCTCTTTGCCGAGACACCCTCGAGCACGATTAATGTCAACGGAAAACGCCTCCGTATTATACCACGAGCCGACCGTAATTTTCGAGTTAAGGCACCAGCTTCGCCAGCAGAGGCGCGTATAACCATGTCGCGTGTAAAAAAAAATGAGGCCTTTAATTGGTCCAGGGATTTACATAATTGGCGTAGACCCCGATGAGGCGTCGCGAGCTTCCTCGCCGCTCGCAGCAATCTCATCAGGACTGAGGGGATAATTGCGGAGACCGCGGTCGACATTTTTATAATAGTTACACAGTGTCGCGTTCCCTGTCCGTATTCATAAAAATCTGGACACTTTCCAGCCGACTTTAGAAAGTTTGTAATTATATTGTCAACCGGCTTTACGCGCGTGGGTTGCCTCTGTTTCATCCCGCAATTCGTCCCGCGTAATTTTGATTAAAATGTACGAGCGTAAAAGGTTAAAGCGATATGCTTCCGCGAAGAACGTGGTTTCCTCATGGTCGGTGCATTGTGCCATCAAAATTCCGCCTCAGCGCCAACGATAATATTATAATGCGCACTGGAGCCTCGCGTATAAAAGAATTTAGGTGTTTTTGGGGAAAGCTCTCGCGGCGCAAATATCATGTTTCACGACGGCCTCGCATTTATTCGGTACAATTTATCGCGTCGGTCCCAGCACCGGAGACGAGATATTTCCATGAACGCTTAGTATGCCGCGACAAACACTGAAACAGCGTTTCCTCCCTACCCTATTATATACACCGATGCTTTCACGTGTCCTCCTGGACGAAGCCAAAGCGGGAGGTCCGTGCCGTGAATGCACGCACGCGTCCTGCTACGGCGAGGGCAGTAAAACAAAAGCAACAAATTCGAGAACCAGACGATTTCTCATCGCGCACAATAGAAGGGTTGAGTGTTCGGACAATGGAGGTACAGCCACGGAGCTAGTTTACACGTAGATAATTCACCGGCGATAATAATCTTCCATTCTTGATTAATTAATACTCCGAGGTGAATCTCCCGTGAAACGTGATAACGCCAGCACCTGTGCCTGTTAATCGAATTCATCAGAGTATGCGTGAGATGAATCTGCTCGTCGAAACACGTCTACCTTTATCTTCACGGACTGTTATCTATCTATCCTTATAAAATTACAGGCGGAACGGTGACATGGCAATTTGTATACAAACTTCGGTTTTCCACGCTGCATACTCGATTATGGTGAATTTAATTGCCGGCGTAAATATAACCGTGGTTAAAGTACGAGACGAAAATTACGAAAGTATTTTTTTTTGCTCGTTTCTCTTTCTTACCACGAGAAGCTACTTCCGTAACTAGGTAGAAGCGTGGAGCTAGGAATCTAAGTTGATGTATCCTCTTTGACAGGCGGATGATACCTGCCACTCTTTCGACGATGTCCGTAAAAATACGAACGTTCCAAGTATAATTATTATTCCCACGTAGTAACACGAAATAGTCAGACACCCCGCTGAGTCTTCAACGAGTTCTCCTCCCTTGAATCCTCTCTCCGAGCGATTCGAAATTCACGCAGGTAGAACTAAATCCAAAACTCTGAAAGCCGTCACGATACGAATAAATTATATCGTTCGGAATTTCTTAGACATTCCTCTTACCCTGTGTCATGCCTTTTTCTCCTGGTTCGGATTTCATTCCTTACATTCTGGCAACTAAAATATCCTTGGTATCGTATGACATACCGCCAGTCTTCTACGGGGCGCATGGTAAATCACCGGGATGGTTTGCTAAATATCCTTATACCTAGGTATAATTCATAACGATCCAGGTTAAACTCGATACTTCCTGTACAATACATAACTTGTTGCTCGATCAATTCGGTTGGAATAGGGGCTTTAAATCTGTTTTTTTTTCCCTCGACTCCCATCCTCCACTCAAGCGGCCATCTGTGCGCTTCTCTTATTACCAGTTTTTACATGTACCAAAAGAGTGATTGTAACAATTAACGTACGGAAGTTTCCTTTCGTCGGTGCAGAGGCGAATTTTTTCCCGGGCTAACGAGCGTAACTGTCTTATACGCGGTCTTCCCGTCAGACTGACTGATGCCGCGTCGGCTCGCGCAAAAGTCGCCGCTGAGATCTCATTGAAAACACTGACATTCTGCGGAGATCAGTTTCGTCGCCGCACAATGAATCCGGGCATTCCTACAAGTTCAATGATTAGGCACTCGCGATAATTTGAAACTTGCTTCACTGCGTTTAAATTGAACCCTCAACGAACCAGCAAGTTTTAAATCGCATTTATAATGTCGTGAATATAGCGGCATTTGTTCCCTAAGGGTTAATACTCGATCACCAACACCAAGGGTTAACGATATTTTTCGAAAAAATCTCCGTGTAATGCGAATTAAGAATCGCGAAATGACGGTATTAATACACGACAGAATTCAATAATATAAATTATATCGAAGACGCCTCTTCCATGTTTTATTTTAAACTTCCACTCCGTGGAACGGCTTTTTTTATGACAGGGAATCAAGTAAAAGATACCATCGGGGAATCGGCAGTTGAGAATCGAGACACAAATCCACCGTCCACAAGGTGGAATGACAGTTATGGCGTGTTGACTTTCAAAAATGTCGGCTGTACGAAAGCAATTTCCCGAAATGGATCCGGGCCCGATCGGGCACTGATTTAAGGCGGTTTAAAATGCACGCACTGTCGGCGATGGCGATCTGCAAAGGGAGGCTGGAACAGCGTTGGATCGTCCTTTATACCGATTGACACCACTTGATCCGGCCTGATATTTCGCTACCAAACGGTGGTAATTAGCGGCTAACCGGTACGTTATTTACTAACTCCTTTCGACTGGCTAAATTACACAGGCTATTTACCGTCACTCCGTAAATCGATTTCAGATCGTAACAGCTATTGCTCGTCCTCTTTTGTACACGACGGCTATGTCCACTGCGTGATTTAAAGCGCGTATTCGTGGAATACCCCTGCGTACTTTGTTCGTGGTTAAGGGCTCCCAGAAATTTAGCGATTTATTCCTCACTCTCGCCACCCACCGTTTGAACCACCGCATCAACCTTCCATTAATCCCACGGATATAATTTCCATGAAGCATGGGCATACGTCAAATGGAAACTGTTACAGGACCCATTCTCAAATTGGCTCTAGGATGTATGGTTATTACCTATAGCAGGTTTATATAGCTTGCGCAAAACAATCTAACAACACTGCATGAATACAGAAATATATGTGCAAGACAATATATGTATATGAGCTGTGCACGTTCTCGTTTCCTTTTCTGTTACCATATACATGCTATTCGCGTTTAACCCATTTGCATCGCGATAAAGAACGAAGAATATGCCACCATTACCAAATTCTGTTTCATCCTCAGAATTTCCTGTTTTTTATACATTCGATTCGAATTCGCACGTATACATACGCTTATGATACGAAAGGATCGCAGTCCATTGCATACAATACGATCTAGACAAAGTAATTTTAACGATCGATCATGAAATTATACCAATAATATGTACTTCATTGTCAGTGATATGCATAAGCAACGCATTCCACGCAGTATATCATAATAAAAATGTCGATTTTTATTCTCTTTTCGCCAAGAAATTTCTCTAGGTTTCCAACACGCGTCATCCATAGCACTCATTATTGCACTCTACGAACTTTGCTTTAGAACCTCGACTATCAACAAGCACCTGCATCAATTAAAACCCTACTCGGCCCTGGGAGCGTTGCTTTGTAATCAAAACGACGCGAGCAGAAATTGAACCCCGTATTTTCGATAAAGCCAAGGCATAATTCAGGCCCCGAGCAGGTTTATGGGTGACGTTTTACCTGGACGCGCCGTCCCGGCGGTGCTGGCGCGAGCCCGATCGATCTGAACGCCGTTTCCAGGAGTATGTAAGGGGCCGCGATAGCGGGCTAAAAGCATATTAAATAACCTTAAATTCAATTAAGGAACACACTTAGCACACCGGCAAAAAATCGTCCTCGGTCCAGCCGCGGACCTGCGAAGTAATTACGGTGGCGCGGGCGCTCCGCAGAACAGGAGAACCTCATCGTCTCCTTCTCTCCTCTCCTCCATCTTTCTCACTCTCCCTCTCCCATGCTCCCCAGGTCTTTTACGATCCCTGTACCGCCTACTGGCCATAAATCCGCGTTTTTGCTCGCGCCGCCTCTGATTGGGTCCCGCGGGAAAGTCGGCGTAGCGGCACGGCGACCAGCCGCCGCATTATCTTCCTTCGTTCAATTAGTGTCACGGGGGAAACTTTCGGAGGTGGCGTTACGTCGCGACGATTGCCCCCCTTTTTGACGCGCCGCGAACGGTGTCACTCGCGGTAAGAAACGAGGATGGACAAGTGGCCGTGTTATATCCGTAATATGCCTCCGCCTCGTCTACATTCGCGCCGAGGCGTAACGAAGTTCGACGCTGTGTCACGGGAGTAATTAATGGAAGAAGTGATTTTACGATGGAAGTATAATATGTAGTCCAGCGTAGTGTCGTGTAGTCGGCGTGATTTTAAGAATGACTGACTTGAAGATTAACCCTTTTCACTAGTCTGTCGCTGTATGCTCGTCAAAGAATTTTGGTGTTTTATTCATATGCTGTCGTATAGTCGGAGAGACTTTAAATTCAAATGTTGTCTATGTATTGTGATTTTATATTTTTATCTATATTACATTTTATATTTTTATATATATTATAAACCTTACTTTCCCTATGATTGGTGCAAAAAATCTAAGAAAAGAGCGATCGTTTTTTGATTTGATCTGAGTTTACATGCTTGGTTTGAAGCACATTTACAGTGTGCAAAAACGGAAATTGTATTCAAATTAGTAAAGCTGTAAAACATTTCGTGTGATGCGTTTTTGAAGAATTTAAAAATGATACGTTTGAAATCCATATATTCAAAAACTTTTGATCGTTGTCATTTCTTTTAGCTTCACGTCTCTATTTTATTTAAAATAGATACCACATAAAGGTTTTTTACATATTATAAAGCCTTTATGTCAGACAAGAAACGGATAAAACCTCGTTTTTCCTCCATTTTACTTTTCACTCTATTTTTATTTCTTGCAGCAATACATTTTACGCTTGAGAATAGTTATTCAGAGGTTGAGGGTAGCCCAGGTTCAGAGGATAGAGAAGTATTGCGAACAGAGCACTGCTACCTTCCACGATTCAATTAGCGTTGCCGGCAAATCTCGATAAGTACATTAAATGTTCCCTCGTTTGTTGATTCGAGGCATTGCGAGGAAGAATCTTAAAGGCGCAGCACTGAACGCTTATTTAGCGCGGCAATATCGAGAATAAAGCGAGGGGCGGCGAGTTAAATACCACTCATCGGCCCATTAAATTGAGGAGACCCATGGACGCCAGAGAATATCAGTGATTAACGGAGGCGAGAATTGCGGCGCAACACAGTTTCCATCGTTTGACGATGTTCTTTAACATGAAACAGCGATTTTACGGACCTTTAGTGCCCTTAATACCATGCTTGCATTACACTCTTCTTTTTTCTGGAACAACTAATTTGTTTCGTCTTCGAAGCAAATCTTAACCACATATCTCCAAAAATATATACCAATAGAATTTGTCTACATACTATTAACAATTTATACTAGACATTCTATAAATTCCATACATCGCATACATCTTTATAAGATTTATGACGTGCCAATTTTAATGCAGTTTAATAACTTCAACAAATCTGTCTGTATTAATTATAGTATATTATACGTGGTTATTGTCTAACATCGAGAATCTACCTTGAAGAGCACTTCCATAGACTAAACAATTTTCTTGATCCTTAAGGACAATCCAACAAACAACCAAGTATCAACTTTAACAGTATGCCTCATAAAAAAGTCTTATCTCCAAGTGCTAAACAGCCAGACTAGTCCAATATTTCTGAACAGACCCAAACTCGGCCTGGCTCCGTCCACGAAAGCGTTGCACGCGATACGACTTATCCGCGAGCGAACTTAGAAAAAAAAAAAGTTATCGGATCCGAAGACACGAAGGAAAGAGGCGCGCAATTTTTAGGATTTAGGGGCACGTCCGCGGCAGGTTACTCGCAGCAGGTGGCTCTTCTGGCAGGTTAACTGACGGCAAGATAACTGACCGGTCGGTTAGACGGCCGCCAATGGAAGCGCGTAACTCAGCGGGCACCATTAGCGGTATCTCTTTTGCGAATAAAAGTGCCGTACGATGTAAGCGTGTGAATCACGCACCTCCTGAAAAACACACGCCGTAGAAGCCCACATTTGCCGTCTGCTCATGCCGAGGACACGTGGATTAACCCGAGGAGCCTCGAACGAGAAACGGCCCATTCCAAGAAGGCTCGACCCCGAATACTACCTGCGGATTTTAGCGCTTAATAATCCTTGGCTACTCGTTCTTTTATTCACGGCCAGGATCAACGGGGTTTAATTATCCTGACGTCTGGACGCTGTGACCGTCTCAGAATCGAAAACTGGGAACGCCTTGGAAACATGATTTATCCTACGAATCCTGGATTTAAGAATCCCTTGCCATCGGTAAGAACTTACTTCGCGTGATAGTGCTCTTGTCGTGCATTTTTTACCGGGTTTTCATCGTCGAAGGTTTACACGGACGATGTTGTAGCAATAGAGCTACGATTAGACATCGTCACGCAATGACGATTACCAGCGCGGAGGGCTAAAAAGCAGTCGAATCTTCGAGTAGGCACGATGGGTACCAAGGATTTGCGGTCGCTGTCGAATGCCGGGGATTTATTTTTTCATGCAAGAAAAAGTACGTTTCCGTTCACGGATGAAGGGACTCTGATCTCGGCGAGATCCGTGGGACGAGAGGAACTTGGGCAGTGAAGGGAGACGACTGGTCACCGCAATACTCGTATTATCTCGATCGAAGCACACACGATCCCGCTCCTTTTCTTCTCCGCGCATTAAAATTAATGACTTTCGGCTAACATGCTCTGGAAAGTAAATCCACGACAATGATGCGTTCGAACTTAGATGCAATTTATATCGCGATTTAGAATTGATCACCTGAATTAGCTTCTTTTCTTATTACGATTGCTTATACAATATGGTCTACAAAACATGGAATGCAATGTTCATGCGTTCTTATTCTGAGTAAATTTGATTGCATTGTTTTTATAGAATGTGATATATTTAATCGCGTATATAATTCTTTTATATACGATTTTTTTCCGCCGAATTTTTAGCATCAAAATAACGAAAACGAAGCTCTGAAAATATACACGCAATGTAGAACACTAATCGAGATTACGGAAACAAAAAAACAAGTGGAAATAAATGACCCGCCACAAAGATACCGAGACACCTCACAAGAAGCGTGAACTTTCCCTTTAACCCAATACATAGCTCCGCTATGTACAATTTAACGAATACCTGGATTTAAAGACAGCATCATCGATTACACAACGCGCATACGTAAGGAAGAAGTTACGAGGTTTAATACCGGATTAAATGGGTAGGGAAAGGACTTCCGGGTAGCGTTAAGTCAGAACGTTCCCCTTAGAGTTTATTGGTTAACCTCGTCGCGTATGGAAATTTGAACACGTCGAAGCCGAAACAATGGGCCGGCAAAGTCGAATGTCGGAGCCACCAAACGAGACTTCAGTGCTCTGCGCGGTGCATGAATACGCGAAATCGGGGTAGCCGCGAATAATTTTCATAAATTTCGGCCCGGCAGCCTCGTAAACATCGGATCGGGAATGCTACCCGAGCAGCATTCGATCCGCCTGTACGGCAGCCGGTACGTACGTCTTGCCGATTTATTAGAATATTACCGAGGGCGAAATGCACGTGTTCACCACAGAGAATATCCTTCTAATGGCTTCAAGCGCAATCGTCGAAAAACATCGTTATCCCGTAGGTCGAGTAACGAGGAAAAACAAGGAATGCCGATTATAAATCTTCGATAAAAAAGAAAAAGAATCGTACCGCCTTTCTGTAGAAGATTAAAGCGGAGAGCACGGGCTGAAATCGAGGAAGGTGCATCGAAGATTTTTCTCGGAGCCAGAGGAGCCCTCCTGTTCGAAGCAAGACGATGTTATAATTGTGAGCTCCAATGGGATCGACGTTGGATCCTTGGAGGAGGTTGGGAAGGTGCAAGCGTGGCTGTCGAGTTTTATCGCAACGCCCGGAGCGAGGAACGATCCCGTGGTCTCCGTTTTATAACTGGATCAGAAGGTATAAGATGCTTCCTGAACCTCCGTGGTAAATCTTCAAACTGCGTGACCGGCTGCTTTCGATCCTATGCAATCGTGCCCCGCAGCCGCCAAGCGGTGTCGATAGCACGAGGTGCACTCTTCCTCGCTTGTTCCTCCTTGCCTTTTCGCGCACGCCAGCCGATTTATTGACACGATCCCCGGCCGAGTCCCCGGGGTGGAGAAACCAAAGGCCGTGATATCATCTGGCTCGAAGACGGCTCTGGCTCATTCTGCGCCAACGGGAAGTTGGGGTACGAGAACTCGATCAGGACTTGGCGGATAGTTTCGATTTCTCCGTGAACTATGTTCGAAAGCAATTAATGGTGCTTCTGCTGTTTATGGGATATATTACTGAGGTTCGTTGGATGATAACTTATATCGTGCTTTTTGTCTTTAAATGGTATATGGAGTGATCTTAATGATTTTTTTACGATTAATCGAGCAGGATCAATAGGAGTACTATTTCACGTTACTTTTCCTTTTTTAAGGATTATAGATGTATCGAGTATTGGCATGCGGAAGTATGGATTTGAAGAATGTGAAAATAGTGTTACTTGGATCTAAAGTTTATTTGTATATAAGGTGAGACCCGATGAATGTTGTAAGTGTGTAAAATCATTGATCACTAAAGGAACGTTTTAGTTGTTTGACGTTTTTGAAGTACATAGTTGTTTTCTCTTAAGTGGTTATTGCAGCAAGTTTAAAGTAGTTTGGTGACTTATGATGTATTATATGCGTACAAGACTTTAGTGAATGGTCACAGTCGGTTTTACCAATACAATATACTCGATATTTTTAATTAGTTATACGGAAGATTGCATTTTATATATTCGATTTTTCCTTTCTCGGTTTATTTAATTAACATTGGTTATTCTAATATAAAGAGATCAGAATAACAAGAGTCAAGCTGTTTTACTATTTTGACAATGGCTTGGACACACACGATGATTTTCGCCCAACCGATAGAATTTTTTTACGTTTCACGTGAACGATATGTACCTAGAATTTAACTTGCAACCATCCAACTAGTAAGAATAAAATCTGTTGGTCGTATTTAAGTTATCCTTGGAAATGTGCACGGAAAATATTGTCTAGAAAGAATTTCCGTGAAGTGCGTGCAATATATTTTGGTTTATGTAAAAGCAGAATCATCTCCCGGTTAGAGAGATTATGAGGCACGGGCTGGCAGCTAGCCAGCCACTTCCTGCGCGGTGCAATTCGATGCAGTCAAGTATATTTATTGCGTCCGTCGCTTTCTATGCGCGAGAGCCACTCCCGGGAAAATTATAGCACCATAACTCACCGGATTGGAATCGTCGTTCTATCAATCGAACCAGCTCGTCCGAATGACCGGACGTGTTGATATCGTAATCGTATCGGGGATAACGTTACCAGACAAGATGGAAGGAATTTGCATGCTTCGAATTACGACTTTCAAGAAAACCGGTCAATAGTCTCGCGCACTTCGATTTCGTTTTTATCAACTGGTCTTTTCAATGTATATCAAATAACCCCGTCAAGAACGTCGCATGTTTTTTTATTATAATACTTCCCCCAGGCACATAACTTCCGAATACATTATTACTCTCACATTGGCTCTCGTTTAACCGAAATCGTTTTTCTGGAACTCCTTAGATAATCAACGAATTACAATGTTTTCGCGAAAAAAAAACCCAAGAATCAATACCATAATTAACAACCACTCTCCGGATATATCCAAGACATCACACATATAGTTTCAAACAGAGATCAAACAACAAGTATCAACAGATAATATAACCATCCAAACGCAGCAGTACAATTACAAAAAATCACAGACAACACTTTCTTACAAAAACGAGGTAGCTCTTTGCAGTAATAATCCACCATTGATTTTCACACGACAGCAGTCTAGTATTAATCCACATTTCACAATCCTTCTTACAACCTCCATTCCACCCGCGCCATTGGTCATCATCGAGCAACCAAAGTCCCTCGAGACAAGGGGCCAGGCCGTGGACGTACGTCGAATGGAAAATACGCGATGCCACGTGACGTTGCACCTGCAGGGATACTTTCGACGCCAGTTTCCTGGCCTCCTCGGTGCGATCCTCGCGATTCTTCCGCGTGAGGCGCTTATACGGATATAAGTCAGGTGCGCCGTACCGGCGATGTCAAATTAACTGCCGACCCGACGAGGCCCCAGACCCCGAGGAGGGCGTAATGAGGTGGCAGCCCGAGGGTGGGTTTTAATCAAGAATCGATACATAACGCCGATTCGTGGCCTCGCTACCGCGGACAACAAACCATCGGGCCTAATAAGGCCGCGTCTATCGGGGCCTCGCCTCGGGTGGCAGCGCGGTCAATTATCAGGCCGTATGAGCCGCCATTAGATAACGAGCCGGCAGATGCGCCACTCGTTTGCCGCTCTCGACGTCTCGGCCCGATTCGTTCTTTATGGGCCCCGAGTGCGTGCCCTTTTGTGGGCTACCGCGATATTTTAAGGGTTTAAGGCTCGGATGCCTTTAAAGGCTCGCCAGGGCCGAAAGGTACGCGAGGGAATCGTCCGCGAATTTACGAGCCTTAAAAAGAAAACAGTGGAGACGCGACGCCGGGAGTTTACTTGAGGGAGGGGGTGGGGGTAGTGAGGAAGGAAGTATCGAATGTGTCTATCGTTGTATTAGCAGAGCGGCGATTTTGTGTATTTTCTCGATGAGCAACTTGTGCAGCGAGTTTTGGGTGCGCTGTGGATATTGGGTGTGCAACTGCTTCCACCGGTTTTTTCCCTGAAATTCGAGGTTTTATTGTAAAAACTGGTTATATTTTTATGATTTAACGTATTGTTTATCGTTAGCCCCTACTTTGACTTTAAGATGAGTCTTGGTTAAGTAAAACCTCGAATTCTGTATCTTCGAAACCTTCTTTGTCCCACCGCTATGCTGGACTTTGAAGTGAAAATTATATTTCTTGAAGCGTTAAAACCATTCACGACACGTTCTATCACTACTAGCGGCTTCACTATAAGTATTTGAGCGTATTCGATGAGCTTCAGCCACAGATTTCTTCATATTGAGGCGGAAAATAAAAATCTCCCGCAAATGATCAGAATTTAGCTCGAAAACTGACCTTTTAAATCGAGAATAACTTTATGATGCAGATACAAATCGACTATTATTCCTATGGAGTTATGTTGACAGATACCCAAACTTATCGCGTGACTCTTATCTATTTATTTTTACCACTATTTATCATTACAGCTATCTATAAAAAAAAAACAGTGGAAACAAAGTTGCACGCCTAATATAAACGATTGCGAAGACACTCGGTCACTGCGAACTCGCTGCATACGAATTAAATTCTGTATTTTTTTTGCGCTCGATGTTATACTTCGCAAGGTGCACTCGTTACAGAACAGGGGGCATGATTAATTAACGAGTCTGCGAGGCGCAACAGACTATGATTAGGGCAACGTGGCCTTCCACGAATGCCCCTGCGTTTCTCCCTGCCTATTCACCGTACATTCGAACGGTCCTGAAAGACGCGCCGCGTAATGTCGCTGCTCCGCCGAAAAGCACGAGGCAAAACTTGCAAATCACGGACCGTCTGGCTCGTCGGAACTCGCGGAGGACGTGTGGGCCTGTGAAAGAACGCCCGCAAACATCCATTGCAAAGTCTTGTAGGTGTGATCACCCATAATGCCGTGTCAACAATGCAGAAACGTTACGAATCAATTTGTGCGGCACTACGTGGGGCACGGTTTTGAGATCCGTCGAGGAAGGCTGACATTTGATCGACCCACGAGCCGCTTTGCACCGCCCCAACGCACGGGAAGAGTGACTCTGGAGGAATTCGGCGTAGGTAACGAAATCGACGCGCAGGGTTATTGTTCAAATCGCTTTTTGCCGTGCGCCAGAATATCGAATGTCACGTTGCAATCGTTTGGCGCGCTCCTCACTCCCATGTTTCGAGGCGCGACGAGCAGGCTGAACGCTTGGCGAGAAATAATAAGCGCCTGAAAACTACACGTACCCTCGATATACCTGTAAAGCATGCAATGTCATTTTTCACGCGACATCCCTGTTCAATCAAAGTTAAACGTGCTTTGTCAAAATCTCTTCGTACCGCCGACATTCGACGTACAAATTGCTGCGATTGGTACTGCGGTTATATTTATCCCCGCTGTGTTATCTTGCCACGGCAAAAGTGTTCCATTGTTGCTCGAGCACTGACCCTTTGATTCTGAAAGCGGATGTTTTTTGCGTTAAACGCGCTTCCATCTTGAGGGATCCATTCGTTATAAAGGTAAATACGCCTTGAGTAAAGGCCCGACAGGCTCGTTTGTGTCGGCCAGCGAGGAAGATACGCGGAGGCTATAGAGGTTCTCACAAAATGGCAGGTTGTGTAAGGTTTCTATGCGCGCGATAAATTAACCGAAGGGGACTTCCCTTACGCTTCTTGCATACGCGCGTTAGAGCCGGCCTGACTATGCGGGCTACTAGAAAAACACGTTCTGGAATGCCGTGCCAGCTCCTTCTTACGCGCAAACTACGAACAGATGCTCTGAGAACAATTATAATTCAGTGACAACAAAGGGAGAAGTCCTTCTCTACGTTATTGTTCAGCGTCGATCAATGTGAATCTCGAAACGTCGTCCAAGGCGGATATTTTCTTATCCACCTTTGATTTTCAGGATTGGTTTATTTAATCATCGTCAGCCGCGAGTATGTCTGTTACTTGTCACGTTAGTTCTAATTTCCACTAGGTGCGTGGAACTATTTTTGGAAGTATATTAATACCTTTGATTTTCCTCAACAAAGTATGACGACTAGTTACAAACTTCGGTGAAAGTAGATCGTAACCAGGTACCAACTTTCCCTCTGGTAGGGAACAATATTTTATTAAAAGCTGATCGTTCGCTATGTTAAAACAAGCGCTGGGCTGACCACTTGTTTGTTTTCAGTGCATTTCTACACTAATTTGTATCAACAGTATAAGACAATATTAAATTCCTAGATAAAGTTCGTTTAAATTTCTCGCTGCGGAAATTAATTTCATGAAGCATGTCTCGTATTACATTCGTAATTTGACCTGCTTGCAAAAAAGGGATCGTCTTTTATACGCCAACGTCGATCGTCTTGATGTATCCTATGAGAAATTCAGAGACGATTTTGAGGTATTGCCCGATGATAGCCCCGATGACGTAGCTGTGAAATACCGCGTAACGAAAATTGCGTCCTGATTTATAACCCCGAAATTGGGACACCGTCCGCCTCGCACGCCGATTATACGACGTACGGCATAAATCGACGCTCGCCAAAAATTCCTGAACACTATCGATACGCGCCTAAGAACCGATTATCAATCACCCGAAAAACACGGTGAAAACAAATTAAGCCGCTACCCGGTGCGCGCGCTTTTAATAAAGACGGATCGTCCCGGAATAATCTCGTATTTATACGTAATAAATTCACGGGCAATTTGCATGTCCCGCGTGTAAATGTAGACATTACTTTCCATCCCAGGGCCACCTGCAGCACGATTTGTTAGGACACCAGGGTATGTTCCAGCTTCGCGCATTCGTGTCTCCGTGGGAAAGAAAATTACGAATACGGCCAAAGTTTTACCGGTATCTCGACCCGTACGTTATTCGTATCTTCCAAGCACGGACATTTTTCTTCAAAACACCACTTTACATAAGATCTTACTCGTGCTTCGGTAAAAAGAAGTGGAGAAATGTGATATGTATACTGTAGCTCTGGCGATTCGGAATTCACTTTAAGCAGTAGGTTTTAAGCCAAATGAGCTTGGCAGTCGGTACCGAAAATAAAGTTTTGCAACGCCTGCTTTAAAAGTTTTATTTTTGCGTGTTGTATGTTGTGGAAAATGTCCAATGTCTTCAGCATTAACTACACGTTTTAAGTTATCGAACTAGTGCCGCGAAGTAATCTAGTGCCTCGCAGCTTTAGCTTATAGCTCGTGTGGATGTACTACCTTCAATTTGGTCACTTACGATGTCATTAGGCAACGTAATCTGAAAGTGTGCAGAGTGCAATGAAATAAGTCCAGATCAAATTTGATTTTCAAAGCAGAGCCTGCAAAAACTAATGTATCGTATAGGTGGACTAAGTGGCGAATCTGAGACTCGTGATTTACAACATTCGCTTCAAGGTTTATATGACACCGACACGAGGACTCGTGCGATCGTCCGTTACTCGCCTACGGCTCATGGCGACATTCATCACACTCGCCCTCGTGTCAATGCAAAATAAACCTGAAGTTCATATTGCAGCAACACGATTGTCAAATAATTCGCCCCTTAGTCCACTTGTCGCGTAAACCACGATTAAAAAAAAGATATCGAAAACCATTTTATCCGGACTGAGAGACAATTTATTACACGCGTTGAGAATAAATTTATTGAACGACACTTCGATCGCATCCGCGCGATCCTTATTGAGCTGGAAAAAACGGACAATGGGAGAAAATACGGTAAAACGTGAACTACGATAAACTAGTAAAACACGCTCTAATGAATAAAAAAAGGAGTGGAGAGTTTCACTGATACGCTGAGATCCTTTCAAACGATACAGAGACCGAAGGAACAAAACAGAGCGATTGATCTACCGCGCCTGCGCTGCTCTCGTCTGTAATTTACTCCTCGATCTTCCGCACAACTCGAGTTCGGCTTCATCAACTGCGACAAAGTAAGAAAGATCCCCCGACAGAGGTCCTTGGCGCGCGCTCGAGAAACAAAAGTAAGTACGGGGGCTCGCCCAAACGAATCTCCAGGTGGAAGTATCCGAGGTGCTCGTTACAATCCCGGCTCAAATTATCATTCCGCCGTAATGCGAGCTTATTATGTGGCTCGTATGTAATGGTATCTCCGGCGGTTAGTGCGTCAAATGTGGCTTTGTTGGGTGATTAATGCCCTCCTCGTGGCTGACACCTCGCGGAGTTTAATTGCACCTTATTCTGCATGAATATGGATGCCTGCCTCCCGGGCCACGGGGCCCGCAGAAGCGACGTGGCCCGAAAGAGGCGCGAGGGGAAGAGGTTGGCGGGGATGGGGCGCGGAGGCGGGAGCCGCGAGCAGGATAAAAAAATGCAATTACGATTTTGAAAAATGGGCCAAGCCGCGCCGGGAAAGGGGATCATGGTTGGACCGGTTCCACGTTTAGAGTCCTGGTTCCTAGATTAGATCGGCGGCCGATCGTAATTCCCAAGTAGCCCTCGATACCATCGAACGTCCGCGCGACATTGTAATAATCCGAATGGACGTTTAATTTGAATTTAATCAACTGGATATCGCGCCGATTGGCCCGCCGCGGCCATAGGCGACGAAGCCCCACCGCTGCTGGGTATCGGATATTTAAATATTTAAATTTACACGGGCGTCATTTGGAGAGGGAAGAGTATCCGGAGGCCCGGAGGAGAGCATAACGAACGATCGTTTTATACACAGTGTTGGATATCGCGGATATCTGCATATATCACGATCTCGTATGTCATTATCCGCGAAGCCACTTTCTTTATTTGTCCCCGTGCTTCTTTAAATCCTTGCTATCGATAACCGACGGTCATTTAACTGAATACCAAGATACGGCTCTCTATTCGCACGGCCTACAGTATGCGCCTCACAGCCATGGCGAATCCAGGGGCAATAAGCGAGATTCGATTTGCTGTCTTCCATCGGTTTAGAAAAACCTCCATCGTGGATGAGCCATTTATTCGTATCAATGCTCCGCGTAAAAACGTACGAGCCGCGAGAGCGTTCGCGACGTTCATAGCCAATGGACCGGCTGAAGACTGGTAAGCAAATTACGTGCCGCGCAAAAACGGCAATTACGCCCGTTAAAAAATAGGGCATGCCAAGGCGAGCGGCGTGGTATCTTCATCGGCACGAAGGTTCAGAGCCGCGTCCACCCGAGTTCGCAGATTAGATCGATCGTCGATCGTAATTGCCTCGCGACCGCCAACGTCTTCTTAGGCCGGCCCCTGGAATTTCCGTTTTTCGCTCGAGCACCGCACGGTGATGCGCCGGTTTATGCCGGAAATTGCGAACGCGAGCGTGGCCTTACACAATCGTTCCCCGAGATATAAGCCCCGCGCTACACGTTATCGCACGATCATCGCTGTCTCTACTATGTAACGCCCAGCAGCGCGGCCAACCCTCGCAGGAACCTGTTTCCTCTCTCGTTATCTCAATGTGGAGGCAGATAGCCTCGTAATTTATGTACGCCAAGGTGTCCAATAAGGCTCATATTCATGGATTTCCTCCTGAAGTATGCGCGCCCAAGAGGGGCCCTTTATGGATTTCCTGAAAAATCACGGCGTCGGGAGCGTTGTCTTTCGTAGATAAATCCTGGAAGGCGCAAGCCCCGTGGGAGAGGGATAAACCGATACGGCAGTGGAGATATTTTACGTGCGTTTACGCGCTCGTACCTTTGCCGTGGACGAAAGTGAGAGAAATTTATCGACAAACGGATCTCCTGACGCGGCGTGGGCCTCAAAGCGGACGGCGAAGGGGCACCGTGATCCTGCGCTTTTATTTATGCCCCCTTTTTTCCAGCAATTGAATCTTATCTACCATCTCGAGCGTGATAGTCGATCCGTACGTAGCTTCTGTGCGTTCATTAGTAGCAGTAGTCCGCGCCGCTCATAAGTTCTCGATGAAACGGCCCTCATACAAGCCGGCCGAGCATCCTGACGTGAATGAAGGCGAAAATAAAGTGAACGACGCGCGAAGAATACTCCGTAACGCGAAATACTATCTTCGCACATCGGCGAATGGTGTCATAAGGGAGACACGCGTATCCTTTTCGCCCGTCATAAACTATTTCGGATCGAAGATTAACACCGTTATCGCGTGTTTCGAGTCGTTAACGAGGGACTCCGGAGATGATGCACGCCTATATCCTTTTAATCTTTCGCGAGGTATTTTGATCCCAATACCAAGACCGCTGTCGCTTTCAGCTGAGCTCTTGAAGGAAGGCTAAATAGAGAACCGTGAGTTTGGAATCTCTTATGCATCGAGCAAGATGCTTTGAATCTAAGTGCATTATCCGCTTTGCATTGGGTCGTTAACGAGGAGTTCAAAGGTAAGGAGCGCCTATTCCCTCGTCTTTTTCAACGCATTTCGAATCTAAAATTAAGAACGTTATCGCTGGCGCTGAGCCGTTAACGAGGGGTCAAGAGATAACCAGCGCAAAGCCCTTGCTTCCATCGTACCAAGCATATTTCACTTTAATTAGCCTCTCGCCGTATGATTATTCAAGGTCCCTATAAATACACGTTCACTGGACTATTTAAAACCGCGCGGCACACACGTATGATTACGGGGCAAGCTTTTGGTCCCTCGGCCCGCACGAATGATTTCTTCCTCAATTTATCGGCCATTAACGATATTTCATTTCGTGGGCATTAATTACAACCGGCAAATTTCGTTTCGATAGAGAACAGAAACCATTTAGCACCTATACCTGCGTGATATTCACCTACCAATCTATGCCCAATCATCCAGTCAATGAATACCATAAAAATCCGCGTGGTATAACCATCGATAAAGACCTAATTACAATCTGTGCCAATCCATAAAGCCCGCTAATAACAGCCTTCTGCTCTGGAAACGGTCGAATATTACCGGCGACCACGAATGGTATTTCATCGAAAGCGGCGGCGCGGAATCTTGCCCCGGCGATTTCCCCAGTCAGATTAAAATATAAATTTTTGATAACGAACTAATTTAGCAATGTAAATACCGGGGAATAAAACGACCTGGGAATTGCATTTAGATTGGTACCATGCACTAAGTTAAGGGCAGGTGTAGCCACGGTGGAAATAAAAGCATGTTGACAGGCCGGTCCCCGGCTCCCTCCTTCGGCCGGCCTAATCGTCGACACAATCCCTGTAAGTGATTCGCATTAATAACATTGAAATTCCACGGGTACCCACTCGTAAACGTGTTATTTCGTTACATCCTGTAACCCCTTCGGACGGTATGCAACCGCATGTTGTAGGCCCGCGATTTTACGGTAGTTGATGGTAGCAAAGAAGCAGCCCGAGAAGTACGTATCAATTTTATTTTAAATTCCAAGGGACATCTTTAAAAAAGGCCTCCTAACATCGGAGTTCATAACAGTAAAATCCCAAGGATACTTAAAAGAATCTGTTGGCTCATTTTCGACATCGAATGCCAGGGTCATTTGCCCTAGAACCTATTCTTGAAACCAGCTAGCAAACCGTCTTGTCCGTGATATATGTGTACGATACAGGAACCCAGAAGTGATAGAACTTCGATTCCACGTTATGCGCGTGGAAATCCAAGCCTCTATCCGCTACACTAACATGGCGTGCATTAAGATACCCGATTACCACCTTTGCATTTCCCACGTCGGAGTGCTTTTCGTACCGACGCTAATACCACGATTTTTCTGCGGGCCTATGATTTATCCCCGGGTCGTTCCTTCGGCAGGGCCGCTGTAAATTGCTAATACCTGAAAACAAGCTCTCGTAGATCACGGGCATTCATCAAGCGTAGAGACCAAAACCAGGGGATCACAGGGTCGTCCTGGTGCGCCGCGGCGCGCTTAATTTCCAATTAATTTCACGGACCGAAAAATATGCGAACAAGGCGCGACTAACACCGCGCAAGCGTGTCGCTATTTATCACGGGAAGGTCCTACACACCCTCACCGGTGTGGCATTAGCATTTATGTTTCACAAATGCGACAAGTTTACGAGTGCTTAAATCAAGCGTCACGGAATACCACGATTGGCGGACGTGTCTCGCGATTTCTGCCGGATGAAAATCCGGCAGTCAAAATCCTCTGATAGGTTGTAAATATTTAGGAACGAGGTAAGGGATATTCAGGTGCAACTGTGCAGCTACAAGATCGACATTTACATGACTGCACGTCTATGTTAATATACGATTGATTACATATATACGAGGATATAAAAGGTTAATATGCGACTTCTTCGCCTACCAGGACCACGGCAGGATGTAAGTTATCGAGTTCATTTTCTTCCGTTGGTACATATCATTCTCAATTACAATAATCGTGTTCTTTTTCATTTAAACCGGCCATGTCTTACTTCTTCCGACATGCACGTGTGGACTTTTATTTCACTTTTCATAGATGACATACGATGAATGTTCGGTTTATACATATACATCATTTTTAATTAATTTATTCTTGAAATTTTCAACCACATGGCTCGTTTTGAAGTTGATAAATAAATTTCCGAAGACGGCCACGGACCAGTGTGCTGAAACGTAAAAAGGTATTGTATATCGATACTCGACTGCCCATAGTAAGATCAACGTAAGAGTTTGAAAATTAATATACGATTATATTGTATATGTGTCCCACCTGATGAATAATATTACCTTGATCATCACTTTACCACAATGACTTAGCATAAATATAATTTTCGTATTAAATACGGAATTTAAGTATAAAATATAACGTAACACATTTTTCGATCTCAGTCTCGATTATTTTACCGCGTGTGATATTCCAAGAGTCGGTGCGAGGGAACTGGCAACTCGTACTCGACGACTACAAACGTAGATTTACGGTTCAAGAGACGACGTACAACGAAGGTGAGCATATCGGCCAAGACGGCGTATCCATTTCGCTTAATGACCTTTAACGACATCCGAAATTACCCTCGTATTTCACGGTGCCAGAATAAACAATTATAACCAACCATTTCGTCGCCACGAGGAAAAGCGTGTTTCTCGCTTGCAAACCAGCTCACTGATCTCTCTCCGTTACAACTAGCTCTCATAATCTCGTATTTGGTATTACCCGAGTGTCTCAATGCACCAACTGTCTCTAACATAAAGCAAACGTCATCCGCCTCCGTATTAATATCAGCAAGCGGAGAATTGAAGCAACGCCTACATTTAAAGCATCTCATCATGAACAAATCCCATGTCCACACCGCAAGCCCATGTGAAATCTGCGTTAAGGAAATACTTCCACTCCATCCTCCGCGACGTTTCCCTCTCTCGAAACCCGCTTCCTCCTGAAACAGATATTAATTCATTAAACGGTAGACGTGGACATCTCTGGAGCCGGGCGGAGGGTCGGATTCCCACGAGTCGCCTCGCCCAATCGTCGAGCATTTGCAGTCCGCAAAATATATGGGGATCGTTCCTGGTTCTTAACGATCCACAAGACCCGGAATATGCGCGCACGGTATGTCGCGAGCAGCGTAGGAATTTGTTTAGGATCCGTATTAAATCGGCGAGGAAGTGGGCATTAGTCGAGGAGCGCTGGCTGCCCGTCGCGGAGATGAGTCGATAATGGCGCAAGCATGTTTACGGTTATTTCATTACGTCGGGGTCGTTTCGCTTCGTCTTACATGGCCGGCCAGTTGGGAGGTCGGCTCCGGCCGGGCATACGCGATCGCAGGCCGATAGAGATCACGATCTCGTGGCTCGAGATCGGCACTGAGCGAAATCGATAATCTTCCTGCCCGTGAGGGGCCTAATGAAGTGGTGGGTATCGTCCAAAAATTGGTTGTTTCAATTACGGCGCGTCCGCGACGTGCAGCCGCTCGTACACGAAGCACGGATCGATCGGCGGACGTCTCACTTTCGGGGAAGCTGAGCCGTGGGCAGCGTTTATTGTTTCCACAAACTCACGATGAGGGCACGCTCATATTCCTGGCGCACGAGGGCTTCCCTTGCTTTCGCGGAAATCAAGCTGGGCTCATCCCCCCTTTTTACGACCGCGGGGAGTGTATCCTTAAGGACGGTTCGGGAGATTGAGTTCTATCCTGCTTCGGCGCAGGATGCAGCAGCATTTATACGACGCTTTGTTTTAAAGAGCGGCCAACGGCAAGATGTTTAATTAAAGTCGTAGGCCGGGGAGTATTTCGTCGATGGCGATGTGAGATATTTTTTGATGGATATTGGGGCTGGTCGCGTCCAGTGGGCGAGCGGACGGTATTATTATCTTTCGCGGCAAGAGGCGATCGTGAGTCTTTATACGAGACGCGCGAATAGCGTCCAATAAAAATCTCGAAGATAATGATAGTGATGCGCGAAAGCGGGAGGCACGTACACCGAAACGTGGTAACGAGAAATGATGGCTGCTCGAACCGATTTTTGGACTGATAGGAGATAATGAATCAGCTCTCGGTGAAGAGCGTCTGCAATATGCCGGACGTGCCGTTGGGATCGACCGTTTGACGAGTTAATTTTAAGCGATGAACTTCGAAGTAGTTTTGCCACGAGTCACTTTGCAGTTCGCGGTTGCATCCAGCCGTGACGCCGGTTGCCGCGTCGTTATCTTCTTGCTGCTTTGATCTGTCTACGATATACGCATAGAGCGCGAAAATCCACTATTATGGAGTAAAATTTGAACGTAGGTCTTTCGAGTCAAAATCTGATTTACTTAACTAACCGTCGCCCTCGAGTGATAAAAGTATTTCCGTATGACACATAAATAACTATAACAGTGTGGAGGTGGAAAAAGGACGTATTTTTCGAGCTACCTAATTTGCACGCTGATAAATGTATGAAAGTATCGCGATTGATTGCATATGAAGTGCGCATCGCCATTAAACGAAAGTACAGACTCATATTCTTCATCGAGAAGACGGCCATGAGATCTACGCCTTGAGATACCCAGAAAACATTCGACGAAGGCGGCACACGCGAACGGGGCAGGCCGGCCAAAAATTATGGGCCGTAATTCAGGGGAAAATGAAATGATCGCCACGTTAAATATTTATATACGGCGATGCACGGCCAGTGGGCCGGCTGAGTCGAATCTGAAATTCGATAATGCCTTACTCAGAGCAGTCCTCCATTCGCCCGGAAGCCGCGAATTATGCCGTGAGTCCGGTGGACCGACGGCGCATTACGTATTACCCTGTATCACGTGCAAAGCCCGGTCTGCAGGTGGTTTTCTGTGTGGTCTTGTGTATTTTTCGCGGCCCCCGCGGTAATTTTGTCGCGGGCTATACCCCCGTACGAACTTGCGATTTAGTGCACTCTCCTTCTCATCTTTTTACGCGGCAGGCGTGAGTTATAACCCATCAGGGTGTTAGCGGAAATTTAAATAATCGCCAGTCACCATGGAGACTTTATCCTTGGGCTCTCCGCTCGGACTACGATAATTCCCGATGTAATAATTTATGTAGAACACACCGCCTTTGCTTGCATAAGCAAAGCAGACGCGAGCAACTTTGTACATAATGCGCGTCTTGCTTCTACTCCTTTCTTTCCTCCTTCCATACCAATTCTTGATTATTATCAATGCTCGTGCCTTTCGCGCACTCTGGCAGATGACCCTATAAGAAACGAATAAAATACGTATAACTAAGGAACAATGTCGGAAGCAATTGTGAAACTCCTCTAAACGGTATCACGCGAACGTAATTTTGATGATACCCTTCTTCGGGGCAAGAGGCGATAAGGAAATCCCAGGTACATCGCCCTTGCGTGTCGTTATCTAATCGGGGCGTGGAAACCAGTTCGGTGCGTCCAGACTTCGGGAGGAAACAAGGCGGCGATATCTGCGTCGTTATCATGAAAGGGAGAGGTCCTCGATCCGTCTTTTCAGTGGCGGTAAGTCCGAGCCGATAAGGGCGCTGGAATGATTTTTACCAAAGTCAGACATACACCCTTAAGTGGGCCATGATCGGATCGGGAGATTACTTTATTGATTGGCGGAGCGCGAACGCGTGCGTGATACTTTGGGATTTAATTATCGATCTGGGGGTACCGCGATTGCCCGCGCGAGATAGAGATTGCTCTCGCGTAATGGGACGGCCGTGAGTAGCCTTCGATGATCGTTTATACGCTCATTAAACCATGCAATCGGACAAGAAGTTAATCCTCGTAAAGTGCGTAATCGCGCGGATTTGCGGAATGAGCGAAATAATTAGGAAGTCCCCGACGACGTCGTCAATTTTCATTCCAAGTGTACGCACACTCTGATCCTTCGCGAGATACAATAACGATAACAAGTCGGGAGATTTGTCGCGTCGGACTTTCGTAATATCCAGAATGGATCATTTGTGAGCAAAATTGCAGAATGATTTTTTATATTACATACTCGATTCGTGTACTCGGCTTCTTATCGAAAGTCACCGCAGATGATCGAATATTCATAAGCAAGGTTTCGAATCTCGCACGTCGAGCAAAGCAATGCGTCTCGGTCGATCTTTGGAGGCGCAATGAATATTTGGCGCAGGCACGCACTTCGCCGAGGAATTCTGGATATGCGCGCCCAAATCCGATTGTAGAGCCACTCATACGGCTCCCGAATAATTAACTCGGACGATACGGATGAATTTCGGCGTTCGCATTCCGGTTTATCTAAGAAATTCGCCGAAGAGCCATTTTACGAGTGACACTACGGCAAATCGCGGCGCTAATTACTAACGATCCCTGTAATTTAAAAACGGCATCGTGCGCGGTATCAGAGCTTCTGCCTCCTCGCTTCGTTTTTGGCCAGCAGCGACTGGATGTAAATAAAAGTAACGGCCCGCGGTATCTCCGTCGTAAAAGCGAATGTGCAGAATGAATCACTACATTATAGTAGATATTTCTATACGACGCCCAGCGCTTTGTGAAAAAAAGAAAAAAAAGAGAGAAATAAAATCAACGACGCTTCTATAGATTATCGTTACACGGTAGTCTTAGTGTTATAGCGCGTTCTTCAGATCGGAGGAAGATGCTTGGGATAAGCCTCGTTTCTTCGATCGTACATCGTACTCTTCATTTTTAATCCTGCGAGGGCAAGGGAGTCTCGCGTAAAGTTCCTGTCCATAAAATCTGGCCGGTCGAGATAAACCAATAAAGCAGTGTGATACAAGCGAAGCAGGTGCAACGTGGGCGGTGAGTTACCGCCGGGGTCAGAGGTCAAGCCACGCTTCGGATCTTCGTCGAACCTTCTCACACCCCGACCTGGCCTCAGCTCCTCCCTGGGGATGCACGTAACGACAGACGATCCTGCGGGAGAGATGCCGGTCCGCGCATGCGTCGATGAGATGCGGAGGGAAAGAAGGCGTATATTCACTGTCGAGGATGTACCTCGGCACTCGTAATACTTTATCAAAGGACCAGCGCAAATATGGAGCTACGGGAGTGTGTTGAAAAGAGGCGCGAGAAGGTTGAAGAAGCAAGAAATGTACAAATTCTATGTTGTTGGTACTGTGGCTAAGGTGAAATAAGGATAATGATTTTCTGCGTATTTCTTTCATTGATACTAGATCGAATATTTGGTTAGAGCATTTTTTCACGCGGAATCGATATACTGTATTTTGATTCATATTGCTAGATACTAAGTTTCCATCCATCCACGCTGGAGACGAGTTCGAATCTTGTCTATCGTCTTTGATTTTTCCATGTGATATGTATATTGTAGGCTTAACTAGACTATTGCAGATATTTAGAAATTGATATTAAAGCGTCGACTACTTCGATTTTCCAGTTTCTTATTTAATTATTTTAATATGAATTTACTGTAAACATAGACACTAGACCAAACGCCTACAATAATAGTTAAAAAATCTCCTACAAGCTACAAATAATCGTAAAAGTTCGCTATTCACAAAATACCACTTTCATAAATCAGATCGATCCTCAGAAATAAATCCGTGCACCATTCTATACGACACTGTAAACGCCATTGTCTCGGGTGCTGCTCCAAACAGCATCATTCATGTCCAAATCCAGCCAGCGCTACTCAGAGTCGAATAAATAAGCGAAGAAACGTCGCGATACGCTCTTTTCGCGCAGAAAAGGCGGCGACAGGTACACGCGCGCTTACTTTCCCCGAAGCAGCGTCGAACGGGAACAGCGAATCGCCTCTTGGTTGTTAATAACGCGCAAGATGTTTCCGCAATTTTTGCACAATATCGACGAATGCAAATTGCCGGCTCTGTACGCGGGACTTGGGGCTCCGGCGGTAAATTTCGCGGCGTTACTTTCCGTCCTCGTCCGGCAAAAAGGTTCGACGGTGTTCCGTGAAAGTTTGCGCACGTTTCGCGGCCGGGGTATCGATAATCGCGAGATGCTTTTAAGAGAATCCGTACGAGAGCGCCCGGGAGATCCGGCGATAGGGCGTTACGCAAGGACAGCGTACGCTTTGCATGGGCGGCCAGGATGGAAGAAGAACGGGCCACGATCCGTGGATTTTTATTCCTCCGATGGCAAGCACTCAAATCTTGATAGTCCGGAACATCCAGGACATTCGGCATATTTACATACGCCATATGGGCGCGTGTTCTCTGGGTAAAACGAAAAGGATGTCGTGGTTACTAGTTGGGCCTGGTACTCGATGCGTTTACTTCTTCGTGCCCTCCTATCGATGAGTCCCTGAGATACAAGCGCACGTTGCCGATTATACGGTAGGTCTTTCGACGTATCGTACTTTAGTAGAGGACGGTCTTAGATTCCATCGTAGGCTCGTGCCAGTTGCAATTCGATTTCGATTGTCTAATGTACGATAGTAGATTAATACGCTACTATGAAGAATTTAATACGAGTGTAGGTATGGAATATTATTTCCTCGTGCGAAAGTTCACTTTGGAAGTAGTACCTTGGTCATAACGAAGAACAAGGTTGCACTTATGTAACTTGTGCAAGCATAATTTCGAAGAAACCCAGCCAGAAGTACAGGGTAACGTCGTAAATCGCCTTTTTTTCTCGAGAGAGTACGTCACGCCTGCTTTGTCGCTTAAGTCCCGTCCAGAATCGGCTAATGAATTTAAAATGACCGTGCCTGTTTTTCTCGTCTTACCAAAAACAGTGATATCCGGGACCTCCGTTGCTTCGCGCCGAAATTTGACGAGTGGCGAGCGTCGGGTTCGTTGTGGGGGCATAAAAATGCAAATACCGCCGGTACCTCTCGCCTCGGGCTCCGCTTTTTTCCCTCCTCGTCCTTTTCGCGAAAAAATCCGGGCGGCCAGAGAAGCCGGCTGCTTTTCACCTGTGGCAGGGCAAATACGCTTTTAATGGCCCACCGCCCCTCGTCACGTGAAAATTAAATTTAGAAACGCTCCGAAATTGGTGATTCACGGGCGAGGAGGGTTATCATCTCGAGGACTCGTTAATTCCTAGACGAGTGATCGGCAAGTTCATTAGTCAAAAGAGTCAAATGCCAGCAGTACAGTATTTTTTTTTTGACAGCCTCATTTACGAGAAATCTATTTTAGAAGTCGCTTAAGAGTTAAGACTAATAATATATGAGAGATGGGATTAGACACGATTCGTGTACTGAATTGCCTTTTTCCTTCTCTACAATGTCAGTTGTAAAATACTAATCTTTGGAAAGACGATTCTTGTGGAAGTCATTATGCTGTTTCTTCTGTACAAAGTAAGATTACACAGTGGCAATGTAGTACTATAAACTCGTTTCATGAAACATAGAGTCCCTGTATTAGAAATTCTTTCTTCAAATATCCCATACAAATTTTAAGTAACGAATTTATAATACAGGTATTGCATAAGTTATGGAACCTTTGTGTCTTAAATATTGCGTTATTATTATTAACAATTGAAAAGTGTTTCCAATATACCAACGGTAAGTCATCGAGTTTTTTTACTTTAAACAATAAATAGACAAAAATTTAGATATTTGTCATATTTAATAACAGTCTTTTAATAATAATTGATTAATAAATATAAAAGTTGTGACATGGCACATAGTGATTATTCGTGATACGGCCGCATCGCGAGCTGCGTTTTTCGTCCCCTGTCTTAGACGATACGCTCCGGATGAGCGCACAAGGCTTCTTGCCGGATGCGAAGTTAATTAATTCGAAAGGACGACGGGAACGGGAGGTACGCACTTTTCGCTTAATTAGGTAATGGGCCGGCCATTGAGGTTGAATACGATTTTCGATCAATCTCCGATCGGCCTAATTATCGCAATCGACCGGCAGATGTAAAGTTATCTTGGCATCTAGGAATCTTACGATTTACGTATTCTCCCCCCGCCGCCTCCCTCTTCAGCTTCGACGGCCTCACCAAGTTAATTTAATCCGCTGGGAACCGAGTTGGAGATTCTGCCCCGGCAATCGAATCGTCACGATAGATTTATATCTCAGTGATCGCTATCGGCACCGATATTTACTTTCATCTGTCTCCATCCAAATGGGTGGCTTAATTGCGTTAAAATCGTACCGAACGCATTCAGCCTCTTGCTTCTTAAACATGCCCTTAATTAAGATCGGAGACTTACCCTCCTTGCTCAGGATCATTCCTCAGGCTCCCAGCATCGTTGCAGCGCAAGAAGGTCGTCGTCATTGGATCCGGCTTTGGATATTTCTAAACACCTACCGAAGCAATGTCAATTTTCATATCGATACAGGATTTCCTTTGGTACTCAAGCTCTTCTTTTCGTACTGTCGCGTTGATATAAGGACAAAGCGGGTGAAACGAATAATCTTCATACCTCCAGATAAGGTATCGTTGGCACTTCAGAAGAGTCGAGCTTGAGGGACGAGTGCCAATTGATCTTCTCTTCTGCTCAGTGATAAAACTCTAAGTCGTTTTGGCATCAAGCGCGCTGGTTCCGCAGTATCGCATCGGGTTAATCAAATTTTCACATTTTAAATTACAGCACAGTTCGTTGCATAGCCATGAGATAAGCGGAGCAAACTCGAGCGAATTTTGATGCCAGGCTCCTTCATCCTGCAGCGCCAAATTGGAAAGAGAATAGGTATAACGACGGAGAGGCATGTAGTAGTAATTGATTCAATTTTTGCCCTTGGGACCAGCAGCTGCTGCAGCTAAGCTTCATCCACCATCTGCATTCACGGAAGAAAGATCTCCGAGAAGCGACGTTAATCAAGCGCCCTTCTCAAAGCGCGCACCAAGTTGCACGACAAAGCCGATCCTCGATTTCCAGCATTTTCAGGCCAACACGATGGGCCCGTCGTTGGGAATGTCGCAGAGGCCGATTACGTTCTTCAGGCGTGGTTTCTTCCGCGCGTAATTCGCACACTGAAATTACCCGCTCTAATTCCAGGGTAATTACTCTTTTCTCTTCCCTGAAAGCTTTGGCCAGGGCTTCTCTCGCATTCCGCTAAAACTGCGCCCGCAATTAAAAGCGGGACGCTAATTGAGACGTACCTATTTGCGGGAATTCGGCGCGAGCAGTTATTACCGGGGCCAAATGCGCTTATAATCGGCCGATTTTAATTATCGCACAGTGGACCGGTGCGGCGCGGCGATTCATCACCCTGGAGCTACGGCCGATGCACGAGGATCGGTTTTCGCGTGCTAGCATCGGAGCTGCACCCGCTTATTTTCCGGGCGGATCGTCGAAACGTGATTGAATCGATACAGAACGCAAGCTCATGCGCTCGTAAATCGTGCTCATGAGGCGCGCCGAGCGTCTGTTCGATCTTCGTCGTCGCTTAATCGTTCGGCGCTCTTGCTCCCTTTTTAAGTTCATTGCACGATCTAGGGCGATTATCGCCCGTATGCGCTGCCGTATCCCTTTTATTTTCCAGGCTGCGCCTTTGCATCGCGATTATGTTCGCGCACAATGTACGATGGTGCGCGCGCATATCGTATCGAAGAGCACGCCGTGCGTCGGGGTAACTATCTTCCCTGATTCGATTATCGAGTTTATGCGACGATCCAGTTTTTCGAGCCGTCCATTGAGATACGAGCGCATCGGTATACGATGTAAATCTATGCTGGTATCGTGTTCAGAAGCGCACGGAGCATCGTGTTAACCGCCCTGCCCGGGATCCTGCGCGGATCCGATTCGAGTCTCGAGTTTATGGGACGATCTAAGTACCGTCGCGCCGGACATCGCGGAGCTATATTGCGGAGGAAATCGAGCGTGGTACCAGGAGGCGAGAAAGCCGTACGGCGTACGTGGCGCGGGCAATTTGTTTTGACAAGTTCTCGTCCGGGTTACAAGCGGTTGTGGCTCATCTCCAAACGGGGCTCAGCGTCTCCGGCTCGTCCTCTCTTCTTTTTTCCCCCGAGCGATCCGCGACGCGGCAGAAATTATACGCTTTCGAGTCGTCCGCGCCGCGGAGCGGTGGGGCCCCCGCAAGAAGAAAAGGCGCAGGTAGGGACAGTGATAAATCACAAATTACACGAACTCGTTGCGGCGGAAGACAAATTGGCCCCAGAGTCATGAGCTACGCAGCGGGTAATAATATAATTATAGGACTGCCAGGTTCTTTCGACGTTTCAGTTTCAGCTTCTTGCTGCGCTCTACGCCGAGGACCTCTTCCCGAAGGGGCTTGATTTACTGCCGTCATTTTTTGTCGCGATATTCCGCGGATGGATTTCAATATCGGGGCTTGGAAGCGGCGGGGCCGGCCGGAGGACCGGCCACTCACGCAGTAACAAGGCCCGTGTTGCACTCGTGCACGAGTGACGGCGCGAACGAGGATGCCCACCGCGAGATAAACAGCCCGGCCGTCCTTCCGTGACCTTTTCGCGGCACGACCATCCGGAGCAACGCTCCTGCTTCGCGTTCGACTCGCCGATCCTAGAGGAGTCCCGCTTCGCGGCGGTGCGCCGATCCTGCAAAAAGGCCCAGCTTCGTGGAATTCAATTGGCGGGGGCAAGAAGCGTTCTGCAAGATCACGTCCTGCGCACGGCATCGGCCGTAGCTGGGAGCCGCTCATAGACTCCCCGCCTCCAGCCGTTTGACATCTTGGCACTTAAAGCCCTGGAATTCAATTACGGTTAATGAAGAGCCACGTAGTACCGATTCACTCTTCTTGCGGGCCAAGTGTCCGTCCAGGTGATGCTCCTAGCCGGAGCCTCGCGAGGCCCGCGCTGGGCGGGCCAAAAAATGGGCGAGCAAACAGCGCCATAATTGGAATAGTAATAAGAATCGGGGAAGGACGGCCCGATGCGAGGCTGGTGGCGGTAGTGGCGGTCGCCGCACAGGAGGCAGATAAGCCCGCATGCAAAAGCGGATCATTACACGGGCATAAAGGAGAGGGCCCCGGCGTACCGGCAATAAATACTTCAATCAGTGCTCTCTAAGGCGTCAGTTAGCATCGCTGCCGTGCGCAGGGGACAGCACGGCGGCGGCGGCGACTCCCAAAGACACCGCGTCCTTCCACTTTCCGTTTCGCGGCTAAAGTATGCCTGCCCCCGGTGACAGCCACCTGCAGCCGCCCTGGCCGAGCGCCCGCCCTCCCCTGTCGACGATCTGCATAACTTTTCGGAGGACCTCCACTCGCTGCCACATGCCACTTTTGACGCCGCTCTTCGCGGCGCGCCGGCACGATTTTGGGACTCTAGGAAAATCCGAGGGATCTGAATGTAGCCCGAATTCAGCACTTTGGAGCGCTGCGGATGTCTTCTGTGTATCTGTGTATTTTCTAATGCGAAACTTGGTTTTTAATGATGCTGGAAATGGTGGAGGAATGGCATTGGTTTCATGTCAGAGGAAGCTTGTAGGTTTGGTGTATGAATATGAGATAGTGACTCTTGTTTGTCTTCTTGGCCGATTATACTAGTAGTTAATGTATGAAGTTAATGAGTGAGCTGCACGAGCGGTAATTCCAGATATAATGGATTAGGTAAAGGAGGCAATTTTAGAGTTTTACAATAAGGACTTTTAAATTTCAAGGAACGCGTAATCTTTATTTTTTAAACTCTTCCGTACTTTATCTTTTTATAATATTTCACCAAAATATTTTAACAAATTCGTATTATATTTTTTACTTCTTATTATTTTTCGATTGAATAATATACCTGAAGAGGGCTCAGAACCGAGTTGAAATGTCTTAAGAGCACCACATGTTCTCACTAACCTAATCCATTATATCTGCACTTAGTGCACATTAAGACCACTGATTCACATTTACTGTATAATTTTCAAACGTTAATATCCTTTATACCTTAAACATTGCCTCATCAATACAAGTTGCGAATCCCACGAGAGGCGATAATCTTTGGATCGATCCAAAAGAAAGCTCAGCTATACTCTTAAAGCCATACACCCTTTCGTAGGTAGTCTACAACGACCAAGGGCGAGCGATTGCAACCCTCGTAAATACGCGTGTAACAGGAGCTATACGGAGTCTTTTACAAGATGACGATCCGTGCAGCACATCGAAACCGGTCTAGCATGATAAAGGAACTCGATTCGCGATCATAACCCGAGCAGTGGCAGCCTAACGCGTCCATAGAAAGTAGCGCGGTGTCAGCCTCGCAACTTCGATGGGGCTGGCGAAAGAAACTGACGAGATAACCTATCGGCGTCTATCATCCGCGAGGTACTCGCGTGACCGCGAAGATAGGGATGGTTCCCGCCGATAAATCATGTCAATTATATATTGTTTATGATCCGCGCAGCAGCGGAAGATCCGTAGATCCGATCGGATCGTCCTGGCGCATGCGCAGGCTCATACCTAAGACTCCTTCGGAAGCGGCCACGGGAAAGGTCGTTGTCAGGCCGCTGATAATTGGGTGAGTAAAGCGACACGGCGCCCTTCGGCCCGCGCTTCGCTCTTGTTGCGGGAACCAGGGCCATCGTAAAGAGTGCCTGGCACCATCGGGGCATCAGGAGTCCTCAGTCAGGGCCTCGTCCGGACAATAAATCTGGTCCTTCGGTGGGTAATTGGGTTCACTCGCTGAGATCAATCCGATACTGTCTGCCTCGTGTCCGTCCGTCCATCCATTCGCCGCTTGGATCCTCTCCTTCCGCCACTCCTCCTTTTATTCCGGCCCAACGTGCCCAAACCAAGTCCTGCGACGTTTACGTCCTTACGGAGAATGCCAGGGAAGAATCCAAGACGCCTGTCACCGAGGATCCTGCCGATTGTTTAATTATTTTTGTTACTCTCCACCAGGACGTCCATCGGCCCGCTGCCCTCGAGATTCCTAGCCTCGAGCTCCGGAGGACGATGCCTGATACGTATTCAGCTCTAATGAGCTTCGTGGCTAACGATCCTGGGTACTCGAATCGAGTCGATCCCAAAAATTAAGGAAGTTTATTTAAGAGTATATCGCGTGGATCGTTACGTTTTATATGCTCGGAGTATTTAAGAACGCTGGAAGGATGCTTGGAGGTGGTTTCTTGAAATAAGGTTCGAGGGGCGCCGAACGAAACCCCTTGTTACGCGCCGGTTTCATTCGAATCGGACGAAGATCGTGTCGTATGCAAAACGTCGAATTTCCAAGGCCCTTTCCAAGGGCTCGCGGCCACTCGAGAATCGCAAAGACCTGCCGATCTGTGGGAGTCAGTTCGAGTCTGGCTATAAATCTGAATAATAAATGAGTCCCGACGGCCTCTAAGAAGTCTCCGACTCAGAGAGGAGACGTTGCTGAGGGTTTAAAAGATGAATTTACGAGGATACCGTTCATGATGCTCCGCCGCGAAATAAAAAGCACGGTCAGACGTTTTGCCGGGGAGGTTTTGGCCAAAAAAGATTATTCCGAGGATGGGTGTCCTTTTATTTGTTTTATACCCGCGGAATAATCTATTTCGCCGGCATTTAAGCGTTTTATTTCTGTAAGAACGAAGTATTTCGACTATCTGGCAACTGCCTGCTCGGACTTCGGTTTCGGGGCTGATCGGACACCCGAAACACGGTGTTCCAAATTCTTCTCGAGTCCTCTCCCCTGTTTGAGTTTTTTCTTATCAAAGGACACGAGTATTCTAGGATGCATACGAATGTTCTAGCCTGTATTCCAACGTGTTTTTTTTTGTGCTTCGTTATCCGAGAATTGGTCGGTGCTCCTGTCCTTACAGAGTAACCGATGTCAAAGGAGCCGAAAACGCCGGACCCCAGGAAATTCCCAGGATTTTTATGCCCGGGGGAAAGGCTTTCCCCCGTGAAGGATTCCCAAAATTCTAAATCTATCCCCTCGCATCTCGTATTCTAAACCTCCCGTCTCACCGACACCTGCCTTTGTTTGCGGGACTGGGCGTGGAAGGGCGTACGGATTTATTTATGCCCGTGGACCTCCCTAATGAATTTTCGTTGGCGGTGTGAAATTTCGTCGATTTCATAATTGGCTCATTCATCTTCAGCACTACAATCAGCAAACCCGGGCAAAAAGCGGACCGAGCAATTATTTCGTATCTCCTTACGACTTCGTCCGATCCACGCCGGTTGTAATTAACCCTTAAAAGGAAATCTTAAATACCGGTTTTATACCGACCGATACACCTTAAAGTATATACATTCCGGGTGATATGTAACCAATAAAAATGCTGATAACTGAATTACAAACCGCAACCACTGTTCCCACAATGGGGACCACCGTAGATCATCTACGTTTCGTAACATTCATGGATTTTCCTCGACCATGCCATAGAAAACGACTTCGTTTAGTATTACAAACAAAAGAACGTTTTTACCAAATCACCAAAAAACTAATCGTGCACCAATCCCTCTCTCGCCCAACTCGCGCGATCTTTATTTGCCCAAACTTTGCTCTTCAAGGTTCACAAACAACGTAATATATTACACGCGATACGTGTAAAATAATTCAAGGATAATGAATCAAATTTACCCCGGACAGTTCGAGCAAAAGCCCGTCACTGCGATCATATGCATACGCGTTTATTTGCCATCCATCAATGTCACTCAAGTGAGCGGACATTTTGTTTCAAGTGAATTTCAAACACTATCGATTACAGTACGAAGTCCGTGTAGAATAATCCACGGACCAGGATCGCGATGAAAACCGGACTTTTTCCGTCAAAACCCCGAGGCTCTAACGGAAACGCAAAGCGCGATCACGCACGGTTCGTCAATGACGTTTATGACGCGAATCCGCACGAAATCCACGGAACGCGTGAATGGGCCGCGCACGCAAAGCCGGCGGGCATCAAAGGCGAGCAGGAAGCCGAGGTGCAAGGTGTATAAATATGATGGAAGCCGCGATACGGTAGCCACGGGTGTTACTGTTCGTGCGGCATGGCGCTCCTGAAGGCGGGCATGGGGCACCGAGGCACGGACTTTTGTCTTTTGCCGCCGACGGTTACCCACGTAACTCACGTCACCAAGGCGTGATTAGATCTTCACCGTACCCCTCGGCTCCGATCCCTTTACCCCTCGGCGGCAACGCGCCGGATTCTCTCTTCGCCAAGAACACGCCGGCGGTTTCGTATGCCACGTTCGTCCAGGTCCCCGTAGATATTCATAAACGCCCCGCGAGCTCGTAACGCATCGCCAACGAGGCTGGCCATTATTCTTACTTATGGTAGTGCTGGAAATTCGAACCCGTATTTCACGCCGGAGCTACGCGGGCCAGGATGTGAGAGGAACTTGAATGCAGTGCGGCCCATCGACGAGGAATTATTCATTTACGAACGTGGATCGTAGTGTTCGTTTATAGATGTTCGCTGGATTTTATGCGGTCAATTTGGATGGATATTTGGATTTACGTTCTAGCGTGAATTTTTACTGGTTTCGATGAGAGCAGGAGTTGGTAATTAGCTAACGCGGATTGCAACGTTTGTTTGTCGCTGTGCGTTGGATTTTTGCGTGGTTATTCCAAGGTGATTTAAGGATGAAATGATGTTTCATTCGGGTGAAGTGTCTTTTAAATAAATATTTATTTGAAAAGCGACTTTTTAAAGTTATAGCTATTGGCACGCTAATATTAACGAGTGCAAAGTAGAGAAGAAGTAAAAAATAAAGGTATGTATAGAATTCTGTCGAGCCTATGAGGAGGGAGGACTTCTGATAAAGCGACTTATAAGCTTGATAAGAAACTCGCTTAGGCGTTCGAATCACGCTTTTGGATAAATATTGATTTAAAAAGGCTTTTCACCCGAATGAAACGTTCTTTTAATCTCATTACCAAAAAGATCGATTTATATCTCAATGCTGATTTTCACCAGGCTTCGATGCGAGTCGAACTTCCAGACAACGCGCTGCAATAATCGGGATTAATTACATTCATAGCATAGATCGCAGTGCTCATCCTCTCGTGCGTGCTTACTATACAGGTATTCGCGATACGATTGGAAGTTCGAACTCGTGTTCGACGCCGGTGGCATGTCGCTTCGTGTCGTCTTCATGTCTGTCTCTTTGCAAAATTCAATATTCAAATCAAGCCTGCGTGCTCCCGCGAGCCTAATTATACTCGGGGATATCGAATAACAGCAATGGTAGCGAATAATAACCAAGTTCCATCGCTTATCGGGTTGGCGGCCATCTCTTTGAATCGAGAAACACGAGTCAATTTGGAATAGCGAGGTGCGCTCATTCGCGATCTCGCGAAATAACGAGCGTGTATCCGTTCGACGACAATATTAGCCACGGTAATCGGTACAATTATCGCGCTCGTTACGATTCTCCTTGTCTCCTTTCCCGCGAAGACGAGGCCGCGCATTAACGCGGTGGCTTTTGCCACGTTTCGGCCGAATGTCGCGGCGAAAGAAGGCGAGGGGTAAGAAATCCGCTTGGATTTCGTAGCCCGAACTCGGCTCTTTTCGCGGCCCTCGGTGCCTTCCGAGTGATCTTTCTCGCAAAACAACGAATATCGCCGGCTCGTGCACGTCGGTGTTTTGCTCTTTAGGAATCATTAGCTCCGGCTTTCGCGGCTAATTCAAATTGCAATTCCACCGTTGCGCTCCCGTCGGGACGTTGCCTTGGCCTCATCAAAATACCGCACGGCGAGCCGCGCGGAGAGGCCCGCAAAAAGGTCGAATTAACTTTTACTACGGGAAAAAGCACGCCGGTTCGTTTTACGCGGCCTGCCCCCTCCGCGAACCAGTTGCGGCCAAACCGAGTTTCTTTTTTCCCGCTTCCAGGCGGTACGAGGAAGGCTTGCGCACGCGAATCATTATCGATTATCAGCTTTCGATCGATCTTCCTCGTCCTGCAGAGGCTCGAATTAAAGTCGCCGAATTATAAACAAGGGAGCCGCGAGCGATCGAGCTACGATAGCGCGGTGAAAAGCTAACGAGGCGATAAATATTTCCTTTAAGCAATTTTGTTCTCTGCTCAGTAGAGATTTTAGGCAATGCCTTATTTTCGAGAACAAAGAGATGGAACTCTATATTTCGTATAATCTCCATAAGGTATCGCTTGTAAATTAGAATTTATCTTAACGCTCCTAGTTTTAACATATTCTCAGTGAACACACTATTATTATGCGTACCAAAATCTATGCCTACGAGAAAGTATAAAAAGCCGAGTACCATGAATAAACTATTTCCTGAATTAAACGATAATATATCCGAATAACATATTTAAAGCTTGTTATACGTCGATCAGCAATCTTGTTACGAATTATATCCTTCACCAGTGTTAGACCCAATGACCTCAACGGTCGAAGCTAGAAGTTAAGAGTACGAATCAATATTTCGTTCGACCTACGTCCAGTCTCCGTGGAAAGCCCGCTCGGTGGATAAAGAGCTCGTGCCTCTTGGTAAACGCCACTCTCCTCGCTTCGATCGTCCTCCGTGAGAGGCCAGCGGAGGCTTCCATCGACCCCTACCGCCGTTTGGTACCGTTTTCACGGTCACGGGGAGACGGCCGCCCCTTCCTAGGGCCGCGGCTCATAGAGCGTCGCCCCACCATCGACCTAGTCACGCGTGGCACGCTCTGCACACGTGGATCACGCGTCTTCCACTTCGTGAATACTCGGCCATCTCCGTGGCCGCTCCTCGAACGATGCCCACCACGTGTCTTCCTCTTTCTACGCCGGATCCCACGCGCGATTAATTACCGACGCGAGAGCCGGCCCGTGTATCATCCTATCGTGCAATTAAGGCGACCGGGCAAAAGACCCGCCGCAACGACTCGCATTAATTTCATACTTGCTCTTAGGTTTTTTGCGAAATCGTAATTACCGTGGATCGAGGACGAGCCGAGAGCACGCGGCTTTGCCTGGGTGCCGACGGATCTTCGACCTCGGGCGACCGCAGCTTCGAAGGAGAGCTTGAGCCTATCCGTGGAGAATTTTACAGCCGAGCATCTTCCGCGCCTCGTGCAATGGCCTTTGTTATCGCCGGTTTATTTTACCCCCTGCAATTAACTCCCTGTCGAATTCTTTTCCTTCGCGAAATGTAAAGGTTCATTTGTTATAGAGCGTGCTTTTGCATCTGTAGCTTGTAGGAATTATTCGATATCTCGGGTTATGGAGTCTTTGTTGCATTCGATGCGATATAAAGTCCTTGCTTAAAGACCGGGTGGATTATAGACATAATCTATCGGTTGGAAGGATTCTGAGATTAATAGCTTTATCGAAATCAGATCTGGATGTTTTCTCGTGTAAAGAATTCTCAGTTTTGGAATTGCTCGCGGAGAAATGTCCGTGGATAAAAATGCGCAGGATTCTACGAGTCTCCGTATCCCTAGGCATGGCTCCGTAAGTTTCTCGCGCATCCATCATCCCTCGAGCTTCCGAAAAGGCCGACACTTTATCATAGCTCCAAAGGCAATTAAGAATCCACCTCCTTCGGTCAAACCAAGGGCCACCTAATTGGATGCAGGATAAACCCTATTAATTTCAAACGCAACGGCCCATTTAACTAATGAACTTTGGTGGAATGAAACGGCGTAACGGGCAAAAAGTTCCGAAGCGGTCCTCTTACCAGAACAAACTCCTCCACCGAATCGACGACGCGTTGTCCAACCGATGCTGCAGTAATATAAAGAGAAATTGTCGATTTGCAGCTTAAACCTATGCGATCAAATGAAAGTACCGACGTAAAGAGCATAAGTACGGTGCACTCGTAATTCAGGATCTCTTAGTCCCCGCGTTTAGAACCTCGCTCGCTTATGATGGGCGAAATCAATTTTTGGAGGATACTCTGCGGGCACGTTCGGTACTCGCCGGCCATAAAATGGTATAACCAGCATAATTATGATTCCTTCAGCGTCCGCCGCCCGTTGTGGCTTTCGAGGATGAAAACCATGGGGTGGTAATTGCAACGGAATTATGAAAAATAACGGTTGCCCAGCTTAGATCGTAAAATTGAGCTAACGAGAAGGGAAGGCAAACGGGCGTTCATCGCACGCTATAAAAATTGGGGGCATAAGTGTAGCTAAGCGCGACGGACATCTACCAGGATGCAGGTTATTACGCATTTAATTTTTGGCCGCACAAGAAGCTTTTGAGCGGTGGCTGATGAGGAACATGGCGAAGCATTATCTTTCTCCGTATGTGCGCGATAATAGGAACTGTTATACCTTTCTGCCAATTTCGTGCTGCACGTGAAAAGAATTCGTATCCTCCTCGCAGGCTGGACGCGAGGTATTTTGTTATCGCAAACCTCTCGGTGAAATACTGTATTTTTCTCCATTATAAAGTGTTCCGGGATATAAGTTGGGAGAATATGAGGAGAAGGGAACGGGCCTTTGTGCAAAACGCGTTGCTTCCTGCACATATGTCGCGGCAGAATGACGTTTACGAAACAGTTCCGAAGAATGGCCGTCCGCGGCTTACGGGATCATGGCAGGTGCATATCGAGATTTCCTCAGCACCTAACTGTATTACGTAACAGGACTTGTTTTCAGGGAACCGGAAAATGCACGCCCTTGAAGCGTCCAAAAAAAAAACTTTCGTCGTTTCAGAGTTTTTATGATCGGCCAAAGAAGATGAGATAAAAAAGTTGGCCCTTTCTGGAACCGAGTAAGCCTTTCATGCCTCGCTCCTTCAAGGCGTAACTGTAAATCGGAAGAATACGAAGATGAGTCGCGGTCACGAAATTAAATTCCATGGATAGATTCAGGGAAGCTGTTGCGCCTGTTTTTGCTTCTGCTTTTTTGCTCTTTAAAATAATGATCAAACAGAAATGTATCGTTTCGTTCAGATTTAAGGTAAATTGTCGTATGTCGTGTTTCCTGATAATAAGCTAACGCAGGTGCTGTAAGTGCTCGCATTAACTGGGACCATCGAGTTCCTGGAAACGATATTAAACCATATGATTTACGAAGAAAGAGTTCAGGAGACCGTTGAAATAAATTCTTTTGAAATACTTTCGGAGTAATTCCTTCGTTACGAATACATTCGTTCTTTGGACCTCGCTGCGCAAATGAGAGCACTTTTATTAACGATTTGTTTTTTCGACTGGAAGATAATTTGAAAAGGTACAGAACATTTTAAATCGTCTGCTGCAACATTAACCCAGAAGGAAAAGAAAGACTGAACTTGTATATTCGGAGATGAAAATCGCAATGAAATAAAATGAGTAATTGAACATCGTTCCTACGCAAACTAATATAATTTGGAGATTGAATACTGATTATGTATAAAATAATATTTGTGAAAGATATGGGTCTAATCATTGTCTGACATCTGAAAACTACTTCTTAGAACGAATGTGATCGCCAACGCCAACCGTTCGATGGTAAGAGAACTTCGTACAGAGGGTAACATATACTTAGTAAACATTTGTTTATAAAAATGCACACTTACAACTTTAAACACACATAACATAAATACATATTATAAAGAAAAGCTATCGCAGCAAACAGTAAACAATCTGACAAATATATTTTTACTTTCAACGCTGCGCTCGCCTTTGCCGACAAACGTTACACACGTATTAGAGAGACGAATGAAGTTTCAAACAGACTAGCGCCAGATAATTTCATACAGGAATAAATAAACACATGTAAATAAAACAATAAAAAAAGAAACGTATCTGAAATAGAAATTAAGCTTCTTACAATAAAACGAGCGTGAAAATAATTGCATATGATCAACATATTATACAGAATGTAACTATTTTTCATTAAATGTTTATAAAAATGATCATTGCAGTTAAAGTCGAATATATTTATATTCTGAACCAGTATCTACCTGCTATACTGATCATCGTCGCGTTAAAGAATGATCGGTCAGCGGGGGAAAGGCTACCGGTGTATCGCACCTCTGTGGTATGAGATACTTATAACAACATCTGTTACAACGAGTTAAACTATTTGCCATGTGCGTCAGCGCCCCACCGGACGTTATTAACAGACAATTATTGTCCATCCCAACAAATGTTTCGCCAGGGACTGCGACCGGATCTCGCTCTTTTTTAGGGACAAAACTTTGTCGGCTGCGGGTACATTCTGCCAGGTGTTGAAGCATCCATGGGAATTATGCTGATAACTCATCGCTCATTCTCACGGTGGTCCAACACGCGACACTACAGGGCAGCAAATTTAGTTTTGTTTAAGTGAAAATCGATTCAACGAACGATCGTTGCTATCAGCATTGTCGAGTTAATGTACACTTGGTCATAAATCAATATTAACGTAATGGTTCATCCGTGGTTTCTTTGTGTAGAATCAATGTATCTGGCAGACATTAATTATTTTAAACATGTCAACATAGAGATGTTCGGTGCAAATGCTATTTGTTATTAGAAATATATGTTTTTAGCTGGAACGCTACTTGTTGATTTGAAAATATTCCCACGTCAATTATTTCGCAATTACACACATGTTGCGTATGATAATAGAACCACCTGGATGGATTACCTGCATTTCTTATAAGAAAATGACTTTAATATGACATCGCGAAGATAAGTACATAATTCAGTCGCAATTACATGTTTGTTTCAGAATAATTCGGCATAACTTAAGCGAATTCTCGTGTTTTCCGTGAACATAAATATAAACAGCTAACAGCAAGATATTCGAAACGATTTGCATTGACTTAAGTAAGTGTCCAGGTTTTAAATCATCACAAATAATTTTTAGAACATAGTATATCTACTTTTTCCGATATTAATTTGTTTTCTACTGCTAATGAGATTTATCGGATCATTGATTCGATAATTAGTTCAATGGCAGATTCTTTAGGTAAAATCGCTCATCATTTCTGGATGTCCTAAAGTAAATAAAAAGTTAGTCCTTTATCATTGTGATTAAACCTTCCACGTGAAACTTATTAAGCTTGTTTCTTCTTTAAATATTTCTCCGAGTTTTGTAATTACGCGGTAAAGGATGAGATCTCGTCTTCAGATGCAAATGCATGTTCCACTTAAGCTCACTGCTGAATATTACGGGATATTTTGCATAATCCCAAATTTAACAATAACAAGGCTACTTTCACAGCTGCTGTAAGTGTCCTGCACCCTGCAGTATATTGACCTAGTCTTCAAAGAAGCAGAGGCAATTGGCGGTACTGCGTGAACCAGAAACGGTAATGAGTCTGCTCATATTCCACCTTTTATTCTTTTAAATATTCTAAAAAGAACCCTAATATTTGATGTCGTGTAATTGAATAAAAATATCTTTAATTTCGGAAGGCTCAAGTATGTATTAATTTTCATAAAGCGGAAAGTGGTAATTTTATCTCGACTTACTCTTTTAGATAAAATCGAGATATCGACAGTGCCATACTCTTGTATCTGCATAAGTATTCCATAAAAATAACGGAATAATAAAATCAGAAAATAAGAAGAATTCTCTATAGCATTTATATCTTTTGTATTTTTTCATACATATACTTACATTTTAGCTTAAGACATACCATTCACCTTAAACGTCAAACTACTACGTCAAATGCAAATAAAAAAAAAACAATATAAAATGTAATATAGAAAAAGAGTGCATGACCTCGGTCAAATTAACTCAATGTCCGATTTTTTCCACCCCAACATCCATACCGTTTAATTCATCACCTTAAATTGTATAATTCTCTATTATCGATATACTTCAATTTTATAATTTAAAAATCATTTAATAATTGACCCAAACACCAATGGTCAAAAATAATTATTCCACACAAATAGTCGATATAGTCAGCTGAAATTCTAACTCCACGAAACCAGACGCAAGCTTAAAATAAACGTGAAATTCTCTGTTACACCAAGAATTACTACTTATTCGTAGTACAGAAAAATTTAGGGTCTACGGCTGTGATTCGTATATAAGGGAAGTCCGAACTCTCCGACACCATCTAACACGTGTCTTATAGAGACCCAAGGGACTCGATGAATTGATGGACGTAATGTCCCTTATGAGTTCCTTAGAGCGAGGAAAAAACTGCTATCAGCAGTCCAGTACACGTGCCTCGGCACATCTGTCCGTGATTCCATCTGCAAATTTCGAGGATCCCACGGCCCTCCTGGGCCTCAGCCTTCGGCTCGTCGGGCCGTGAAGGAGAACATCGCGATCCTTGGGGGTCCTCTTTACGTCACGGCGCGGGGCACATGCTCGTGACGTCACGCGGGGCACACGTCACGCGGCGTGACGTCGTGCAGCGAAAAGGGGGGGCGGGGGGCACCGAAATCTCGAGCAGAGCATCTGCAGGGCGCCGAGATTACGAGAGGGGAACGTCCAAGATCGCGGCCGAGGAAGGGGCTCCCGCGAGAAGAATGAGGTGGAATTGCACGAGGCACATGCGAGAAGGGAGACACACACGTGGGAAAACGGCACGCGCCCTCCTTGGCCCGGTGTCACTTACACCTGGAGCTTTTTCGGATATCAATTGGCGAACCCCGTCTTCGAGGCAAACTTCTTTCGTGTGACTTCGCGTGTCCGTGCTCTTTCAGGGGTCACGAGCGACCGATCAAAGCACCGATCGGAGCTGCGCTGGTATAGTGGATAATGACTTGGACTTCCACGTGGGAGATTGGAAGTTATGAATCTCGCCTGTCGTGCCTGGGTTTTTCACGCGATACGCGTGTTGTACTGCCAGTGTTATGGAATCTATTTTAAGATAGTGGATCCTAAGATAAGTGCTCTTAACAGTTGGTACCTAAAATTAGGGAAAGAACGCTCGTTTCTTATCTGTGCGAATGGCCACGTTTTCACTGTGTACTATACTTTGAATAAATCGATTTTCGATATATCGAAACAAAATTTTCCTGAAAATTTACTATGCGTTTGTTTAAAATTCCTCGAGTGTATCGCTGAATCTTATTTCTTCGTCTTTCATGGTATATCTTACTTCTATCTTCGTTATTAATTATATCTTTGTACAGAGACCATAGGTTCTACAAGTTTATATCTACATTTATTTAAAACTCGTGTCCTTCTGTACATCCATAGTACACGGCTCAATCTGATGGCTATGACATGTTTCCTCACAATCCAATTTCTTGTTTATATTCTATTACTTCAAATGTGCGTCAGGAATTAAATATAACGCATCTCCTCAAGTCAGAATTTTGATACGTGCCGCTTACAATGCGATCGTTTCTATAGAGCTTAGTCTACAGCAGTTAAATTTATTCAAGGACTCGTGTTCGATGTTTATCCTTCTCTCGAAATTCTGGAGGGACAAGAATCCGGTACGAAATATTCCTTCGAGCGAAAAGGCGTAACAGGTGCAGGTGCCGGTATAAACTGATTGAAAATCCTATAAAAATCCCACGGAGGAGGGAATCACAACGTTTTTACCATATGACGCTCTTGCAACGATTCGAAGAAGTCTCGGTCTGATGATCGGCGCAAGAACGTACGATGCCGCAGCTGCGTTGAAGAAAATCGATACAAGGACTTCAGTAGGTCGTACAGCAGGCAGGTGACGTTGGTCGCGTGCCACGCTCCCCTTTCTGAGCCGGTAAGAAAAGCATTTTGCGCAAGGCATTGTCCTTGCTCCCTCCTTGCTCACGGTTTGCGGTCCCTTCAACATAGCTCCAAGGAGGGCGGCTCCCTTCGACTGCAGCGAAGGGATTTCCCTCCGCCTGGGACAGGAGAAAGTGATCTAAGGCCAAGCGTATCGCGCGTGGATCTCAAAATGACCCACATGTCCAACCAGGATCGACTCTTGTAATAATTGGAGCGAGGCTCAGAAACAGCCTCGTGCTTCCTACCGCGATGAAAACCGCATTGTGGGTTCCTGTCTTAAATAAAAAATGCAACACCTGGATATCATAGGGAATAAAACTCGACTGCGATGTTATTAGGGAAAATTATTGGATTTCATAATTTTGACTGAACGTTAATGGAGAATGGAAATTGATGCTGACTTTATTTTTAAATAGTATGGAGTGATTCTGCTTGCTTTGTATCGTAGCGTTTGAGGAAACCTTTGGAAATTCTCATTGAGATAAAACAGTAGTCTTAAGGTGCTACATTCTATGTATTATTCTGAAAACTATCTAAGTTTGTCTCCTTCGCTCTTGGCGCTCAGCAAAGATTTTATTCTACCTTAACATCAGCTGCCTTCCACAGATCGATAAATTGGCCGAGAAGTGACGCCTGGCGCGTGCCGTTATTTCTGGCCATGAGCGAATCGAAAAATCCAATAAAGAGGGTTCCTTGCAATCTGTGCAAGCACGGTGCATTGTCTGGGACCCCAGTATCGTCCTAGCACGAGCAAACTCGTCTCAGAACAGCTGATGCATCGACGTCAGTATCACCATTCCTCTTATTCTTCTCAGCACTGCTGACCTAGGGTATTGTCACGAAACATTAAGGAGAAATTCCTATAAACTGCAAAAACCCAGAAGACACAAGGGAGCCTTGCTTGGTTCAAATAAACCGCTCGTAGTTTCCTGGGAATCTCTCATTCACAACGATGTGGAATTAACGGATAAACCGCAGGCCGATAAGGAATGTATCTCGATCGGCTTTGCAATCCGGATATTCCGCGCCAGGTCGTATTAACCGTTATTGTTAATCGCCCAACGATCGTAGTCGCTAACGCAGTCGAATTTCGCCCGCCGTTACTTCCTTACTTTCCAGCTTGATCGCACCAACTCATGGAACCAGTGTGACAGCTTATAATTGGAAGAAAAAAGTATCGCTCGTTGAGCGAGTACGCCGTCGAAATTGTTTGGCCGGTTGGGAACTTCTGGTCCAAATCAAGTCGTTAAAAATGTTTATGAGCAATCGCCAAAGGTTCCCTTTCACGCTTCTCTTTGCGTATGCAGGCGGCTAACGCGAGGACCTGGAGCTAAGCACGAGGTTCTCACAGCGAAGTAAGCTGCGGTCGGCGATTTAGTCAGCTTAATAGCCGGTTTACTCGCGCGAAGTAACTCGTTCGAAATGACAAATTTTACGGGAGGTAAAGCGCCGGATGAATGGGAACACGGAGGATTTGCATAGAGCTACGTCAGCAAGCTTTTTCGGAGCTACGTCGATCGGCCCGCAAAGGAAAGGGTATTGTTGCGACCTCGTGTTACGTCATCGAGAAGCAGATGCTATGGCCAAGGAAAGCATTCGAGCGGAGACATTATCCGCTTTAATTACTGGTTTGTTCGAGCTTCCAACGCCCTAAGTTACGAATACTAACGAACAACGAGCCGTAAGCCCTTCCTTTTGCGAAATACCACCGCTCTCGCCAGAAAGGATGTCCGTCACTCAACGAAGATTAAAATCGATTACGTGGTTCATTACTTCGCTCTCTGCGCACGCTGATCGGACATTCGATCCAGGAACTTAGGTTTCCCCGACAAATCGTGGAGAAATAACCGCTTTTGTGCTGTCGAGTTTTAATCCAGTCCTTTCTCAGAGCCCATTACGAGAGCCGCTAGGCGCCGTGGTTGCGAGGTTTCTTCATCTAACCGCAATAATAAAAGTGCGCGTATATAGAGGATAAGCGGCGCATTACAGCTCGTTTAATCGGCCGCCGCAGCCTTCGGTAGTTCGAGAGCGCCACAACGTAATCCTGCAGAACGGTAAGACTACTCTTACTTACGGAAAAACCGAAAGGCTCTCCGCCGAATGATCGCCTACGATTTCATACCGATTTCATATCCCGTCAGATCTTACGATACGCACCTCAACTCTCTTTCTACAACCATACGATCGGTGTGTACGATTAATTCTACGGTCGAATTATTTAATGCTCTACGATCTTACATCCACTATGCCTGAACATCGTATCATTAGCAATTTTTGCTTTCCAACATAGACGTAAATCAAATAAATATCCTAGCTAATCAAAAGTCGTACTTAAAAAAACCCTTCGATTATCCATCATGGTACTTCAAGGCATATCCTAAATACAAACTATAATTAGGATCGATGAAAGAGATTCTATTCGTTCCAGAAGCAAAGCAAGTACAACGGCAAATCCAAAAATAAAATCATTCACTTTCCTCCTGGGCCAAATCAAATTTCTTCCATCAACTCTCGTGATAAAATCAATAATAAAAAATACCTTAGGCCCTAATTATACACAAATACAAATTATAATCAAACTTAGTAAGCGCGAGGCGGACGAAATACCTCGAAACTTAAGGGACTAATAAACAAGTAACCACGCCAAATAAGAATTACTCCCATGGAACCAAACCGCTCCCAATATTATTTACCAGAATTAATGCCCGCTAATCAATCGCGTAAACGAGGCTGACGAATGGGGGCCGATCGAAGATTACCTCGAAGAGGCAAATTTCGGGAGGTTCCAGCTAGGATTTGGTGGCAAAAAAAATGTTGGTTCCTGGAAGGGGCATCCTGAACGGGGCCCGGGTGGGGCAGGGAAGGCCCTCGCGATCGGCAGCTCGTGGGTCCCGAAAGCGGCCGAAGAAGACCGAGGAGGATGGTGGGAACGCGTGGCGTGGTGTGTTCTCACCAGCTCTCACGGGGCGCCTAGCTGCGAGGAGCGCCACGGCAAAGCGCGCCGCAAGGTTGCTGCCGCCGCTATGACGCTGCGCTTCTGCAGCCACGTCGCTGCTGACGCCGCTGCAACAACCTGTCGGCGACCTCGCTGAAATCGCACGGCCGCCGACGACCGCGCACCGAAACTGGACCCCGCTTCGCGACCGCCTCCCGCCTTTGTCTCGCTCGTGCAATACTCTCGAGGTACGAGGACGCTTCCTTCCTCGCGAAACGGGGATTTTGTCGCGGCAAGGACGCGCCTTTTCATTTTTCCTCCGCGGTGTATGAAGGTACCGACGTCGGGTCAACGCATTGCCTGGAGTGCCGGAAAGGAGCGCGGGATTTTACCCTCTACGAAGAGGCGGTATAAAATATAGATCGTGGACGTGGAGACGAATGTGATTGTTGATAATGGAGACGGTTTTATATTTTATCCATATTAATATTGGGAAAGTAAGTAGTTCGTGTGTTACAGGCGTTATTTATATGCGGTGAGAGTATAGGATTATATGGGAATCCGAGTAATATTGTGCGATAAATCTGAAAGTAATGATGTTGAGATATTTTCATTTCTGAAAAAGACTATTTTATAAGGGGCGGACGTTTCTTTGGCTCTCAAGATAAATACGTTTACCCCTTGAGTTTATTCCAAACGAAGGGCTGTGGGGGCATGATTTAAGCGGGAAACCTGCCGGTAGTTTGTGAGTCCTGGAAGGTAGAGTAACAGTTGAAGCAATATAGAGAATACTGCAAAAACAATCTTGCATCGTTACATAGATTACTGTACTTTCCTCTAAAACAACCAACAGAACCTTTTCCGATCTCACGGGCGAACGGTGGGGATCGGTTCTAAAGGAACGAAGACTAAACAGATCGTGTTTCCCAAAGATCAGCCGCCGAATGATTTTAACGGGCTGTGAACAGCTTCTTAATACCGCCTGGGTCCAGATCTGGACACACTGGACTGAATTACTGCCGGATGCGTCGAAAAGATTGTATTACCATACCAGGAATTCCCCGATGAGCTTTTAATTTGTCATCGCCTTTCACGAATCGCTAGGAAGTCGGTTACTTTACATCAAAAATATTATAACATATTACTATATTTCACACTACTGTTTAACGTAGTATAAAAAAATACGTTCAATATAATGCAATTTAAGGATAATATTAAAAATAATAAAATAAATACTCGATCTATTATTTTCATTCTAAAACCAGATATTGTTCCAAAGCGTTAACGGGGGCCATTGGCCACGATCCAGAAAAGATCGGCAATCCTGATCGACGCGCAAAAACGGGAGCAATTGCGGGCCTCGATAAGAACCGCGAGATCAGAGGTACGAGAGCGGCGTAAGACAATAAACCGCAGGTCGATCGTGAGGCCGAGACGTGGGCACGAGATCTCGGGGCGGTGGCGGTATAAAACATTCCCACACGGGAGCCTGTGGGCCCAAAACCTCCCACGATCGCCCAAAGGGAACAGTTACGGTGAGGACACGAAATTTCAGCCTTTCTATGCAAATACGTACCTGCCTTCTGTACGGGGCCCGACTTGGCACCGTTTTCTTTTTCCCTTCCCAATAAAATGCCGAATCCCGGGCCGCGGGTCCCTCGTGTGTCAGCCACGCGCACCTCTGTAGCGGTCAGGGCCCCATAATAGATGCACGAGGCACGGCTCGTTTTCTTTTCTCTCCGCTTTTTTCCTTCCCTCCCTCCTGCCTCTTACATCGGCCCTCCTCGGGCCTGCGTGCGCGCCATTATGGGCCCGGAATTCGTCGGCGCGGCGGAATATAAGGCGAAAAGGGTGAAGCCAAACGCGAATCGCAGAAACGTGGGAACCGTCGCCAGGTGATCCCTTGTCCTACGACCGTAGGTAGCGCCCCGGCGTGGACTTCTGCGAGCCAAGGCGAGAGAGCCCGTCCTTCTGGAAGGGAGTGCGTAAGAATGGGGTGGCTACGTGCACTTACGCAAAAAAAAAGAAGGGGTGAGACCCACGTGAGTGCAACTGCGTTGCCGGCCGTGCAAGTATTGCGCGAACATATGGGGTCGCAAAAGATTGCTCTTGCGGATAATGAAGGCCACGTGAAGCTATGCCTTGTCGTATAAATATGTCTAGAGGGTGGGGGGGGGTGAGGACGTGCTGGTTAGAATCTTGGTCTTGTACGAGGATGTGGTGATTTTGAATCTTACTAATTACCCCTGGGTCTCTGTCTGCGATATGTGTGCCGTAGATTTGGTTCGTTGGTATCTGGGTATCTTAACTTTGTTTGGCAGAGGATGTTGGAAATTTCTGTTCTCTGTACCGCGATTAGTAATGATTCGTAAATTATTATTTATATAATTTATGAAATTTTTTAGATCGGTACCTAGTACATGTTATTTTATTTGTGTGGCGTACGCGTTGTGTACTCTAATCTGCAATACATTTATGTTCATCATAATTAAATATCATCGACATGTTTTTGTTGATAAAATATATATTTGTTTTACAACGCAGTTTCAGATATGTTTATGATGTAGAATGAGTTTAAAATCACGCATAAGGTGATAATGTGATATGATATTTTAGCAATTTTAGGTTATGCTCAACTAGGTAATTGTTCAAATATCCACGTGGGCGACCGACAATATTTGTCGAGATGCGTGGGTCGGATTATACGGGGGTAGCCGAACGGGGGATTACCTGGCCGATTTCACCATTGTAGCCGTTTTTGCTTACGTGTGTCCAGCACACGACCTGATTCCCAGCGGTGCGACCCACTGACCCAATTCGACTGAATGGGGTACTTTCGGTTTACGATCGGGATTTTGAGATCCTTTGTGCTATGGAACGTTAAGTTGTCTTCGAATGGATCGAAGGATATTGCCGTATAAAGTTTCTGTCGCACATTATATTCGAATCTTTCACAACGTCTCGCTGGAACAATTTTTTCCTTACTAATGATAATTATCAAACCTTTAAAAGAGAAAAAAATACGTTTCTATCGTCGTAAGCTGGAACGCAGTTAATTCCATTGACAATCGAACGACAGTATTTTGGAACAGCAATTTCTCGTAAATAAAGGAAAGAAAAATACCCAATGTTACAGTACAGCCTACCTGCAAATCCTTCAATCCAAAAAGAAAAAGAAAAAAAAAGAAATTGTTCACAGCTATCCAATACTGGCTGTAGAAGCAAATGTCGGGCCATTACAAATGCGACCGTCTGCTGCGAGAGCGAGACATTTTTTTCATCGAACTCCCACGGAAACGAGTTACATTTTCCCCGAGTTCGTGCGTTTCCCTGTCCCAGTAATCCAGATGTTGGTGAAACGACCCCCCTGAACATATTTTTTAAGCTGGTTTGCATGCCGCGCTTAGGAGAATAGGGTTGATGATATATTACGCTAATATACCCTGTTTTTCTAATCCCCCGCATCTCGAGGGGGTTGGATATTCGAGGACGAATCGAGCAGAACGCGTAAGCAGGGAGGCAGCACGAATGGTTCCCAGAAGAAAATGAGGCGGCAGGTTCGAGGTTATTGCCGGCGGAAACGAAGATTTCAAGATTTGGGGATAACGTTTCCTTCCTGCGGGATTGCACCGTGGATCCCCCGTGTGTGTGAGAGAGCTGCAGGTGCATCTCGAGCCTGAGCCAGGGAGTAGAGGGTGGGCGTTCCAAATTTAGACCGTGGCTCTCCTTCTTCATCCTCCTTGAGAGGTTTGTGGTCAAGACAACTACTCCTCGGGCCTCTCAGCCTCCTGGGGTTAATGAGAAGGTCGCGACATCTGACCGAACGCCTTCCGTTATGACAGCTAGCTGGAATATTTATGGGAAATTGTGGAGCATGGGAAAGGCACGGTAGCTGCTAAAAAGGTCAACCATTTCCGACGTCTCGTAGGAAGTGGAAAAGATGGTTTCTCGGAGTAAAACACGCAATGCTTCATCGCGATGCGAATGCAACGATTTTGGAAAAAGATATTGAAACTCGTCTGTGAATTGATGCTTATTTCAATGCTCGTCACGCGAGACTTTATTTCGCGTCGATAAAGTTTCAAAGAAATTCTCGATGTGCGAACTCGTGCGTATATGAAGTCTAAAAAGAAACTGTAAGGGTACACGTGAAAAGAGTTATGCGCAAACTATGGATTATTTAACGATTAAATACGGATACAAATATTTCGTGAAATAAACTTGAGCTTGAAATTGAATATAGCTCGTTATATGTGAAACAAATTTTAGTATCTGTCGTGGAAGGGCTTAGTCTCCAAGGACAAATGTTCGAAGGAAATTACGCGTCTGCGTTCGACAGCTGCAGTTCTCGAAGCTTGGAAATGATACCCGGATGGCAAGGGATTTCCAAATGCAAATCGCAGGCGTATGTGCGAAACTGGCGGTGGTCAAACGGTAGATTTCGATCGTTGGTTCTCCAGGAGGGGCGGTAAGTTAAAAACAAAATTCAAGGCCGTGGCCTCTTTTATTGTGAAAGCCAGTCTCGCTACCCTCCTAGAGGTCCCGAGTGCAAAGCTGGAAGATTGCAGATGCAGAAGCAAGAAGGGGCCAAGCTCTCCTCGCTCGCTTGGCCCTCTTGTAACTCAGGGGGTCCTCCATGGCTACGCAATAATATACCAGTCCCAGGGACAAAGCTGCAGTTTAGCGCGGGATATTATGCATTTACTGATGGTAGGTACCCCAAATAAAACCATAAAGTACCTAGTTATGGAGGGCCTATCCTTTTTTCAGAATATAACGGACTCGCATTCAAGTGCGCTGTATCAAGTACAAGCCAAGTCCTCGATTCCTCCTGCTTTCGTCTATTTGCCAAATATAAATAAAGTAATGTTTTAAAAGAAATTAAAAAATAATATACAACAGTGAGATCAGAGATCATCGCAGCTTTGAATAGGGTATCGATTAATCAGAGTCTTGCATTCTTCAGCTTGCAAAATCGTGGATTTCATATATCCTATTCTTAAACACGACCTTTAGAACGGCTGAGACGAGGGCTGCCAGAATTTTCCAGATGCGTCAATGTGCCAGCTGGCAATAAACACGGCCAGCCGACCTTTATCGAATCGAATATCGTCGTAACGAGTGGGCCTGATAAGCATCAACAATCACGGGGCCTTTCGTTACCCTTCCGAAATTTGCAATCGCCCAAACACCAGCTTTATACTCTCCTCCAACCTTTGAATCCTTTATCCGCGATCTGAAGAGTGATCCAGAAACGTCCGGGAATAGAGCTGACCACGTGCTCCTACCACGAGAAACCCGGCCCTTGTTTGGTCGATGATCTCGTCACGTTTTGGCGGGATCTTGATTTTTTCGAAGTTCCTGCCGTTACCTGGACTCCACGTAAGTACCTTTACAACCCGGCCACACCACGTACATCTGCACGTAGGTGCATAATGCACTCGGGCTGACGTTCGCGCGAAAGTGCATACCGGCAACAGCACACGCCTGCTTTGCAGCGCCTGAATTAATTTATCAGAAAAATACGGCTCAATTCCGAGCCACCTTGGGGTGCGTCGTAGAACGAGTTTCTCGGCCGTACACGTGTCGCGTGCAGCCGGAGTTTCTTAGCATGCAGAACGACGTAACGCGGAAAAGTAGCAAAAAATTCTTACGACGGCAGTCCATTAATCCATTCCCGTGTAATTGCCCGCAAGAATATCGATTATCGCCTCGATCACCTTATAAAGCGAGTCCAGTGCATTGCGCTTGCATTACGAATACGATGATCGATCGGTTCAGGAACGACCTTGGTGCGAACGGGGATTTTCATTTATTGCCCGCTGATCGAAAAGTTTGCAGGATTAATTATTCTCGAAAATATTTGGGGGCTCGGCCCGTACCTTGACAAGGCGGTGAAATAAATCAATGGGCCAAAAGGACGTTTACGCGGCATAAAGTCTGGACGTTAGGCCTACGAAGCTCAGGGGCCTCCAAAAGTAAAAGTTTTCCGGTGCAATAATCGCGAGCCATAAAGGTTTATCTGTTTATTGCGGCTGCCATTCCCTTCTGAAATGGGCCGTAACTGATTTTGTCAACGAAACAAACGTCCCGTGTTTATTACCCCCCGCTAACACGTTTCTGGCCTCAGACGCACTACGATTACCGTAAGACAATTTTTTTTTTTTATAAGTTTATACGTTTACTGGCAAGGTGTTGCCACTCGTAAGCGTGCCGGGCATCAAACGGCAAAGATGTGTCGCGTCGTCTACTCGAATGCCCGTCGATACTCCGTCTCGTTACAAATATTCCACGATAAAAAAATTTAGCACAGCATTGCGAATTACATTGTGACTTTAATCGTCGATTTTCACGCATTGGAGGATACAATTATCCGTTTCCTAGGTTTATTTCACCATTCATATCTCGATCATCGCCAGCGAAAATATGGAATACATTAAATTCATTCGTTACCAGATCCTCGTACGGTCAATGACACATGCGAATGAGGTTCCGACGAAACGAACAGCCGTGCAGTCCAAGCCGTTATTTTCCTGTACCGCATAAATTAAAGGACGTATAATTTGGCATTCTAAGAAGGAAATACGGCAAGGTGCGGAAAATAAAGAGGAAAGAATGCTGCATACTTAAACGAACAGATATGACGCTTTATCAGTCGGCGATACGCCAAGTAAACGATATTCGATGTTTCAGAATTTCCACAGAAGGGCCTCTCGTCGCGTATGCATCCGTGCACGTTGCATCGTCTTGCACTGCGCGCGCCAGCCACACTTATGACGCGCGAGTACTCATGAATGCACACAAGCCTAGGTCCCTCTCTGTCGGACGATTCTCCATCGCATGCCTTCACGTCGGCTCCGTATGTAGTTCGACGCTTTTGAATCGCTCTCCAATCGCCATGCCGGAAATAAATCATTTTTTAATGTCCAGCACGTTCTCCGTGTATCCCAGAAACGCCACAAAGGCCAATATAACGATAAGACGTTTATCTTCGTGCCGACAGAGCTGTCTTTTATGCGTCTATAGACTCGTACAGTTACAGATACAATATGCGAAAGAAGATGATAATTAGGAGCTTATTGCTTTTAAATTCACTCCGTCGATATCGCGCGTTTTTCTTCAAAGTTTTACAGAGGTTTTGTGTAACGTTATAGAAAAATTGTTAATCTTCCTCCATTATTCCAAATGTTTTTAATTTTTCGTATATGCAGAAATGATCGTTTAGCCAGTCATTATTACTACTACGTGCAGGAATCTTATACAAAATTGCAATAAGCAATAAAAAGAAGAAACACTCGAATGAAATGTTAGTAAACGGTATTTGCTCCGGGAATAAATAAACACGAATAACAATACAATATATATTACAAGAATACAAAAAATCCTTAGACCCGCATCAGAATAAAATATTAATCCGCAGGACGATTTCGACGGTGAGTAATTAAAGGTATTATTTCCGGGCCACTCCGGCGGAGATCCAAATTTTCCCGGGGATTACACTGCACGAGGTATATCCCAGAGCTGGCGTGAATTCCCACACATCAACAGGTCTCAGGAGGGCCGAGGACCTCCCCACTCCAAGAGTATCTAACCACCCCACTCCAGTGCACGGTTTACCCCCTCCAGGAGCGTGCGAGTGCATCGGCATGCGGTCTTCGAAATCGAAAACGTCAAACAGTTACCCTCTACACCCCAAGCGGGACGTCGCCGATTCCGGGCGGCATCCCCTTTCAGTGCTATTAGAATCCAAGTCTCCTCGAATTTCGCATTCGCACTTGGTGCCGTCGAGGCGAAGCGGAGACTGCGAGGCCACGGTCGATCGAGGCACGATTTATGGGACTGGCTACCGAGGAACGTGATTGTGCCACTTATCGGTATAAATCTGTGCATCGTGTCGGACATTTATGCGAGTGTTGACGCCGACTGCACGTAGGGCTTGTGCAAAAACAGTGCTTAAATGGTGGATTACTATAATTACAAGATGTCAGGAAGCGAGGAGGAATTCGAGCCGCAATCGCAGCACGGGATGACGAAGGCGGAGTTAAGAAGGGTAAGGGTATGCCGCCATTTTTTCGGGCGGTCTTCGATTACGATTAATGTAGCAATAGTGATGTACGATCTCCGCAATAATCGCAATACAGATGAGTCAGCCTATCGGGCTCCGCATAAAATGCATCGGCATAATTGCACGTTACGTTACTTGACTTCATATCACGTTAAAACGTGTTAATCACATGCGGATGATTAATGAGCTACTCATCGCTCCTCGACGATATCGATGCACGTGCGAAGGAGAATATCGTACGTGTATGACTCTTGAAAATATACTCGGATATTGTACACGAGGAACGCTCCACGTGTACCAAATAACCAGTGGTTTCGCGCTCGTTTTAGCAAGCCCAGAGTTCTCGGTTAAAATTACAGAAATTCCGTTGTATCTTAATCGCTAATTATGACCAATATATATTATCGATAATCTCCCTTAATTACGTCACAATTGAGAATAGTCATACTGCTGTACACGCGGGTTGTATTTAAATTTTCACGTTTCAAAAATTCCAATGATTACAGAGCAACAAGCCCATCATGGAGAAGAGAAGACGAGCCCGTATAAATCAATGCCTGGACGAGCTGAAGAGTTTAATTCTCGAGGCGATGAAAAAAGACGTAAGTAGAGATTCCCGCCAAGTTTATAACCCATTGATAAGACCGCCCGGATGCTCGATCGGAGTGGCCAATTAACCTAACCGGGTATTCGCACTTTTTCGCGCTCCCTTTTAATCTCTTAATCGCATTAGCCGCCGGTGCTCAGTCGTAAAGGACTGCATCAGCGAAGCGCTCGGACGATGGCACGGGGAGCCCCTCACGATCGTGTACGCGTGATTTTAGACCGTCCTCGTGGAATCCGCCTAAGCGTGCGGCAAAAAAACGTGACCGCCTTGCTGTTTATCCGGAGACGTGACCCGCTCCGTTCGAGATAACGCGAAAAAATGCGCGCACCTTTCGGTTAAAACGAATAGTAAGCTTCCCCAGATAAAGGAGCGGACCTCTCTTCAGAGAAAACGAGGAACGAAATTGTCGTAGCCCTTCTTCCAGCGAATCCAACGTTAGTAAATCGCTTCGCGTGATTCTTCACGATCCTTCCCACTTGGCGCAAAAAGCGGTAATTTCCTTGCGACATATCCTCCAACTTCGATGGAGTTCTCGAAGAGAGCCAGGCAAAGAGATACTCGTTTATCGTTCCACGATCGTCGAACTTGTTGCATGTCCTAGAACAGCAGGGTAGCTTCGAGCGAAAGAGAGTTCTCACAGTTCTGGCGAAGGAGCACGATCCACGCGATGAGGTAGCTGTCGGAGGCAGCAAGCGGAAAAAATGGTTACGTCTCGCGTCTCGCACGATGATACTCGCGTATGTTAATGCGGGACTTGCGTCAGTGCAATTAATGCATGATTTTCTCCGATGGTAAAGTTTACGAAGGAAAAAACTTCCGCGAAGAAGCCAACACGTGGCGTCGCATCGATCCTCGATAGACTCCCCAGAAAAGCTGAAGAGCTCCACGAGTCGGGACGATAAAAGGAGCGTGGAGCGCTGCGAACGTAGGCTACGAATGTTTGATCGGCAATCGCGTCTAGGGTGTCCTTTTTTCCCCCGTGCTCCGTAACAGGGTTTGCTTTGGACCGGAGACTGCGGAGTAGCGGGAGGTGGATAGGTTTTGTTTTAGTGTTTTAGATGCCTTGCCGTGGGAACGGATGGCGGGACCCCCCATCCCTCCCCCTGCCCCTCCGCGCCTAACTATGCGCGTAATCTCCACTAAAGCGTCCACAATGGCACTCCGCCCGGTGGAGCGCAGGAGCAGATTTAAAATCTGGTTAATCGTACCGACGTTTGACTTCCGTTTTTAATCCCAATGACACTCTTCTTCCTCGTATTCGCTCACGGTACGCTCCTCGAGAAGAAAAGATCATTGTCCGCCTATTATCCGAAATACAAGTGTAGCGTATTCATTTTTAAACGCGTTCAACCGCACGCTCCAGTCGCCAGCCTCGATGATACACTCGTCGGTTATTTCGGGCTCTCAGAGCGGTTTTGTTTCGTAAATATTTCCTCGGTCCATCCAACGCGATCGGAAGATTCTGTGTCGCGTAACACGATCCTGCGAGATTGATTTCTCAGACAGGAACATAACGAGGCGAGGCTCTCACCGTTCTCTTCTCCTCGTCCAGATGACTTCCGCTACCTGCTCGCTCCGGTGTCCGTCCGTCCCGTTCATCCGTACGAAACGCCCCCCACGTTCGTGGGAACCCCGAAATAATTATTACGAGGAAAAAAAAATCTCATCTCGGGTTGCAGCCTTCCTTTGTTGACCGTATCATCTTTAAGGATCCAGCTCAGGTTCGCGAGGACGGCAGCGATCGGCAAAAAAAGGGGGATGCACGACGCCTTTGCCTCTCGATCGCTCCTTTAGCAGGTGTCGCACCTTCGATCTTTTTCCCGGGTGTCGAGTTCGCCCGCGGGAAAAATGATTTCCACCTTCATCATTTTATCCTTAAAATCAGAACTTTTCTACACTGCGATTCTCGGTGCGAAAACTGCGTTCGATGATTTTACATGGATAAATCTATACCGAAAGTACGAATCAGCGAGGCTGTAGATATACAAAATTGAATCTACTATATTTTTGCTTCTAAAACGAATATTTCATGGTAAATAACTAGATGATGTTGATTTGTTTGATTTTACGTGGTAATCTCAATACCAAATCCAAGGAAATGTTTATTCCGTATTTTTTAAATTATCAGCTACCGTATAGATTCAAATCTTGTCGTCTTTAAAAAACTTTTATAGCGTTATAAAGTATTTTTTTTACAATTTTTGGAGATTGAATATATAGCCCAACTTAAAGATGTATTGTTTTGTACGTACAAATCATACTTGAAATTAGATCATCGATGGTTCTGTATTTGCATCAAGTTCTCACGAGGAGTAACTGTAACCGATCCTCTCGAGGACTCCCACGCCTATTCTGAAGGCGACCGCTATTTTACCATAAAAATGCGAACGCTAAGCCGATCCAGGGTTCAGGATCGGAGGATAGAAAGGATACAATAGGAGTTCCGAGTAGCAGCACTGCTTCGGTATCGAGTTATTGATGCTTGAAAGGCTGGTTGGAGTCCGAGGAACATAATCACCAGTCGGAAAGGGCTACTTTTATAATGAAATCCAGGAAAAAGATACGAAGTGCTTTTGAGGCGCTAACAGGTTCCCACGATGAGACTTCGTTAACCTTTTCTGATTTTAAAACATATCGAGTCACGTACTCAAAGAGTTCATCTTAATCCTGCATCGATTATACTTCGTCCTCCAAATTGGTTTTCTCGTAAAAACCTTTTTTTACGTAATACCAGAACGATCTCGTTATAAATTTCTATAAAGACCAGTCAGGTCTCCATCGCGACATCGTGGGATATTACGACGACGAGGCATGAAAAAGGTTGGAGAATTTATAAAATCTACCCCTAGGCTGACAATGACATAGTTCGCACCAGCTACCGGAGTTCCTACTCTGTTATTAGTCTAACAGCTCGCGCCGGGTCGATTACATGGGCGTTACCGTATCATCATAGGCTTCCTCGACGTCGATCGGTACTCGTAGGCTGCCCCAGGCAAGGGCTATTACTGATCCTCGAATAAGCAGGACTCCTTCTTTCCTTCCTATCGTCACGTGCCAATTCCTCCTTCAGCACCGTCGATCGGTAATGTAGATGCCACTTTAGCATTTACCATCCTTGTACACCCAGCTAACCTTGCCGATGGAGCATCCAAAGGGCGGTTTCATCCCCTTCGTTAATCCACCGATGAATATCGTATAATTCTCGAGCCTACGTCAAATCGATTTTTCACGCTTACCTTAGCAATTACCACAGCAATAACCACATTCCTTTATTACAGCCGACAAGACATTCGAAGCTCGAGAAGGCAGACATCCTCGAAATGACGGTGAAGCATTTGCAGACGGTGCAGCGTCAGCAATTGAGCACGGCCGTCGCGACCGACCCGGCGGTGTTAACGAAATTCCGCACCGGATTTTCCGAATGTGCTACCGAAGTATCGCGGTACGTCAGCCACCTCGAGAACGTCGACCCGGTGGTGAAGCAACGACTGGTATCACACTTGAACAATTGCGTTAGCAATCTCCAGCAAATGGCGCCGTTCTACAGCCACTACGTGCCCTACATGCCGGAGCGGCTCTATCCGGAGGTGAAGGTCGGTTTCCAGAGCGATTTCCAGAATGGGGATGAGAACAATAACGGAAGTGCCAGGATACAGATACCGAATGGCGTGCAACTGATACCGAGCAGACTCCCAACTGGCGAGTTGGCACTCCTGGTGCCCCAGTCGGCGGGCATATCCGCGAATTTCCCCTTCTTCCCTCCCGCGCCAGAATCTTCCTCCAGGATCGGCCAGCCCTCGGCCTTCACCGCGGTGCACAGGCCTCACAGTCCAATGTTGAGCCCTTCGACCTCTACGTCGAGCTACGAGGAGAGCCATCACTCGGAACATTATCCTCAGGCTCAGTCGCCGCCTCACTCGAACGCTCAAAGTCGTTTCAAGGTACCCGAGCAAGGCGCCAAGAGCGCGTCCTCCTCCCCGGAGACTCAGAAGCCTCAGATCAGCTCGAGCAGCGATCGCAAGTCTCCGGTGCCCGTCTTCGTGGAGCCCAAGGTCGACACTCGTGGTGGGGTCAAGAAGGACTCCCTCGAGGTCGAGCCGTCGATCTGCTCCGTCACGTCGCAGAGCTTGAGGCAACCGCTCTCGGTGATCACGGACAAGGCTTACAATCGCGCCCCAGCCGCGACGAAGAGGGAGGGCGGTCTCAAGCGACATCACTCCGACGGCCTCCTGGTGATCTCCGACAAAAGGCCCAGGTATCAGGAGCCCACCAGCTCGAGCACGGCCGCGAACTCTTCCGGCCTGCTGGGGAGCAGAGAGGAGCACGCGGCTTCCGTCGAGGATTTGTCGGGCGGCGCAACTTGCTCGACTGCCAGAAACTCTAATTCCAATGCTATCAAGTTTCCAGCAGGCTCCGCTGGACCCTCCGCCGCGAACGGAGATATGTGGAGGCCATGGTGATTTCAGTTCGAAATTATGTCCTCGAGGAGGAACTTCCCGCGACCTACTGGAGGGCCGTTGATGAACTTTCTAGTACAAAGGAAGGATAGGGCGTTTGCGTTCTAAATTTGGGAGGGCGATAGGTAGGAATCGCGCCGGGGAACTGGGGAAGGGAAATAGGGGTGTTGCCCATAATTCGGCTATGACGCATGTACCGCCTTAGAGATAAGCAGCGATCGTATTTATTGTTAGCATCTTGAATGTAGAGCGTTTGATTTTATCGTCGAGTGGCAGCGCGCGCGACGGGCCGATCGTCGGGCCGCTCTGCCTCGCGATTACGTAACTCCAGATCCTCGCCAAGCGTAAAGACGTTTAAGCTTTAAAACGGTTGCCTTTAATTTTAAAAAGCGTTGTCTGTGAATACAATTGTAAATAATCGCCGACCTTATTTAACTGTAGCGTAGGCTAAGATCGTAACGTATTGAAGAGTGATGTTTTTCCAAACGATCCAACGCGGTCAGTATTGTATGTTAAGTTAGAATTACGAGTTTGTGATACATGTCGAGACGATTAGTTAAGTTGAGACGTTTAATAGAAGGGTGTGTTTTTTGAATACCTTTATTGATCTTTATTGTACCTCGAAAATGAATAAACTTGCGAGAAGCAAACGAAACCGCGAGGCGTTACGAATATTATTCGAGGGATCTCGATTCTGTGAGATTTACCGATATGTCCCGTAGGTTCGTAAAAGGTCCGGCAATTTTCCCGGCTGAAAAAGCTGTCGGTGCCGCTTTATCCTTTTAAGAAGCGTTAAACGCGCTCCGATTCATAAACTGGAACTTATTCTTTCCTTTTTTGCCGATAAAGGAGTAAAAAGGCTCAGCGAATGAGAATTTCAACCACCTGTTACACCGCAAAACCACCCCCTTTCTCATCGACTGCATGCTTAAACTGATTTATCGACAGACACCGTGAACTTCGTTGAACACTCTTAGCGTTATTCAAAGAGTACATGCTTCGGTTATCGACTAAACGGATTCTCGAACTTTTGTAAGGCTCGAAAAATAAAGGATCAAAATACACCGCACGCGTCACGTATAAGGACTCGCGTGACACCAAGGCTAATAGCCGCCGGAACAAACGTCACGTTCTTTCTTCACGAGAATTTCGACGTCCCCAAGATGTCCTTTGCTCTTTTCTTACAATTCCATCATTTCCGTCGAGTTTTTGGACAACCCCCCAATTTTAAGATCCCCTAAAGCTTCCCCCGGGCAGCGTCAGATGGCGGCACGGTCGCACTGGGCAGCCAGTCAATAAGGGTTGAAAGAACTACCAGAGAACGCGAGACGCTAATCTTTCATCCGCAGTACTATACTTCCACCGACAGCTCGTAGGGTGAGAATATTATAAATATATCTCTCAGGAGGGCAATTAACATAAAGTACGGATTTTTATAGATTACCCCGGGATAAGCACGCTGATAGGAAGAGATTACTCAGTCGCGTGAGAGATTATCCATAAAATATAAGCGTTACATATGCATTAAATTTAGTCGCTCATTCGAGGCGTCCGCAGAGACGATTCGTATCGATCATCCTGATAAATCGTCTTCGTTCCTCCACTGGTCTCCGCTCGGCGAAAAAGATCAACACGCAGTTCGCGTTGCGGATAGTCTTTTAAATTTGCAGGAGCATCGTTTAGGGGGCCGGGCCCGACCTCGCAGCTTTCCAGAGCGAGGAACAGCGCGGTTCCCAATCGGGTCGCGTGCCGCACTTTTTCCTTCGACGCCCGGCTGCGTCTTGCCTCACGCGCGAGGCATCGAAGTCGCCGATTCGGCCGGGTAGATTCCAGATTAATATCGGAACCCGGTAAGCCCCTTTTCGATATTCACGCATACTGCCTCAGAGGCTGTCACACCGACGGTCACTGAGAATAACCCCGGAGTAGGAGCGCTATACGCTGTATCAGGAGTATAAATAATTACTCCGGCGCGCAGCAATTACTATAAGTTATGGCGTAGCCGCCACAATTTGCAATGTCAAGACATAAACACTGCTACCGCTTACATTTGAATACATTAAGGCGATGGGAGACCCTGATTGGCCGACGGGGAGTGGCGCAGGCCCGTATCGGTACGTGAGGTACGATCTGGTTGACGATTTTTATTGAGGAAACGATCATCTCGCCGCCGTTCCTCCGGCCTGCTCCTCGAACTACGCCATTCCTATTCCGTCCTCGATCGCTGCCCAGAATCCAAGATTTCCCATTGATCTCGATGTATTTACGAGGCCTAATCTAGGCAGTCGATTATTTTGCGACGTGAATCCTTTGCTGGAAGAAGAATCAGGGGAATGATACATCTTATTTGAGTGTCCTCGGGGAAAGACAGAGGATAGCACGTGGTGTGTGATGGAAAATCTTATGAAATTCATGCTACGAAATACTCCTCGAATTATATTCCACATCGAACTCTTCCACGCTGTTTTTAATAGTAAGACATCGTCCTCTGCTAAACAGCTGAGAGTCGCTATGTAAGATAGCTTCCTTATAAATCAAACTCATAGGTTTTCTGCGTGTTAAATTTGAATTTTTGTTGTACAACGCAACGAGCACTATGTTGCCGTACTCTCATCCTTGTATCACAAGCCATTTCTTCGAGCAAAGCTCCGTATCAAGACGCGTTTGATACGAGAATTTACAAAAATAAACGCGTATCGATTCTGGCATTTTAAAAGCGGCTCGATTCTCTCGCAGCCCTCGAGGGCTTCGAAACAGTCGCTCGCGGAACATTAGATCGGTCCAGAACGAAGGCGCGTGATCCAGTCCCAGCACAGGCGTCATGCTCGGCTCGTGCGCCGTTTAGATATCAAACGCCTATCGCGGTGTCTTCCCGGGATTGGTTAACACATTCCCTGCCAAGCCGTTTTTGCCTAACTTGTCGTACAGGCCATTTGAAGTTTTGTCTATAGATTGGTATATTATCCCATAATATTCCATTATACCATAATCCATAAGTATTTTGAATGTTTCGTGTGGTTGCCGCATCGTGTACCATAAATGTTACACGTGGCGCTGCAGTCAATTCGACTCTAAAGATCGAAACTTTTTGAAAAGTAAAAAGAACTTGCTGCATTCGAATTTGTTTAGAACAAAGTAAAAAACGAGAGAAATAAAGTATAACAAAAGAGAGTGTAAGTAAGTACACAGCATTTTGTGATTTTGTTTGTTTCTGTTCGAAAATAAGTTTCTATTCGTAACTTTCGTGAGTTTATATTCTTGAATCTTTTATAATAATTTTTGTATTGATAAAGTGACCCAACTTTTAATTTTTATCCCCAATGATAGGAAATATGGAAACACAAGACCTGTATAGTTCCAGTTTTAGTTCTAGTGATACAGAACACCCATCTACTATAAAGAGCTCGCGTAGATTTATATTATCTTCCTCCGATGAGTCAAGCGACACCTCAATTGAGGTTATCGCGCGTCGTAGACCAAAATGCCGACGAATAGTGTATAGCTCGGACAGTGAGTGTGAAGCAGAAAATATTCCGAATAATTTAGAAGACCAGTGGATAGATCCAACTGGACATCAGCCTTCACTGATACCATTCATGGGTACACCGGGAACACGATTATTGGATAATTTGTGTAAAGAAGAGGAGTTTTATTTGTTATTCATTACCGAAGAAATCTTCGAAGATATTGCAGAACAAACAAATATCTACGCAACGCAAATATTATCTCAGAAGCGTTCATCTCGTTTAAACCAATGGATTCCCACGAACAAATTTGAAATAAAAAAACTATTTGGCCTTCTTATTTGGATGGGGTTGGTAAAATTACCGGAAATAAGTTTATATTGGTCAAAGAATCCAGTATTCGCCCAAAGCGTTCCAAAATTGGTGATGTCAAGGAACCGTTTTGAACTTCTATTACGAATGCTCCATTTTGTCAACAACGAAAATATGAAATATATACAACATGTAATATATACAAAATATGTATATATACAACATGCAAATATTGAAGACCGCTTGTATAAGATTGCACCAATTATTCAGAAACTGAAAGAAAATTATGCGAAATATTATAATCCGCCTGAAATAATATGTATTGATGAGTCAATAATACCTTTTCGTGGTCGTGTCGTTTTTAGACAATATATAAAACAAAAACGGCACAGATATGGCGTAAAGGTGTTCAAGCTCTGCTTCAAACCGGGATACACCTATAATTTTGAAATTTATTGCGGTCACCAACATGGGAACGAGAAAATTACACCGAAGTCAGTTGCTGTTTCACTTTGTGAAAACATTTTTGATAAGGGGCATACCTTATGTGTTGATAATTGGTATACCAGTATCGACTTGGCCCAAGAGTTTCTTGCTAGGAATACCCACGTAATAGGGACAATTAGATCAAATCGAAGGAAAATATCCAAAGAAGTGGTTCAAAAGAAATTGCAACGAGGAGAAGTATTTGCCAAAGAAAATAGAGATGGAATCACGCTAATGAAATGGAAGGACAAACGGGATGTCTTAATGTTATCTACGAAACACTCTGTAGAGACGGTCACTGTTAGGAAACATGGATCTGATAGGGTTAAACCGAAACTTATAGTTGATTATAATGATGCAAAGAGTTCCGTCGATATTTCGGACCAAATGACTGCGTACTGTAATCCATTGCGTAAGACCTTAAAATGGTATAAAAAAGTAGCCCTTGAATTTTTCCTAAATACATCTGTTGTAAACGCTTGGATTTTATATAATACTCGGCATCACGAATCTGTATCAATACTAGAGTTTAGAAAAAAATTAGTAAATTATTTGTGTTTTTGTGAAGAAGATAACAACAATTTGATTCCTAAACTTACAACAAGGTACAGAAAAAGACACGAAATACAAAAGAAAGCGGGCAGAGCGGAGACTGTTAGAAAGCGCTGCACTTCCTGTTACAAAGAAAATGTTAAAAAATTCGGCACTGAAGTTGCGCGACAGAAAACCAAAAGAGTGGTAACGTTCTGTGGTGATTGCCCGAACGAACCCTTTTTATGCAGCCCTTGCTTTAAAAAATTCAAACATTCTATGTAATGACTAGTTATTGTATATAAAAAATTTAACATAAATAAATAACATGTATATAACAAATTTATCTGCTCTGTTCTATGTTGCATTTTTTACAGTGCTTCATCCTTTTGGTGGAAATATATTTTTTAGAAACAAATTTGTCATAAAATGTGCGTTTTTAGTGCTTTAAATTAATATGTCTGCGTGTACCATTTATGGTACACGTGGCCTGATGATCAAGTTTAGCGTGTACCATAAATGGTACACGTGGCATGGAACGTGTTAAAGAACTATCAAGTAAATGTTTGGTTAGAAATTTGGAAGGTGTAAATATTGAAGATATCCATTGTAATGTCTGTAGTATGGATAAGGATGCGAGTTTTCTCGATTTTCGAGAAGGCGCCCTCAAAGAGATCGTCCGACTTGCCTGTACAGTAAGCAGCATTACTTCTAACACGCCTAAAGAACCATCTCCAGAAAATTTTTCACGCACATCGTTATCTTGCTAATATTCTCAGGGAGGGACGATAACAAGAGGCCTTGAGCCTCTCTTAAATCATTTGAATATTGCCAAAAAATATCTAGCTCCGATAGACACATACAAAAAATTCCATTGGTCAGCAGGGCACATAAGAAGTAGCAACAAGACAATAACGTTCGATATCGCTATAGCAAACCGCTATAGCGAGCCGTCTCTGTTTATCCTAGAAGGCTCGGATACCATGCGTCGAGCATCTGTACTTTTTGGTCCACAATCTATTTAGACTGTCAGGCCTAGACCCAGAGAAGGAAAGGCTACATAGGAAATAAATAACTCAACAATACGGTTACATGAGATATGATTACACTATTCGAAAAGTTAAAAAGAAAGCATGAACGTCCGAAAGCGTGTATGGAATAAATAAACGAAACAGCTGAGGGAATTAATAGAATTCTAATGAATGTTGTGCGAGTAATGTTAACCTTCTGTGGGCCTGTGTAACTTTCCCCTTCACACGTTAATATATCGACGTTTTACCAAATAATTTTACTTTTTCATAAGACGACGTATACGTCGTAATTATATAATATTTCTGACATAAGTGATAATGATATTGATGACGGTTGGCAGCATCATCAACTTGAAATACCAAAGTAAATGTCTTGCAAATAATATAATTTGTGGAAATAATTCGCCCCATACAGGGTTAAAAACATCGGGATTATCTGAGAAGGATTGAACAGAGGCATTGTTAGATGTGTACTATGTTAGGAACAGGATTATCCACTCGACAATCGGTGACAACATTCCAGAATTCGTATGGACTGGGGATAAATCGTGCGTGAAACATTTGAGACCATATGGATATTTGGCGTATATGCATCGACCAACAATTTGTACGGTTGAGTCGAGAATTAAACAATGTATATTCATAAGTTATTTTAGTAAAACAAGAGGATGCAGGCTGTTAGATTCTATCAAAAATGACATTATCCATATCAATCATGTAGAGTTCGATGAAGGAATATGTGGTTACGAACATATTTACGGAAAGAGAACATACAAGATATCGATTGATGACAAAATAAATGTGATCATTATAACGGAAGAAACTGAAACGAAAAAAGTGGAAACTAAAACGGGTAAAGATAAAGGTGATGCAATAAATATTCTGGGAGCGATGGGAGTTTCAAAAACCAATGATGATGCAAAAAACGTCAGGTACAACGATAATCCACCAGAAATACACATAAATAATACCGTCATTTACACACCATCACACGGTAAAGTCACGTCAGACCTCCGCCGAGGTGGGCTTCGGGATGAAGTACCTGGGGCTCACCTTAGACGGCCAGTAGCGCTTTGCGGCCCTCTTTGATCGTCTGACTCCCCGAACGGAACGGATAGCCGGCTGGCTATACCGCCTCCTTCCGAACCTCGGGGGGCCTGAGGAGAAGGTCCACCGCCTGTATGCGGGTATCTTGCGGTCCGTGGTCCTATACGGGGCCCCGGTGTGGTCGCGCGACCTGATGATCAACCGGCATAGACGAGACCGGCTACGCCAAATCGAGAGGCGGATAGCCATCAGGATCACGCGGGCGTACCGCACGACAATTTACGCGGCAGCGATGGTTCTGGCGGAGCAGATACCTATGGAACTCCTGGCGGAGGAGATGAGGGTGAGATTTTGTCACTCCTCGTCCCTCCGTCGGGTCGGGGATGCTCCGTCGCAACCGGCGATCGATGAGGAAACCGTCAGGCGTCAAGCCCGGGATCGGGCTATTTCGGAGCGGCAAAGACGCCTCTCCGAACCCGCCAACGCGGGACAGCACGCTGTCTTCCCCAGTCTCGAAAAGTAGCTGGGCAGGACCTGGGGACGGCTGACCTGCAGGTTGACGCTGGTGCTCACCGGGCGTGGCTGCTTCGGTGATTACCTGTGTCGGATAGGGAAAGAGAAGACGACGCAGCGCCATCACTGCCCCGATGCGCGGGACACAGCGCAGCACACGCTGGAGTGTAGCCCAGCATGGGAGTGCAAGTGCCGTGTCCTGCGAAAAGAAGTAGGGGAGGACCTCTCGCTGCCAGTCATCGTCCGCGCGATGCTGGCCAGCGAGAGGTCCTGGAGGGCTGTGACGTCCTTCTGCGAGCAAGTAATGCTTCGGAAGGAGGCCGCGGGACATATCCGCGAGCGCGCGGGTCCCGCGCGCATTGGAACAGGTCGGGGTGGCAGGGGGCTCAGGCGCCCTCTGTCGCCTCCGCCTGATTAAGCATTTTTTTTTATAGCGATGCCACTGAGGGAAAAGCTCATCCGTGCGATGAGCGTCCCATTGCACTAGTGGTATCACTGGGGGTTGCAAACGGCTCGAGTGGGGGCTCGAGTTACCATTGCACGCAACTCTCCGGGCGGGATGGCGTTGCGTGGCGGCCGCGCTACGCCGTCACATTAGGTCTTTTGGCGGTTTGGGGGGGTCCTCACGAACTTCCCATGTATTTGCGGCCCAAAAAAAAAAAACTTATAGTTCCCGGTGCCTCTCCCCCCCCCCCCTACCTGCGCGTAGGATGGCCGCCGTGGAGGTTTTAGCCAGTAAGAAACCGGCACACCCCCGATCTTCCCCTAGGGAGCCGGGGAGTCTATGAAGATTTCCCCCACGTAAAAAAAAAGGGTAAAGATATTTACTTAAGGTTGAGAGTCTGTACTACTCTGAACCAAAAGAGTATTTTTCGTCATAAATATGACTCGGTATGATCTCGAATGGGGGTTGGGAGATGCGGATTAGTCATTATCAATCGGTACCAATTGACCAATTGGTATGGATGCGGAGATGCTCCTCCTTGAGATCGTACTTTAAGTACCCAAGGTGCGTTTGGGCCCTACCACAAAAAATACCACATGCCTCTCACTGACCTACGTGGCTCCTAGCCATAAAATGGTTTATGCTATTTGTACATGCAGGCTTAAGGAACCTGCATCATCAAAAAATGGAACTTCGCTGCAAATTAAGCCTGTTTACTTATATCTCGACCGTTTCTCAAAAGTAAAGACAGACCAATATCTGGCTTTTATCAACGTTGCATATGCGTCTAGAACTTGCTTGTAAAGGCCCTATGACCATCAAACTCCTCAAAACCGTCTGGAAGCGTTGTAAAGACTTGTAAACAAAAAGTAAGTCATGCTGAATGCACGAGTATAATTTCGTCTATCTTTTAGCACGGAACACTGTACATACAAAGATATTACATGAAAATAACGCGAGAGATACAAAGTTACAAATGCCCATTGAGTTAGATGTAAAATTGGCAAAACGTGATATTCCTTCAAGCGGAGTCGAGAAAGACAAGATGATGAACATTCTATATAGACGGTTATATGTATATGAAAATAATATATGTAACGTTGGTCATCTATTCCGTTATGATGTACACGACATCCAAATTAGTACAGATTGCATCAAACCCTAGCAAAATGCATTGGATATAGGTGAAGAAAGTATCGAAATATCTATTCACAGCAAAAGAAAAGTCTATAACATACGAACAATGTGACAACGACAAAGAAATATTTAACATTCGTATAGTGGTATGGTAGCATTTTTCAGGGAAACTATTTCTTGGAAGTGAAACAAACAAGAGTCAATATAAACCACTTATTTTGAAAGTGGCATAAATCCATTTTATAAAAAATCGAGTTAGCTACTTCAATTGTTACATTTTAACATGATCTTTTCATTCTGAAGCAAATTAACCCCTTAGCTTACAATGACGCTTCAGAGGCGTCGCAAGGTTATCGGATCAAACATGAATAAGACGCCTCAGAGTCATCGTAAGTCTACCGGGCGAAACATAAACAAGAGACATTCCAGAAGCGCGACGGTCAGTTACTTCTCATTCGCATTCGACGTTATATCGTATGTAAAAAGTATTATAAAATCACCCATTCTAAATGTCTTCAAAAAGAAAAATTAGAATTGAAAACAGTGATGACATTGCTACCAGTAGTAGTGACAGTGGTAGTGACATTGTACGTTTCGTACGAAAAGCTACTAAGCAACTGGTGATTAACGAAGAATCGGATAATGAAGATCATTATCAACCACCTGAGTTGTGGGTTTGGAAAAAAATCGAGAACCAACCAAAAATATGGCAATGTATGGAAATTCCCGGAATAAAAGAGACAATATTAGATCAGTTAAGTACAAGCAAAGGGGAAATGGACGTTTTTAATATAATGTTTAATAGTATATTTTGGGAAAATCTTGTGACGGAGACAAATCTATACGCGAAACAAGTAATAAACAATGAAAATAAAAGAAGAAAAATTGATGAAGCTTGGTTTCCTGTTGACTGTGATGAACTAAAAATATATATTGACCTCTGTATAATTGCAGCTGAAGTGAAGAAACATGCAATTCAAATGCATTGGTCTAAGAGGGCCGTTATTAGAACTCCAATATTTAGAGAAACGATGCCGCACAGAAGATTTTTACAAATAAGTAGATTTTTGCATTTTGCAAATAATAAGGTGGTCAATAGAAGTAATAAATTAAGCAAAATATAACCCGTAATAAATTATTTTAATCAACAATTCCAAGAAATATATACTATGCAAGAGGACATTGCAATTGCGAATCATTAATAAAATTTAAAGGACGCTTATGCTATAAACAATATAATCCATCAAAAAGAGCGAGATTTGGTATAAAAGTTTATAAATTATTTGAATGCAGTACAGGTTACTGCTACAATTTCAAAATATACACTAGCCGTGACAAAATACATATTACAGAAAATGCATCTGAAACTGTGGTCAAAGAACTATCAAAGCCAATTTTACACAAAGAACACACATTATATTTGGACAATTGGCATTCTTCACCAAATCTTTTTGTAACTCTACTCAACAGTAAAACTAATGTCATTGGAACAGTGCGTGCAAACAGAAAAAATATGCCAAAAGATTTCTTGAAAACAAAATTAAAAAAAAAAGGAATATGAAATGAGAAACTGCAATGGATTACTGGCAATAAAATGGAAAGATAAACGAGATGTTTTTATTCTATCTACAAAACATACAACAGTAGCAATAACTGAACAAATCAAAAAGCAACACAATCCTACTTGGAAACCAAAGCGCATCGTCGAATGCAACAAAGGGATGATAGGAGTTAACCGACAAGATCAAATGTTAGCGTGCTTCCCTCTGATGAGAAAGTGTATGAAGGGGTATCACAAAGTTTTCTTTTACGTGTTGACATGGCTTTATTTAACTCTTCCATTTTCCATAACAAGATAAATATTAAAAAAAGACAGGGATATGCCGAATATAAGGTTAAAGTAGTCGAATTATTATTGGAAAATACCACATTACCGGACTACAACCGTAAAGGACAAATGTCAAATGGAGATTTACCACTAAGATTGCAGGCTTAACGGTGAAGTCATTTTCCCAAACATATAGATCCAACGCTGTCCAACCAACACCCAAAACGAAGATGTGTAGTTTGCACAAAATATAAAAAACGCAGTGAGACAACGTGGAAATGCAAAAAGTGTAATATTGCATTACATGTACCAACATGTTTTGAGAGATATCATACTATCAAAGATTACTAAATTTTTGTATTAAAATAAAAATGTTATTATTAATGGATTATTCAATTTGCAACAATAAATCTTTTTTTTGTTTAATAATCTACTAACCGTAATTATTTATCAAACATCTTGCAAAGTTAATTGTACCGCGCACGTGTATATACAAATCATAGGAAGTTTGCGATTAGTACAGTTTCAAACGCTGAGCGAAGCTGTTTATGTTCTTGCGCGCGACCGACCTTGGTGTCGCTTTTCGCCCGCACAGTTGGAAATTAGATCGCGAGGGAAGGGGTTAATAATTGAAATAAAAAAAATAACTGATATGATAAATGTACAATATAATTTTATGAGATCACAGCTTTATGTTTAACTATCAAAGTAGCAGTTGAATTATCACTGTGCAATGAATTTATTATAAACAATTTGTTATAAACAATTTAATTTCAAATTTCACTTTCGATTTATCAACAAATTTATCGGGGCTTCCGGATATGCCCTTAATATTTTCAGCAATTTGTTAATAATTTGTTTATAACAAATTATGGGCATTCCTGCCTATTTCATAATAGAAATTTCGAAGTTGTAGAAATGCCGTAAAGAAAAAACAATTTATTGCTTGCCCCTCAGGAATTTTACGAAGTTATAAATGAGTGTCGAAAAAATAAGCTTATTCCAAATGAAATGAAAGGTGAGTTTATTTCAACTAAGTCTCCAGAAAACATGAGTTTTAAGAGACTAAAAAATACTGATGAAGAAAGAGTAAATTGGTTTAAAACATGATGGTTCAGATTTTTAAGAAGCGATCTACATAAGTCATTCTACAAAACGACAACAAACGGGGATGTACCATTCAAAACATTAGATTTACTACCGCAATGGGGGAAGACTGAAAAACTTTAATAATATCAAGTGAATTCTTTCTAAACATAAGTTCCATCCATACCATATTTCCCTTCATCAAGAATTACACGGTAGAGATTTTAAAAATCATGTTGCATTCTGCCAGCGGATACAGAATCAAATGTACATTAACAATCTTTTATTCATAACTATTATTCACTGATGAAGCAAGTTTTATTAAGAATAATTCTGTAAACTTACATAATATGCATTCATCAACGACAATGGTCTATAAATGTATGGTGAGGTACCATAGATGTCAAAATAATCGGACCTTACTTCATCGATGGAACACTTGATAGTGCAAAATACGATAACTTTATACACAACGACCTGAACATGTTATTAGAGGACGTGCAATTACATATTCGTCGAGAAATGTAGTACCAGCATGATGGATGCCCCGCACATTATGCACATAGAGTAAGAGACACGCTCAACGAAATGTTTCCAAATCGATGGATAGGACTTGCTGGACCAATTTCATGGCCAGCTCGTTCGCCCGATATAACACCACTCAATTTTTTTTTTATGGGCAACATTAAAAGACATTGTGTAAAAAGAAATCCCAACAACAACAGAAAATGCGAAGCAACGAATTATTACAGCATGTGCAACCATCAGTCCGGAAGTATTAAGAAGTGTACGTGCTTCAGAAATTCAACGGTTGCAACGTTGCACAGGCGATGTTAATATAGAAATCGAATGTAGAGATGCTATCCCACATAATTAGCTTGGTCCTGGTTGATTTTGCAGAAGTTTTAGCATGGGTCCCCGGATGCGATATTAAACGCACTCTCAAGAGTTTGTATGTCGCTCTTTCTGAGAAACATTTTAGTCGGGTTCGTTGTCCTTTTTTTGATTTCTGATTATGTCTGGACCACCCTCCTACAGCTTCCGACTCTCTTCCTGCTTGATCCCTGTTGACATTTTCGGATCGATTGAAAAATCAAACCAAAAAAAACCAAAAGCAGAAAAAATCAATGCGAAAGCAGAAGGTCCAGCGTGGGTCTTCCAATGCGTGTTAAAAACACGCCCTCCCAAAAGATTTTACATTCCTCTTTATGGGAAACATTTCTGTCATGTTGGCTCTTCTTTTACCGGTTTTAGGTCTGATCCAGACCACTTTCGGCGAATCTGGATTTCGCGCTCACGTGGTTTGCGGGATAATTGTGAAGTAATTATTGAAAATTTTCTATAGTTCACATTTACATCGGCTACGTGCAGTTCGTGAGGCTTATAGATTACAAGTAAACGATGTCGTGTTCTTAATAAGTTATATTCAGTATATTTATCCTACAATCGTCTGGCTGAGCTAATGCTGAGTTATAATTAATTATGGATTCAAAAATATTAAAAAATGAATCTCTACGAAGGTATGCGTTGAATGTAAAAATGTTATTCCACTTACTGTGTATTGCCACACTGTATAGAATAAGAATATAGAGTACTATACACTAACGAATAATGTCAGGAAAATTGAATGGCCATGTATTCGAAGAACACCAGTTAGTAAGGCGGAGTGACATTTTAAATCACCGGTTGGAATTCGAATGGAACCAGATTAAATTAGCATCGCACTCGATACGTGCCGTACCGGATTGAAATTCGACCGAAACGGTTCGGATCGAAACAGCACCGACTTAAAATTTGTATTGCGGCGAATTCAATTCAAACGACATCGGATTAAATTTTAATTAAATTTAATTAAATTTTTGATTAAAAAGATTAAATCAAGTAATTGGGCGAGGACTGATTATTAATTGTTTCTTTTGAAAGCTAGAATGCACGGTTTCAGAGTTGTAAAATGGTTCTTTTTAGGGTTATGGCACGATTCTTGACTAAACTACAATTTATTTTACATTGAAACAATTAGCCAATCAATTAATGTTACGAAATCGTTATATGTAATAATTCTGATGCAAATGTTTCTTTTAAAGGTCATGTTTTTAATTTTAAAAGATATTTCGTTCTTTTCCTGCCTTCTTGGATTAGCAAGAACTTATATTAGGCTGTATAATGTTGTATTTCCATGTTTCTATGAGTAATATAATTAAATATGTCAATGTGTCTTGTAACAATCATAATTATATATTTCTGAGCAATTTGTAAATAGCGCGCGTAGAGTCTATAAATCTGAACCGATTAGCCCCAGCCGTCTGACGCCGCCATAGTCGTGTTCCAGCTTCTCTTTGTACCCCTTCAGGGGTCGAGAAACGATGCAATAGGTCCGTCTGTAAAGATCACGTCTGGCAATCGCGAAGCCGGCGCGCTCTCCCTCTCTCTCTCTCTCTTTAGCCTTCTACTGTCAACAACCCCGTTGACAACCATCGTTCTGCTGACATAACGCGGCATTCTCAACCGGCGTCACATTATCCTCCTTTTCGAAGATGGCGGTCGTCCCGACCGTGGCGACTTTCTTTATCTGCGACCAACCTCAGATGACTGATCGGTAGCCAGCTTCAGGCTTCGGCTCCTAACCTTGGTTTATTGGGCTGTCATTTGTCACCGGTCGCTAACCTCCTTTTGATAAGTGTGCTTAGACCGAGTACCTCTCTCTAAGAAGGAGTAAAGTATATAGAATTTACCTTTTTACCCAGGTGGATTTCAGAGATAGCCGTCTTGACATTACTCCTTCGTCTCAGGGAACGACCACCTAAAAATCGTGAAAAGCTCCTCTCGTCTGGTTACGCAGAAGACCGCTCTTCTGAGGATGTTTCGACCGCTATTTGCCCGTCCTCTTGCCTTCAGGTCAGGGTTCCTCTTGCTTCAGAACTTCTAGGGCGGACTCTCCCCCAAACAGGCAGAGCCACTACCCTCGAGATGCCACCCTCCAACCATCGAGGTGTTTTCCCTCAACGATTGCACAGTACATATCTCGGCTACGCAATCAGGGGACCTTCACGCCCTTATGGATGCAGTAACGGTCCCATCAATGGGGCTACTCTGTGAGGAAGAAGATGACACTTTCTCAGACTCCTCTAATGCGCAGCAAGGGTGCGCACTGCACTCCAGGAGAAGTCCTTGGCTTTTACGATGCAGCATTCCCTTCCTGGATGCAGACATCCTTATCTTCCATTCCTCGGTCCTCTTTGTTCGTAGCGTGCCAAATGGTTGATGTGAGCGACTTTTGGCTTTGACAACAGTGAATGAATTATGCAGTATATCAATTCGTTCAGCCGGTCTCATGCCACATACGGTCCTTGTCAGTCTGGTTGCAATTTTGGGCATCTTCTTTTCTTTTTCCATGTGTTGTACAGCCAGACCTGTTCTCCTGCCCAGAGAAAATGTTATAGGTTTTGCAAAAAAAATCGTATCAGGACTTCATGCTCTCGGTACCAATCTTCATCCGTTGACGCACAAAACCATGGATTTCCCATATCCGTTCCCTGGTTTGAGAGACCAGCTCATTTTCTTCCTTTTCGCTTTAAGGGCTCAGCTCCTTGTATCAAATCCAAAGGAAGGCGTAGTTCCCGACCCATGAGAACCATGGCTGGGTTCTTTTGCGTCAGCTCATGGTGAGATGATCAGTATGCCAACAAAAACATTGGAATCCACTCGTCTCAATCTTTCTGGTATTCTGAAACAAACTGGGACAAACATTGCAGTAGAGTTCGAATGACCAGCTCGACGAGTCCATCTGACTGAGAGTGCAAAGGAGGTGTTTTCATTTTCTTGATGCTCAACATCTTCAGCAACTCCTTGAATCACAGGGTATTCTCGAGAGTCCATCTGCATTCCCGTTGCTTTTCCCTGCACGGTGCTAGATCTCAAATTCATACTGTTGTAGGTGCTCAATCCAGCGCGCGATCTGTCCCTCCGGATTTTTGAAGGACATCAGCTGTATCAGGGCGGCATGACCCGTCCTTAACAAGAACTTTCGTCCATAGAGATAATGATGGAAATGCTGTATGGACTTGACGACCGCCAACAGCTCTCTTGTGATACAATAATTCCGTTCCGCCTTTCCTAAAGTTTTAGAGAAATAGGCGACAACTTTCTCTTGTTCTTTGTGCATTTGGCATAATGCAGCTCCTATTGCAGCATTCGAAGCATCCATATCCAATATGAAATCTTCTGCCGACAGGAAGGCTAATATGGGTGCTTCAGTCAAAAATTCCTTCAGCCGTCCAAAGCTTGCTTCGCACTCCTCGGTACATTGGAATCCTCCCTCGGTTTCTGTCAACCGATGTAAGGGTTTCGCGATCAAAGAGAAGCCTTTTACGAATTTTCTGTAGTAAGTACAGAACCTTAGAAAACTGCGGAGTTCTGACTTATTTCCAGGAATAGACCACTTTTGGACGGCCGCAATCTTCTCAGGATCCGTCTTCACTTCGGCCCTGGTGACTAGGTAGCCCAAGTATCTCACTTCTGGACAGGAGAAGTTGCATTTCGGGCTGAGTAGAAATTTGGCCTTGCGTAAGCGGGAAAATAAGTGTCGAAGATTTTCTATTTCTTCTTCGAAGTTCGGCCGAAAATAATTATATCGTCCAAGTAAACAAGGCAGACTTTCCAGTTGATATCTGCTAAAACGGTTTCCGTCAGGCGCTCGAGTGTAGCTGGAGCGTTGCAGAGCCCAAATGGCATAACTTTAAATTCCCACAGGCTCGCACCAACAGAGGACGCTGTCTTCTCATTGTCCTCCTCAGCCACTGAGAGTTGGCAATAGCCACTTTGCAAATCACGTGTGGAAAACCAGGACGAGCTGGCCAAAGTGCCAAAAGTGTTCTCGATCCTTGGCAGCGGGTAGGAGTCCTTCTTCGTTACTCCGTTAAGACAGCGATAATCCACGTAAATTCTTGTGCTCTCGTCCTTTTTCACCAAAACGATCAGCGAGGACCAAGGGCTCTTGAAACTTTCGATTACTCCTTGCTTTTGCATCTTGGTTAATAATTCTATCACTTCGTCTCGACGGTGCAAAGGTAATCGTCGTGGGGCCTATTTGATCGGGACGCAGTCCTCGGTGTCAATATTGCGTTGCACCAGAGTACACTTCTCGATCTGTTCTGGATTCTTTGCGAACAAATCCTCAAATTCTTGCAATAATCCGGCGAATTTCCTCTTCTGCTTCTGGGACAAGGAAGTCCCACTCCGTTCGAAAAGTTCGCGCAGATGTTCCGGTACCGGCATCTCTTTCCCAAGAAAGCCGATCTCCTCCTTTTCTCCAATTCGTAAAGTCTTTAGGAGGAAATCTAGCTGGCACCGGTGCCTTTTTAAAAAGGCCGATCCCAGGATGCAGTCTTCTATCATCTTCACGAAAAGACACTTCTTTTCTATCTCGAAGTCGCCTATTGTGATTAAGATCTATCTCCTGTCGAGAATCGGAACATCTTCCGTAACCGAAAATGTTCGGGTGAACGTTTCTCCCGCCGCGCTACGCTTTCCCAAGGAGACCCAGTTGTCTGCCCTTAGTAGGTTCATGTCTGAGCCCGTGTTAGGTACGATCTGGGCCTTTCTTCCCGCGATGTATCCCTCAACTGTCGGACAATCCTCCCTTGACATCCTCTGTGCGGCGGGGGTGAGAAAGCAGGAAGTCAACAATTTCCCCTTTACGCCGACTTCTTCTAATTTTCCTGATTTTTTATGCCTGGTTTCCCTGCCTGTTTCTTCTTTGGACAGTTCCCCTGTAGGTGTCCCGGCTTTCCGCACCTCCCACGTTCACCAGGAGTCCTCTCCGGTCTCTGCGGAAGTACGGCCTGGAAGGTCCTCTTTCTTCGAACACTCGTTCCCTGAAAAGCGTAGCCAGAACAAGTATCTGCTTCCTTTTTTTCAGAATGCTCCAACAGAGCACCAACAGCCTCTACCTGTAAGGCCCGCAAAACCACGGCTTTTAGAACGATGAAGCTGCCAAGGTGCAGCGTCCTTTTCATTTCCTCATTGGACAGCGCCAATATAAATTGAGAGGCCGCCAGTTTATCCCGTGCCTCCACAGGACAATCGGAAAAAGCAGCCTGTGCCAGCCTCTCAATCTCGGAAGCCAATTCGATAATTGATGCCCATTTCCGCTGTCTGTAATTTCGAAATTTTACATAATTTCATTGTCCGAAATTCTTTGCACCATATCGAAACTTAAGAACCGATCTTAGTTCCACAAAATTTTCCCGTTTGGCAGCGGAAAGGGAAAGTAATATTCCGCGTGCTGGTCCCTCCAGTTATGAGACCAAGGCCAATGCTTTCCTTGGCTCATCCCAACAATTCGATTTTTCTACGGCTTCAAACTCTATTAAAAACTTCTCTGAAGACGCGTTTCCGTTGAACATCACGTCCTAAGGACGTACGCGAGTCCGGATACGCCTCTGTGTACACCACACCCTTCCTACGGAGGAAGCGGCAGTGTAGCCGGGGGCGTCGTCTCATAGACATAATGGGGCTGAGTCCGCGACCTCTCCTAGCGGATTTTGCACCTTGGTGAGTTTGTAAAAATGCGTCAAACTTAGCAGCAAATGTCCGTTGCTGCTCATCTAAAATCTCTCAGCCAAGATTCTTGAGTTGAAATCCGAGTTAAAGAAGCGGCATCCGCTGCCTGCCTCCTTTTTTCGACCCTCGCGCGCTCTTTCTTTCACTTGGAGTCAAAGAGCCGCCGCTGCTCCTCCAATTGTTCCGTAAGACCTTGGCGATTTTTAAAAAGTTGTTCCAACGTTGGCACCTCCCCGGACGCATAACGGGTCTGCATCCCACTTCTGACAACAGTGTTGCGCCGGGGGGTGTTTACTGATGACTCCATAACACAACATAATACAACGATCACAATTCAACAACAACTAGAAACTATTTATTTTTATACAATCGGATATTTTGTATGATGTAAAGATCGTGCCCGGCAATAGCGAAGTTGGCGTGCGCTCTCTCTCTCTCTCGAATCTTCTGTTGTCAACAACCCCGTTGACAACCGTCGCTCTGCTGGCATTATGCAACATCCTCAGCCGGCGTTACATTATACTGAGATTATTTTACACTTTCACACTAGTTTTCACGACAATATTTAAAATGTATGTAAAGAAGTCCTTTAGTAATTGAAGAAATCACATGATAACGTTCAGAATCTGAAGAGTCCTTCCGCAAAATGCAAGATGTTTCAAGAGATAAATACTGATCATTTATGCGCGTTACGTTATTTAAAATAGTTTAGATATGTTTCTAAGCTCGATACATGATTGCTACATTCCTTCGCTGAAGATAATATACTGAATTCCAAGAAGAGTAACAAATAGGAGTCTTTTTATGGATAGAATTGTAACAAGTGAGGAAAAGGAACTGGAAAAAAACCCCATGAAGGTGCAGTATCCATAAAAGTGTCAGAGCACACTTTGTTTAACAAGCGTTCTCAAAACTGTAGAGAATTCTTCGGCATCTGTCACATTCCCCAGATATTGCATGTATAGATTTTCATCTATTCCGGTCTATATAGAATGGTTTGAATGGCAAAAAATGTAATTTCAAGAAAACAATTAGAAACTACCTCGGATAATTTTCAAAAAAAACTACGCTTTTTTTAGAAAAGGGACTAGCTTGTTTTATAGATGATGAGAAAAACATTGTGAAGAGACATGGTGATTATGTAATTGATTAATAAAATTGTATTCTTTAAAACTTAATATATAGAACCATGTTTCTAAAACTGGTACGAATTTATATAATCATGAAATAGTAAACCCTCCTTACCTAAAATACAATTATAAAAAGAGGCATTGCTTTGTTTATCGCTGTCACGGACTATCCGTGACTGCTGTCACCAAATTTATGTCGCGGACTATCCGCGATTAATAGTTTTTGGGTCAAACGTGCCTACGCGACACTCCCCTGGGATGAGGCGATATTATTAATCTTGGGCGAATTTTCTGAGGGATTCGGCGAGTTCTTTGACGAAATCACCGTAAGGATGTCCAATGAATGGTTCTGGGATGGAAGAAAGTTGGGATAAATCCTCTAGAGCAGTAAAGCCTTCTTTTAAAACAAAAGATTTTATTGCAGATTCCAAGTTGAAGTAAAATGTTTTGATATCGAGCTTTTGTCCACTTCGAGATTTACGTTTGAATCTACTTCTCATTAAACTGATCCTTGGTTTTCTCGGTTACACCGATACGCAGTCGAGTGCGCCTCAGTCTTTTCGGAGATGACTTTGATCCAAGGCAGATCGGTTTGGTTCCAGACACTTGTATTCTCTCCGATACGCAGTCGAGTGCGCCTGAGGCAGTCTACAAATATCGTGATGTCCACTACTGGATGGAGAAAAGCTCTCTTAGGGAAAATGATTATAAAGTGTCTGAATCATACTGCTCTTAAGCCTTTTTTCGCAGGGAGGTTGAGACACCGTCACAAATCGAAGTGCAACCTTGTATATGAGAATCTAGTCGCCCAATGGAAATCTAACTGTCCGTCCCTCAATAAAAAATACCCTGTTATATAAGGATAGATTTCTACCCTTTCTTAATGAAAAAATGAAGACGGCATGGTTTGACTCTGTACGCGTATCTATCTCATGCGTCTTAGATTTCGGTTTTGTTTTGAGGTTCTCAGAATTCTTGATGTTGTCAAGGAGTTAATGTTTTCGCGGATCTTCTTCCTGTTTCCTGCTATGATTGGGGTACAGTTTCGCGGCTTTGACTCGCAGCCGCCCGGTGTCGATAACTTAGATTGTTTGATCTCTCTATCTCCCCTTTCATAAATGTAGGGGCAGTGCACGTAACACCTCCCTTTTCATAGGCGTAAGGACAGTGCACGTAACATCGCAATCATTTTTCAGAAACTATACAAATATTTGTAAGAAAAAAAACGAAAACCTCTATTTTTCTCTTTTCTTCTTCGCTTTACTCGGGTTCACAGTTAAGATGTTTTAATCAAAAAGACTCTGTTGCTAGTAGTGTACTATTTATTAACCACGATCACTATTCTATTCTAAAACTAAACTATTCCTTTCTAACTGACTTTGCACTTTCGCACTCTATCGACTCCGTATCCTCTGAAATCTCTTTGCTCTGACACGTCTCAATTCTAATTGTCTAATTTAAGACGCTCTTAAACCAATAACCATTATGCACACACACATACACACGAGCACATAACCAGCTTTCTCGACTCGCTTTCTGTCATTATTTACCGCCGTTAGAGTACGAATTGTTTCTACTAATTTTCCGATTCCCTACATATTCATGTGATTTTTTATATTCCTTTTATGAAATACATACACGCTCATTGTATTCATTTATCAACAATGAACGCTTCATGAAATTTGTTTTAGCCGTTTTAAGCCATATTTCACTTTCAAATTCTGGTCCAGCATTTTCTATTGAAATCTCAAATAAAGATAGTATAACGAACGCCGTTACCACCCTCATGAAATAGGAAAGAGATCGAGAGAAAAGAAAGGAAATAACCAAACACCGCGTGGAAACGCTCAAGGGGCCCAAAATATTCAACTAATAATCTAACCGTAAATATTTCTAAAAAAAGGACTTAGAAGCAAATGCTTAGCCACAGCTGCAAGCCACTGGTAGCCTAGTCATAAACATCCTTGCTGGTAGATAGCGGATGGCCACCAAGCACCCTCGATAAACAGAGCGGTGGGTCAAACCTTCGAATAGTGACTAACAATATATCCGCGTTTAACAATTTCCCCGACTAGAGAAGGGGTAGCCCAGGGAAGGGAAGCCCGGTTATATAAGGGAGTATTTTTTGCAGCGCGGGCACTTACTACAGACTTACTAACTAACTAGCTAAAAGACTTAGACCCAGTTCGGGAACCAGTAGACTAGCTTCTCGAACTCTCTCTCTCCGATCCCTATATTTAATAAGATCTATACAGTTTTATTTATACATATTTTGTTAAATTCATTTTAACTTGCGATTCTATCCAACGAGTCTCTAGGAACACAGAAACCTAAGATATCCTTAAATTTTCTGAGGCGCATTCACTTGTGTATCGAAAGCTTTTGAATATCGAACGGACATGGAATTTTAAGATAATCCCGGGCAATCTGAGGCGCATTCACTTGCGTATCGAAAGCCCTGGAGAACCTAAATTTCTAAGTAACTGTTTTCCAGACGAAAAGCGCGTGCCGGACAGAATTCCAAGATTAGACATTTTTATACAAAACTCGAGAAAGCAATAAAAACCTTTGTTACTAAAAAGAACCTCGGCGGTGTTGAAGAACCCAATCAATCTCCTGCATCCACTCCGGTACCTTTCCTCGAACAAGCGCATCCCTACGGTGGTTTCGTGCAAGAATTCACCTCATCCCTCGAGAAACTCGCCCAAAGATATTAAGTAATCCGCCTCATCCCAGGGGAGTGTCGCGTAGGCACGTTGTCCCCGAAAAACCGCGAATCTTCGTAATATAAATTAATATAAAAATCGGTCCCGACGGTAGATCGTGACAATAGTAAGACCGTCGGAAAATACTGAAAACACAATGAGATCGCAGGAGTTGAACCTTAGCCATACATTCTACGAGGGGTAACATCTTATCGCTTTAAGATAAAAACTTTGTTTCTAAAGCTGAGTAAATTGCATACCAACTTGATGCAATTTTAAAAGATAAAGGATAATACTAACTCATTGCCAATGAACATAAATAAAATTTAAACCAACCGCCATTCAATGTTACTCGATATTCCTTAATTCTGTCTAAGTTTGTAGAAAAAGGGGATGCACTTGACAGGCACTGCGGAATGTAGCATATGTAACGCCGTTGGCAATTCTGAATTGCTGGAAAGATGTTGGACTGGGCACATTTACTAACAGCATGCAAAGAATGAAGCATTCATTTTAATTGGGATGGACGGTGTAAAGTCTCCCTGTAGCAGTTTCTTTCAATATGCCAGATTTGAGTTGCGGTCCAGTTACCCTAATGTCTAATTTTTCCACTCCATTTTTCAAGATATCGCTGATTCACCATTTTATATATTGGGTCTGGGAAAAATTTCATGGAGTTTTGTTTTTAGTCAAATTCAACTGATTTTCGTATACAGCGAAAAAGAATTTATTTACACCAAATATGCTGCATTATTATCGACAATGTTTCGCCGTTTTTCAGGTACAGCCACGATGACATCGGTGAAAAACTTCTGCGTTTTCTGGTTGAAAAACTCAATCAAATGGTTTTCGCAGGCTTCTTTTGAAACCGGCTTAATTTCATAAAGACAGTTCTGCAGAGATCAAAACAAGCGATAGTCAGAGGATGCTATGTTCAGACTATACGGTGGATACAACAAAACTTCCCAACCAAGCTCTCGCAATTTTTGACGGGTCATCAAAGAAGTGTGTGGTCGGACGTTGTCATGATGGAAGACAACACCTTTTTTATTATTCAATTCCAGCCGTTTTCTTTCAATTGCCTGGCGAAATATCTTGTAACCCAAACGGGTTACATCTTCACCACGAGTAGAGTGATCGGGCGACGGGGCTAGGAAATATCTCTGTGTGGGTAACCGCCGAAAGAGGACGCCCGGGAAGGGGGAGACAGGGAATACTGCGAGGAGCGAGGTGGGCAGTGAGAGAAGAGCAGTGATAAGAGCAGGAAGGAATCAGGAACGTCGGATCGTAAAAAAAGGGCCCATCCACTTACGTTGGGGAGTGACCCTCTGGCCTCCAGGCATAAGAAGTACAACTTCGCCAAACCAGCGGACAAGTGAAAGCTAAAGACGCACCATCCTTTTCTTTCTCGAGCGGTTATCTTCGGTCTCCACAATAAAAGAGGAATCTCTTGCGTAGGCGTAAGTTCGATTATTATTAACTTAAGCATAGGGTCTAGAATTCATTTTTTTAGGCGTACTGTAGTAGTATAAAGGGATAAAATTAATTTCATATCACGCCTAATGTAACAAGCTATCTTACGTTTATATATATATGTTATATAAATTATATATTTATATATAAAATCTATATTCAGTAGCCACGGGCTACAATCTCTAGTTTTTCACACTAAAGTTGAGAATCAATCATCTGACCAACTAAAAGTAGTTCATGGTGGACGATTCCTTCCAGTCCCACCACGCATATAGCATCACCTTTTTCTGCGTCAGTACTGTCTTTGCGAACCATCCCTTACCCACGATCTTGTACGCTTCCGATTGTCGTACGAGATCCATTTTTCATTACCAGTTTTTCATTACTCGTTTCAGAAATGGTTCGGTTTCATTGCGTTTCAGCAGCATATCGCAAATGTTAATTCAGTCTATCATGTTTTTCGCCCCCAACTTATGAGGAACCTATGCATTGAACTTTTTTTTGTAGCCAGCTTGTGTAAATGATTCAAAAGAGTTTTGTTGCCAACGGCTAGCTCCATACCAATATCGACATTGGCGACATCCTTATCTTGCTGGAGTTTTTCAGGAATTTCATCAGCTTTTTCAGTGATTGGACAATCAGAACGTGACTTATCTTTCATATCAAAATTACCAGAACGAAAACGAGCGTACCATTTCCGCGCAGAAGATTTTGATAAAATACCTTCACCGTACAGGGCACAAGTTCTTTTACAAGCCTGCACAACGTTCTTCCCTTTGTCGTAATAATATTGCAAAATATAACGCAATTTTTCGTTACTTTTTTTCATTTTCAAACGTAAACAACTTTCCAACCATTGCATTAATGTTGATGTTTATATATCCAAAGTAAGACTCGAACTGTCACCTTTCCAACGTTTAGTGGTGTCACTGCGATCTGTGTTTCCTGAGTTATTTGCAATTGACGTCGTGTGTCGGGAAAAACGCAACAACCTTTTTTTTAGACCCTATCATAATACTCCGCGGGCCTAAGCCTCCCGACCTTTCCCTTTCCGTAGTTTATTCCAATAGGCGTAAAGAAATAGTAACACAAATCTATGTGCGTTGCCAGGTCGGGGCCACGGATCGGTTTGCATCTCCACTCAGTTTCTTTTTCGAATTCCTAGAAATGTAATCCAGTGTAACAAGGCGGTGAAAGAAATAGTTACATTTATTTCTTTCCCGAAAAGTTTATTATTGCTTGAGTTTATCGCTTCCGAGGACTGTCCCCAGTCCGAATCTGTGGCTCCCATTTCCTTTCTAGTAACAAGAACATATACACAAAAAAATTGTTTATAATTTCTTTTTTCACAAACATATTGTACGTATCAACATGCTGTGAAGAAAGGAGTTACACGAAAATATTTTTCGATTACTTTTAAGTTCTAATTACAAAGCATGTATATATTTAGTATACTTTTACTAAAAAGTATGCGTTAATATATATTTTGCTACTTTTCATCTTACGTTATTAAAAATATAATATCTACATCTAACTCAAAATAGCATAAACTTATTTTTTTTATATCAATTTTTTTTATGTAGTCTTATAAAAGAAATTGTGCTCAAAATCGGACGAACGAATCATAATTTATCTTGCAATAACATAATATGTTATGTAGTAGACCAACGTTATCAGCTGGAATGTGAACCCTTTTTCATTTAATTTATTCCTCTATAATTATATAGAAAGTGTGATATTTTTATTTTATTTTATTTTACATTGTGAATTTTTCTGTACTTTCAAAAATTATTATAGGCTGATAGCTATGAGAAAATTGCCTATATACGTATGTAAAATAGAACCCTGTTACGTGCACCGTCCCTACGCCTACTAAAAGGGAGGTACAGAGACCAAACAATTAAAGGTATCGGTACTGGGCGCCACGTGAATCGAAGCCGTGAAACAGTACCATCATAACAGGAAATGGGAAGAAGGTCCGCGAAGACATTAACTCTTTGACAATATCAAGAATTCTGAAAACTCCAAAACAAAACCGAAATCAAAAACGCATGAGATAAATGCACGTACAGAATCAGCTCATGCTGTCGTCATTTTTTCATTAACAAGGGGCAGACCTCTAGCGATATATAACAGGGTACTTTTGGCCACGGCACACAGTCAGATTATCAATATACGAGTTTGTACCACGGTTTATGACGGTTTCTCTACCTCCTTGTTAACACTTGGCATGCGGGTATACTTCGCGGCAGACTTACGCGCGCAACGGGTGTTTTTTTTCGTGAAAAAACGATCTCGTTTTTCTCATCGAAACTTCAGGGAAGAAACAATACAAAGCGTTGCCTAGTAACACAAATACCATACATACAACGTCTATGGTATTTATACCATACTCGCCTTCTAACGTAAATGTACTAAATACGTATTTTTACGTGACCTGCGCTCCAGTAACAGACTGCGAAAAACGTAAAAGTACGTTGCCCGCATGCCGAGTGTTAAAAGGTTTAACACTAGTAAGATTCAGACATTTATAATAATTTTTTCTAAGAGAGCTTTTCTCCATTTAATAGTGGACATCCCGATATCTGTAGACTATCTGAGGCGCACTCGACTGCGTATCGGAAAGAATACAAATATTTGAAATCAATCAACGTTTAATTTCTTTTCTAATCGGAAGGTCACGATTCGTCCTGATTCAAAATCGTTTTAGAAAAACTTGAGGCGCACTCCAAACATACACTCGCTTGCGTATCGGCGGACTCCAAACGATAGAATCGGTTTGATGAATAAACGCATTAGACGAAAACTTCGCAGTGGACAGCAACTTGAATTAAGCCTTTCCCCTTGATTAAAAAAATTAATAAAAGTATTTATTCCGAAAGAAGGTTTTGTCGACATCCTTCCTCAACTTCCAAAATTCGCTCAAAATCATTAGCCAATTTGCCTCAGCCCAGGGGAATGTCGCGTAGGCATGCTTTACCCAAAACTATACATTTCTTGATTTTAAAACTATAATTAAAAATCGGTAAATACGGGATAGTCATACGGGATAGACAACCCACCTTATTCCTGAATTTGTAGCATTACATACACCTGGAATTAATTACTCTCAGGATCTTTGCACAAAAATTTGTTTGTTGACAAAGAGTTGTACAGAAATGAGTTTTGTGTAAAACTCAATTTAATTGTTTGAAGTACTGAAATTTGGAGTGTAATGTGCAACAAGATCTTCCATTATTTGAACTGACGGTTAAAATGATTTAAAAAGCGTTTATGCGTGAAAAATTTCGTAATAATTCCACATAGGTGTCGTAAATACGCGTGCGCGCATGTATGTCTCACGAGCTCGAGATCATCACGCGCTGCGATGTGATTGGCGAGTTTAGTATTCAGTTATTTCAATTATGTTTTTTAATTAGATTTAGTTATGTTTTTATGTGTAAGAGTCATTGTACACCAGATTGTTACCAAGTGCGTTGCGGAAATCGGAGGCGTACGAAGGTCAGCTTACATCATACGAACCGAAGGCCACGAACAGCCGTGTTGCCGATAGATGCGAAAGACCGTGGTGCGTGTTCGAACACGTACCGAAACAATAGTTTGTGACGAATGCTAGGACCAGCCAGATGCGCCTTGTCTGGAAAGTCCTATATGGAATATTATTAAACAATTAGCAATATAAGTAAATGGTCATCCCCACTTTATACCTTTTCGACAAGCCCCCTCCTATAAACCTCAGAAGTGGAATAAGTAAACTCGATTTATTTAAAACACAGTATTCATGTGCATAAATCGTTATCACGTATGAAATACAGTGCCGCTCGTCTTCGGAGAAAACGTTAAGGCAATTGTTAACCTGGGTGTAAGACAGAAATTGTTAATTGTCAATAAAGACAAACTGTATTTTGGCAGTAGTGTTACCTAATGTGACTGTTCGATAATAGACACTTATACGGTGACGTTATGAATAGCGTAGTGGCAAAGAATCGAAGTACATGCAGTGTTGCAGTTGAAGAAGATACTGAGCAAGAGAAGCTTATGAACCGCAGGAACAATAGCGAAATTGATTGGCTGATTGCAGAAAGCCAATCGCAATGGTCAATGGATGTGAATTGTTGAAGAAGTGTGGATCGAAAGTGTAACCCTGTGTTCTGCAACGACCGAAAATCATACTTCGAAGATTAAATACGTGCAGCTCGTACGGAAACGAAAGGTCAACATATGAGTTGAAAGAAAGAAAGAAAGAGAGGGAGGGAGGGAGAGAGGGAGAGAGCAAGAGAGGGAAAGAGGGAGAGGATATATAAAAAAATATATATAGATATATCAAATATACATTTTTTACATCAATACATTCCTTAAGCTATTCTGCAAATTAAGTGTGTGTATATATATATACTGTTGAAAATTTGTTTACATAATAATCATAATAATAACATTTAGTACGTTAAAATGCATACGAGGGACCTTATTTTCATCCCAAGGATTTTCGATAGGTTGATGTATATTTTATCTCTACTTTCTTTATATCAACGTATTGATATATTGCTTTACAAGAGGTCATTTTAAATTAGAGTTTTAACTTGTTCAAAGTTTCAATTAAGATCCTCTTGATTTGATTTCTTTTATAAGATATTCCGTGATCAAAAAGCAAATGTAGATGCTAATAATAATTTTAATATGGCGTTACTTACATTTTCATACTGCTCCTGTTATTCATGTTTTCTCTTGCGAACATGAAAAACATTATTCTTATAATGTCTTTAAGGTATTTCAGAACATGTCCTAAGTATTTGTTAAGTAACGCGATACAAATTGCAAATCATATTAACCCTTTCCCTGTTCCGCTTAAGTATATAAGTCCACATACATTGATATACTCAATAAACTGCAGGTGGGTAATTTTTTATTAATTGTTTTTGTGTCTCGTATATTACTGGATCTTAAAATCTACTGTACTTTTATGATAACACTATTAAGATTACTCTACTTTTCTTTCTTCAACAAAGAAGGTCGCTGAAATTAAACACGCCAAACCACATGAAAAATATGGTAACCTCTATTCCTCTATAATACCCAAAGATTTGAACATATTTTTTGCGAAGGATATCCCTTTTTACATACAAATATTCTAAATCTGCTACTCGTGAACTCCTAATCTCTTCTCGCAGGGGAATTTCTAACGATACATTTGAGTAGTTGTGGTCTTACCGGGCGGCCTATTCGTAAACGGTTTCGAGTTCCGCTCTAGTTACCCCAGCGCCCGATTTTTTTCTAAACCTCTTTCTAATATCGCTGCTTCATTCACCACCTTCGATTTATTAATCTTCATTTTTATTTAATTTTCGAGTCACGGATTAGTAGTCAAAATTATTGTTTCCACACGATAACTACACCAATAAAGCTAGATGGACAATTAAAAGTTATACGTGTGCAAATAGGTCGCTCGGAAAAACCACAACTATGATGTGTATGGTTAAATATTGTAGATGTTTGCATTGAGGTACAGAAAGATAAGTTTGTGTGCATGGAGCAATAATGTTGTGAGTTTGAAAGAAGCGGTGCTTTGCTCGTTGCCAAGTGTTGCCAATGTTTGGAAAGACACGATCATCGCCAGGATGATAGAGAGGCGATATTTTTATGAGACGAACAAACCGCGAGTTTGGAAAGAAAATTATATTGAGAGTATGCAACACCAGTGAGATTATTTTCAATTGTATACTGAATAAACACATGTTTATAAACAGCATCGGCAACATAGGACTTCTAATTTCAACGTAAACCATCTAGATCCAACAATATTATGAAAATATGTGAAGCGATTATTTCTGTTTTCGTATTATTCAATATATACATCATTCAATACAAAAAATAAAACAATATTACAAAAATCAGCTGTTTATATTCATAAGACGTATATAGTTGCCCCGTGGTGGTAAAACTCTCAAGATTGCTTGAATTGATCTTATATCGATCAAAGGGAATCGATGAAAACACCTTTTACGGTTCGGCCCTGTTACGCTAATGGCTCAGAAAATGATTCGAATCCAACTGACGTTCGATATTAACTCTGCCCTTATGCAAAATACACTTCACAAAGTAACTCGCCTTCGTTAAGAACCCAAGGTTTTATAATCGCCCGGTTAAGTTTTCAGCCGTTCCAAGGCCGTATTACGTTTTAGGGTGGTAATACGCATAACAATAGGTCTGTTGCTCAACGGTATCTTTATAAACGACGCAGTCTGTTATCAAAATCAGGATCCGGTCAAGTGAAGCCTGGTGAACACTGTGCGTATGAGATACTTATCGAAATGCAGGTCAAAGGTAGTCCCTCCTTCGGACTTCCGTATCAGCATACCTGCCAGGATTTTGTTAGGTCAAGATGTCTTCGGGTTAACACAACGGGAATGATCTCGGGTATTCACAATAACAAACTTTTATTATCGCGTAACTCGGATACAAGTAACGGTCTTTCGGTTTTATGATATTAAAAATGTCGTAACAAACACTTTACACAATTATTACCGAGCTCTTGGCGAGACTTAGTGACAAAAATATAGTCAACGTATAGAGGGTGAGTTCCTTTCTGCACAAAGGACAAACGACGAATTCTTCGTCTTGGTCTCTACAATCTAGTTTTGTTGAATGCAACGATTTTTTAAGCGGTAGTGGGGAGACCAAGGCTCGCTGACCAGCTCGTAGTTTTTTCTTAGAATTTAGACTAGCTTTTAGGGTGTTCGCATTAGGCGTCTGCGATAAGCGGCGGGTCTATACATGACATTCCTTTGGTGTTATTTCAGGCAACACCCTTTGAATACAATGGGTAAAAGAGAATATATACTATACTTATACTTCCGCTGCGACGATCACGTCCGACGCGACTCATAACATCATTGTTTATAGATATGGGCGGAAAAAAGGGAAAGAAAGAAAAGTAACAAAAAAAGGTCTGTTCTAATTAAGACGATCTCAGCGGTCGGCTTAACAGCGTTCTGGTCCGTGGCCCTTTTCAGAAACCAAATTTATTAACCACATAAAATACACAAAACGGAGCTACGGTGGTGTGGTGGATAGAGGCTCAGACTGCCACGCGGCAGACCCGGATTCGAATCCCGCCCATCACCTTTGGTTTTTCTATGTGATATGTATATCGTAGCTCTGGTGGTTCGGAACCCACCTTAAACAGTAGGTCCTAGGCCAAATGACCTTAGCAGTCGGTACCGAAAAATGAATTTAAAAAAAAAATACACGAAACGTAGATAAGTAAATTATGATATATCATTATTACAGAGAAAACGTAAACAAAGAGGAGACAATGGTTTTATCTTCCTTACACGATGTGGTTGGAACATCCACGTATCCAACATAAAATAATTACACGGAACAATTGTATGGAATCCGACCGCAACAGCTCCTTATACATATTAACTAAATATACATTCCCCACGTACATACAATCACTACAAATTCTGTCTTATAAGAGTGTAATTTAAAAAAGATCAAAGTGTGCAAGCACCTCGTGAACTATTATTTAAACAGATTATGTTACAGAACAAATATAGAAAGAAAAGATATATATGAGCCGTTTATTTTGAAAGTGGTCCAAATGTATTTGCCAATTATTTTTCACTAACTGTAGTAACGTGTACAACATTAAGATAGTTGTCATAAACAACATTTTGCAATTAAGTATATTCAGACGATACAATAATTTTAGACACATAAATTTTCGTAGTCTCTTCAATAATTAAAAACATTACCTTAATAGTGGCCTAAGTCCAAACCCTTATGACTAATATTCGAAAGTGATGGACTTATTATCGTATTGTTGCGACTAGGGGTATGGCTGCAGGAACCACCACGTTTCATGTTTGATAACCACTATTTAATAACACTTGTAATTGTACAGAAATGGTAGAGTCCTAAGAACGTTTCTTTGCTTCTCGAAGTCTTGTCCAACTCTTTTTTTGTAAACAAGCTTCTTTTGTCCCGGTCATTGGGGAGGCAGCAGGAACAGGCCCTCCGACCACAGGGCGCCCGGCGTAACAATATGTATCTCCGAAGTATCAGAACTTCTTCAAATCTCGCCCGCATACACAAAATGTTGATGAGCAGTATATCATTATGTAATTTATATAGTTAGATGTTCTGAATTGCATAAATTGTATTTTTGAAGTGCAGTGAAGAAATATAAAAGAAATTGAGTATCGTCTTTCCAATTTAAAGCATTTAAATTTATATCGAATGGAATTGGGCTCTTTCAAAGTCTATAACCAAACTTATTGTTAATTTTTAAAGTGTTTAACTCCATTTTTAGCAAGAAAATACATATTATCCACTTAATAATTGCTATTATATTAATAGGAATTATAATTTCAACTCTCTTAGATACGCTTAAGCGGTGTAACACATTGGTATCCTATACGTATATTCTTAATTTTGTCGAAACGCAAACTCTTAAATATCTCGATTTGAATATAAGAAGACCGAAGAGATTAATATGTGGTGACCTTATAGGAAACCCATAAGAGATCTGATTAAGTAAACAGAGTCATATTAAAAAAATGATCGAAACATCCCAAACGAAGTGAGAACAATAGGAAAGCCAACCAAAAAAGGGGGGTCATAAGTTAAAGCACATATTAAGTGTGTCTCTTGTTTTATGAAATTAATCGCGCGAACCACTAGTTGGGGTGTCAACGGTACCTGTCCTTTTTCCATATAACAACCAGGTTTGCTACACCTTGTTTCACGGATTGGAGGTTTAAGAATGTTTGTGTAGAGGTCACTGCGTGTTGTAAGTACACGATGGTCGTGATATGTTGAGAGCCAACGAGCTAATCGTTCTGCTACGTTGCTCGATTACTGTTCGGAGATTACTGATCTGTTCGGATTACTGATCGGAGCTGCGTTTAAATCTCAAAGACGGAGGTTCTTTGAAGACCGTGTTTGTTTGTTTGGTTGAGACTGGTGATTTTAAGACACTTTGATTTTCGAGAGATGTTCAGCCAAGATTCCTCGGCCGGAGTTTTAGAGATTTTTCGTGAATACGTGCCACCAATTGATTTTTGTAGGTTTCCGTATGGCCCGTTTCCAGTAATTGGTCGGCTGCATTTTTAGACAAAATGCAGCCCTGCTTCTTACCAGATTGCCTTTCGTTGATCGTTTTAAAAAGTCCAATAGGACACAAAGAGGAGCTACGGTGGTGTAGTGGATAGAGGCTCAGACTGCCACGCGGCAGACCCGGGTTCGAATCCCGCCCATCACCTCTGGTTTTTCTATGTGATATGTATACCGTAGCTCTGGT
>JBCFXI010000187.1:70157-248794 GCA_038496175.1 Ampulex compressa | reverse complement strand
TATATATATATATGTATGTATATATATAATATAAGGTAGCTATTTAGGAAACTTCGTTATCGCGCTTATATACGAAGGTCTTGTATCCGGTTTTAACGTGGCCTTTATCAAGGCCAATCAGCCTGGGAGATTTACCGCCGTGTTTATTCTCCTCGAAATGATTTGCTGGGCCCTAATTCACGATCGTGACGAGAAAGCTGGTTTATGAGTCGATTATCGAGATTACGGTGATAATTTTAGACACGAGACGTCTTCGACGGAACATAATCTTCGGGATTTCACGTAGGGAAGATTTTTCATCCCCGTGGGACCGCGCGAAATTGAATGGAGTGTCGAGCGAGCATATTAATAAAGACATAAGTACGTGAGTTTTGTGGAACTTTCGAAATAATACGAGGCACGGCCGTGCTATTTTCGCGGGATAAATCAGGTGGTTATGGCGGCAGGTTAAAAATGCAGGCCGAACGGCGCCGTTTTCTTTCTGTTTTTTTTTTGGCGCGCTACCCACATTCTCGCGGAAATTTAGTCGTATAATTTTATTCGTTAAAACGGCGCAAACCTAACTGTCGCCGCTGCTGTTATACTCGTTGCACACTGGATTCGAGACTGCGGATAAATTTACCGCGACCCCGGTTTCAACTGCCTTGTATTTTGTTTCTTTTTGCATGCTTTTCACTTGGATTCTCGCGGCAGAGGCATTTCGAGGTGGGTTAGCGGCTGAAAATGTTGGACGAAGTTATAATAAAGCGTGGACATTTATATACTCGGTACGTCTTTCCCCCTGATGGGATAATTAATTATCATTTAACTATTCTGTTGCATACTCAAAGTCTTACGTGGATGCTAATTTTATCCTATTTCGGTCTGGATTTACATAGACCTAGCGTACAGAACAACAGACACAGGCGTACATTTTTTTATTCACAGAAACAGTAAATAATGGTACGATAAGAATGTTGAATTAAACTGCTCAGAAGTTTGAGCTGCGAAACCCTTTCTTTTTCTTTTATGAAATGCAACGCATACAATACCGTTTCTAATGCTTATTATATTTTGTCATATAATGCGGACCGCGTGCCTTGCCCCAGGATAATTAAAAGCCGCTCGTTCGCTATAGTCGCTGAAACGCAGAGACGAATATCGGGTTCCGCTTGAACCGTAGATGCCAAGACTGGGGGCGGAGGGATTAACGACCCCTCGCCTGGGGATGGCGAAATAACGAGGAAACCGGGAGGCAACGATGTCGCCATGCCTGCAACGGGATGCATCTTTCCTTCTTCTTCTCGTTCCCTCCCTTTGTTCACTCGGGTCCCATCGCCATTATCGCCCCCCTGCTCTTTGCGGATTGTTTTGCGGTTTCTTTCTCGAAATGCAGCGCCGTTTCAATTCCCGCCGAACGACTTTGACTTTAATTGATTTAGTTTCCTACCTTCCTCCTTTTCTTCCCCGCTTATTCTGGCCCGCTCGCTTGGTACGGAGGGTCACGTATATCTCGAGGCATCGGCTTCCCGTCACGCCTGATATAATGTATTTAAAACGTGCAAAGCCTTAACCTATCGTGCAACACGACGTGCAAGGATCGCTGGCAAAAAATCCACGGCGACGATTTGAGGTTATGAGGTATCTCTTACTTTGGCATCGGAACTGTTCTCGACGTTGATTGGTGGATGAAATCGTGTTAACTGATTATTGGCGGGAATAAATCACGTGGACTCCGTGATGGGTTGGACGATTCGCAGCTGGACTTAAAAATCTCTGAGTATCGAAGGAAACTCGGGTATCGGAACTCTTTTAGCCGCATTCTTGCGCAATTCCCTGCCTTGTTTTCCGGCCGTTCCATTTTTTTTCGCGTCCCCCTCGCTCGTCTCGCTTGATGGGCAGGCAGGTTGGCCGAGCAAGTACGGCTGCCACGTTCAAACAGTGGATAAATATAGACGGACCGCGGAGTGCTTCACGGACGACGAATAGGTTCCCTGGTTGTGCGCCTGCTGTAATTATGCGACAATTAGAAAGCAAGGACACGCTTCGCACCAACGGAGCAAGCGTCGACGATGTTTGATGTGCGGAGCCGTATAGGTGCATCGTCGTATTGCCCGCCGATAAGCTTGGAATTTAACCCTTCGCGTACTTTCTTTGAGCATAGCCCGCTACTGTGTTCTCGTTGATGCTTTGCAATGATCCTTCGTATGACTCGAGTAGTTGATCCTTCATTGTCAGAAAGGCGTCTTCAAAAAATCTTCTCTATTGTATTCGGAAGTGTAACTTTAATGCACAGTGCAATGTGAGTTGGCTGACGCTATGCAGACAAAACTCTTGGGACCGTAAAAGGTTAAAACGCATATTCATCCTCACCTTCTACAATTTTTGCGCGTTCGATGACGCAACCTCGAATTTCTTTGATTTGTTTGATTGATGTTTACGATAGTACCAAACTGATAATGCTGCTCGTTTGTTGCATGACGCACTCTGACTTCATTAAAATATTATTTTGCTGTGACTAACATCTCTGATCCTTGATCTTTATCCTTTAGATGTTCGATATATTCAGAAGTGAAAGTTTCGCTATATTTAGAAGTAAAAACAGATGTTTTCAAATGCCTCTGGTACGTTCAGGTATCCATCAATGCAATTTAAATTGGTAAATATTCACCATACTCTGTTGCTGCAACCGTTATGAAATTGTTCTTGCTTTATTCAGAATTAATTTCATCGAACTTTGTTTTTTATTAACCGAGAGATTTTCACAACATTCAATAACAGAAGCTTTATTCGATAAACTCGATAAAGTTTCATATACCCGTCATTTAAATTGTTTGTAAATATTAATTTGGCGCGAATAATTATTCCGAACCAATCCTCTTCGCGTATGTAATAACATTATCAGACAGGATATTACCGTTGAGAAGCGAAATGAATTTTTTGGTAGGCTCTCGTCTTTCAGTGCGACTGAGCCCAGCTAAAAATACTCGGTAACATGGCTCGGAAGTCTCATCAGCTAGTCAATCCATCGTTAGTCCTGTCTACGAGCTGCAAATTAACATTGTCATCTTTGATCGTTCTCGAAACTTGCATCGAAACCTGTTCAAGCTTCTATGTTATTTAACGAATGGGGTATAACATTTTCGAGCTATATGAAACTTTGCGGTATTATAATTTTGTGTGTAAACTCATGGCATAAACGATGCTCATATATTTTTACTACGCTTATATTTCAAGAGTTATATAAGTACATAATTTTCAATTGTGTACATATTTTTGTAACGTTGCTTTAACAGAATAACGTCGAGTACGATATTCCAGCAGATTTGATTTACTAAAGATGTTACAATAATCCTAGTTTTAATCTCCGATCGAAGAACTGCGTGTATTTGTCGCTGTTATAATCAAAATAGTAATAAGGATTAGAAAATATCACAATACTCGCTTCAAAACAATCGCAGCGAAAAAAGACAGGTAGAATAGTTTTACTTTCGTTTAGAATGATAATCTTGGTATAGTAAGGGGAAAAAAAACAATTCGAAAAAAATCAGAGTTTGATTTACGAAGAAGAGAAATTATGGCTTGGGCAAGATCTTTCGCAGAAATTGCTAAAAGCATAGAAACAGCCGATGACGTTTCTCTCAACGAGCTACAAAGATAGCGATCCTTCCGCGGTACCCTAATTAAATTGAATCACGAAATACTCCGAGCAGGAAATACCCAATGAAGACGTACATTAACAAATTAAAGTGCCTTCGTTCGAGGGATCCTTGGACACTTGCCAGCCCTCGTTTTAGCGCCGCTAAAAACTGGCCCATTCTTGAATCGTGCCATTTGCGTTGAAAACAGTGAAAAATTGTAGTTCGCCTTGGTCTCCGGCTCATTAATATTTTATCGTGCGTTGCTTTTTTAATCCGCTTAACTTGATTAAGATATCGGATAGGTACTCTGCTACGAGGATATCGAGCTTAGGACAAACTTACGAACTAAGTTGTTGTTGTCATTCCACCCTTCTCCGGCGTACTTTTTACGAATATACCACGACATGCTTTATACGTATTCGCTTCCAATGCTTTTAGCGCAACGGCAATAAGGCGCGATGCTATCTACGCGTACCGCTCTGCGAGTTATACAATTCCTTGATATCTTTTCGAAAGTCATTTATTTTGTTAGCGTGCTGGTTTTACTTTAGTTCGTAATTGATTGTTGTTTCTATTCTGATCAGAGTTATCTACAATCGAGATTCTACAAGACCATTTGCTATGGGTTATGTCAGTTTATTCATATAAATAGCATTTCTGCACCACTGACTGAGTTTGAAAAACGACACATGTAATCGCATTATTTCATATATATATGTCTAAGGCTACTGTTTAATATATATGTATGTATTTATGTCTAATTGACGAGAATGATGAGCATTGGATGACATCGTTGAACTTACCTCATCGCATTACGTAACACCGAGCCAACTTCAAGTCCTTCATTCTGTTATTCGTTAAATCACGAGCATTGCAAACATATCTTTTTTACGCTTAAGTGGAATTTTTTTTTCTATAAGCGTTTGCATTTCGATGAATTATGGAAAGCTGTGCCATGTCGATGGAATTTCAAGTGCTTCTATCGGATTTCTACTCAATTTCTCGTACGGTTTCATAAAGCAAATTGGCGGTATCTACATGTCTACGTGCGATCGATCGGCCTGGGAGCCTAAAATAACCATGAAAACTTTGATTGCCTCGTATCCCGGAGTTTCGTGTTTCTCTGAATTCTTGAGAGCGCCGTGCCGAGATAAAAGGGGTGCTTTGCGGCAACGGGCGTAGGCGTGGGACGTGATCTTTTGTTGTGACCCCGATTTACGTGTCGTCGCATGATCCGACCTGTGACCCGTTTCTAACGAAACCCATCGCGACTGTCCCAGGTTATACTGCTTGCGTATCGATCGGCTTTTCTCTACGGTCACCCTCTTGTCGAGCGATTTCACCGATACCGGGGATCCGCTTCGAGGAAAATCGAGATAGAAAAGTGCTATAACCTACCGTGAAGAGTGAAGATCTTACTTTCCCATTTCCTCTTATTCCTCGAAAAACCATGTAGTATCCGTGAAAAGGAAAATATTGTCCCGAGAAAGGCGGGTCTTCGACAAAATTGGTACGCGTCGTATAGCGACGATGTTTCCAACACGACTTAACACCCCGATTTAACGCGATAATTTCAGAAATGCTTCTAAACGTTCCACATTTCTCCTACGTCACCCGACGAATAATAGTTTGATGCAACAAAGCTCGATCCAGTTGCGATAGACACGATCGCAATAACTCGCTTATCGATTCGCGTAATTTCTTTAGCTTTGACTTTCCGCGCTTCGCGCATGGTTTGCCCCCGGGTACGATTACTTTAATATAATCTTGCTCCTGTGTTTTTTCGAATCCGACGCTTTTTACGATCGAAACATTTCCAGATCCGCGCGCGAATGTCCGCGGATACAATTCGCCATCGTAAATCTGGAATTGTTTTTCAATTATCGGCGATACGCCGGTACAAATCCGTAATCGACTCTGCGCTCGAGTGCTGGAATACGCGTATCGCGCGCTTTCATGCGCGGCCGTGCGAGGCGTTCGTTCTCGAGCGGATGCCGATTAAACCGTAAAACGCAAATCACGAGATGCCCACACCGCAAATACGTCGACGATGAGATAAACCGACATCGCCGGTGGAATGAGATGAATCAATAAACTCCACATTGCGATCGCTCGACGAGCGTTTACGTACCGCGCCTCGCCCGCGCCGTCGTGCTACTTTGCAGTTTATTTTTGCTCCCCGCTCAAAAACTCCGCGAAAACGCTCGAAGCGCCGTTTAAAAGTCGCCGGTGCTTTCTAGACATTGTTTTCTCTCGGGGAGAATCCCCTTCGAGCTCTCTCCGTCCTTACATCGGTGACCAGCGGTTATTTTCTGCTTGATCCAGAACTCGGATTATTTCTCGATCGATCAGTCGTGAAATTATTCGCACAGTGCTTCGCAGCGGCTGCAGCGCTTTGCGCGCTTTAAAGTGTTACAAATTTGACGTGTTATCCAGGACTGTGATATACAAATGTCGACAACTCGACGAATAACTACAGCGTTGTTAGTAATATTTTAACGTTTGTTATTGACGCTATAAATTTAAGCGAGACGTAAGCTTCGCGAATGGCGGATAAATTTGTACGAAATTAAGGACACGCCAGCGGAGATTTATTGATCGAAGCAGTCGCTGGAAAGTTATCACGGTAGCCGCTTTTAATTTGGCTGATTTTTGAGTGTGCTCAAGATGACTTTTTGTTAGTCGATGGAATTCGCTTTAAACTTCTGATTTAAATCCACACGTGTCCCGTGCCAGCAGAAGTTAACTTTGATCTCTACCGGGTAAACTTTAATTCGTTGTAAAATGACTTATGGCGCGGAACCTGTGTTCACAACCGGAAGACCAAAGTCGATCCTTTCCTTTTACCTGTGTGTTTTAAAAAAGACGACAAAGCGCCTTGTAGAAGAATTTTAAATAACATTGCGGTATTGGAAAAACGCAGGGAGCTTTCTTAAACGATTATAAATATCGACCTTATTTATCTCGATTCATGTTTAAAAATACGGCACTGTAATATTAAACGGCCTTGCCGTGCCTTTTGATTACCGTCAGATAGGTAATGTTGACGTTAACCGTGATAACTCGACGATATGCTGTACGTAGAAAGACTTGTATCCGTTCTCTCTATGCCGTGTGGTGCGCGTACGTTACTTCCAGGTAGCCGCCGATTCGAGGTCGGTGGATCCTTCTATTGTCGAGTTCGCGCTATTGTTGAATTCGTGCCGGGACAGTCTCTAATTGGACAGCAGCGCCACTTCCATTCCGGTTGTTGCAGTTCAGCTTGGTAAATCGTAGTAGACCGGCCAGCATGAATTTCTGACGAGACTTCCGACGAGCGTTAACGTTATTCCCGTATTCTCACTTTCCGTGGCATAGATCGGATTATATTCCACGAAGCCCTACGCCAAAGCTACCGGGTTACAAATTTTTGCTGCGCGCCTCCTCTGATACTCCTCGTCCCTGCTTCCCCCGGGACGAGGATTGCCGGGGCTATTAAAGAACTGTTCGAAAGCCGTTTCCCTCAAAGACCATGAGGCGGGTAAGGAAACTCGGGGGTGGAATCGCTTTGCGCATTTTACAGCTTTTACTCGTTGCCCTCGGTAAGGTGCTTGTGGGCGGAAAGACAGGAGTACAGTCGTAAAGTTCTCGCTACGTTGGTGGTAACCTTTCCCACCAAGCACCAGTTTCCGGCTTTACGATCGTATTCGTGTATCCCTCGTGCTCGGCTCGTATTAATACTGTCATCTTTGAAGGATTCGCGATCGGGCCAAATGCGCGTACGCCCGACACTGCGCATGCGCGCGCAGCCTTTTACGTTATCAGGCCGAAGCGCATAACCGACACCACGCTTGCGTTTATCCTTCCTTAACCATCAGCGATGATGATACGTACAGAAATATCCACATTATCGGCCAGGTTCGACGGTAATATCACTGTCGTATCGCTCGGCTACCGGGAATCGTTCGACTCTAACCCTTTCCAGCTCAACGATGCCATTTGGCATCGCCCCTATGATCCGCTCCTACCAATCAAATACCTCTAAACTGTTTTCCTTCAAAATCCAATTTCCTTACCAAGAAATAATAATTTGGGCTCGAAAGGGTTAACTCGCGTCTCATTTTTCCGTGCTCACGGGCAGGTGTGCTCGGAAATATTAATATCGATAAGACACCGCGTACGAGCCCGATCGTTGCGTGCACCTCCGGGGAGGAATAGCCGGGCAACGTGAGGGCGAGCAACAAGACGGCGAGTGGAGGGGGGAGGCGGAGAAGGAGGCGGAGAAGGAGAAACGAGGAGACAGATAGCGGGCTAGGAGCGTGCGATAGTGTTTGCCGAGGCTTGTCCGTGATACCGAGGATCGATAATACCCACCAACGTGCCGCACACGCACATAGGCGCGGATACGCGGGGCGGCACATGTGGGTGGCGCACACACGCGCGGCTTGGCTCGCGTAGGGGCACGTATGCGCTGCTCGTAGGCAGACGCGCGCTCACGTTGCACCGAGGGAAGCTAAAACGAAGCGTACGAGTCGCGGACGAGTACATACCGCCGTACCGCGTCCCGCCTCGTCGCCACGCGTATGCGCTGCATCGGTTTTACACGCTTTCACCGTGCTCGCCCCGCGCCCTTTGCCATTCCCTCGCTCCTTCCAGGGACCTTCGCGTAACTTCTCTGTTACCGGAACCTCGCGAGGAGTATTTGCCAGCTATTTACGCGATCATCGCACCAGCCGCGCTTCCTCCTCGAATAATCGGATCGGGAATTAGGGATGCTTCTTGCTCGAACATTTTGGAAGATACCAGAGATGGTTTGTTGTCGCGAAGTAAATTGGCGGGCGTTAAGTTGGACGCGCGTCGTACGCGTAAACGCAAATAAAATTCAGCGAAAGAGTCGGTGGATATTAGCGGACGTGGCGCATCGGGAATTCGTGAAAAATGCAAAAGAACCAGGGATCGGGACGAAATTCGCCCCTGGAACGTGTTTCGGTAGTGCAAACCTGCTCGGCGTACGTTCCTAACTACGTGCCACGAATTCTCTTTACCTATTGCCTAGGTCCTCAGCGAGCGTGAAACTAATTCCAACCGAGCGAATGTACGTTATCCGAGCAGTGTACAGCGCGGATATAATGCGTCCTTTATCGGCGAGTTAATTAGCCGGAGCAAGAGACGCGGAAGCATATCGGGCCGCAGAAGCCAAATTAATCGGATTCCGATTTTCGGTGCGGTCGTTATACGCTAACACGCTATTTTCTTCTTGCCTCTCTCAAAAAGCTTCTCCCGCCATATTTTAGGATTAACACTAAATCTACCGAAGCGGCCTAAATGACTAGTCAGTCGTTGCTTAGAAAAGTCGCTGTATCTCATTTTTTGAAATTCTCTATCTATCGATATCTCTTTTTAAAAGCCTTTTTTTAACAGAATATACGTGGTGTCCATAAATATGTCTTAGTAGTGTCGACGCAGAACATAAATGTGCCGGAACACGCGTAAGTCGATGTTACTTAGGAAGCAGGGACTTGATAAAGGCTCGAGCGAAACGTTGTTCTTCGATCAATCGTGCGATTTGTCATCTTCAGACCTCGCGCGTCTGCCAACAGTTTGGCTGCTTAGGAGAAACGGCTTCCCGCAATATTACGATCCACTTAACGATGGTGTAATCCACGGTGATTGATCCAGGTAGCAGGTTCGTAATTAGCATCACAGTTGGGGATTTCGATATCCAAATGGCGATGTCACTGAGACTCAGCCTGATGCCGCCAGTATCAATGGGATTAGTGTAAATACCAATGTAGAAAATAAATTGCTCGACAAATACGCTTCTGTATACGTGTCGAGTGATTCAAGTTTAAAACCAGCATGGCATATTGAATATTCATTAAAGTTCATTGCGGTCTGAGTTATACGATTATACGAATTCTGTTACAGCCATATGTCTTATCGCTTATTGATATGCGCTGGAATTTGCCGCTCGTGTTCTTAATAACTCCAAAGCGCCCAACTTGCGCACGAGTCCGTGTACACACTCCTAGGTACAGAATAGGCCGTGCATCGGAAATTACGGATAATTCCGAATGTTGTACTCCATTTGTACCCGTTATTTAGTTACTCACGAATTACACAATGGTCACGCTCGGTTCGTTCATTCGTGGCCAAAATAACAATTTTTGGTCGGGCAATCATAATCGCGCATTTAAATGCGTTAACCAGAGGCAGGTCCGTATCGGCCGGGGGCCCAGTGCCGTGCTTTTCCGTTTAGTTTACCGAAATGGATGTTAATTTTCGCCATAAACCCGGAGTAATGATCTGTAATTTCAGGTACGCCGGGAAACGAGGCGCAATTTCACGCCGCACAGCGTATATACTTTCTCTCTGTCTCTATTCCCTCCCCGGCTTGCTTCTTCCCTTTCTCTTTCTATATTACAATGCTCGTGGCCTCGCTATTCATCTCGATTATTATACTCTCTGCCCAGAAAACGGAATTTTATAAAAGCACCGCGCAACAATCGCGTTGGCTCTCGCTGTTATTTACGTGTATATATATGTATATATATTTTTTACATTTCGCTGTTAATTGGCAGGAGCAACAGGTTTATCCAGAAAGTTGTGAGAGCTGGTCACGGCCCTCCTTTTGTGAATCCTTATTAAATTCTTCCGTGTCGGGGTGACTGGATCCGACTTCCGCTGTGTAACCAGTGTCCGTTTGTTTCTTTCTCCCGAGATCCGTTTAGGATTTGCGAGACAGGATAATGCGATATGGCGAACGGTGGATTACGAAGCGAGTAACGGAAATTCGATGGGTTCGTAACGAGCGGCTTTGCCGCCACCGTTCGACAGAAGTGTCAGCGCGTCTCCTTCCCTTTGTGCGACTCCGCGTCGATAGCCGAGAAAACTTTAGAGTTTCTTAAACTAGTTGACTCCGGCACTGGATGAAAGCAATGTGTTTGTCCTTTGTTCCTGCGGTGCTCTCGTCGAGCTCCCGCCGATCGAATAGCGCGCATAAGCTATAGAAAAAAGATTTGGAAAGTGCCGTTAAAATAACTCTCCCAGTATCCGTAAACAATTCGTAAATAAGCTCGTCGATACCCGTAAAGCGTTCCACCGATTCTCGGCTATTTCAATCGATCATAGTATTTGCGTGTACACAGTTCTCCCGTAGCTTATGCGTGGCCCAAGTGCCGGCGGGTGTAATTAAATAATGGACCTCTGGGGCTGACGTTGAGATTATTACGGGGCGTGCGGAGAGAATTAAACGAATAAAAAGCTCGCGGAATAAACAAATAGAGGATGAAATTCCTGATACGGGGCGCGGGAAAAAAAAGCGGAACTCGGGTATGCCGATGTGTATCGAGGAGGGTTTTAAATATGCAGCGACATGAACATATGAATGGGCCGCGCGAATAATTTAACGGCCGAATGAATGGGCAAATGCGTTATTTGTTTTGCGTCTCGGATCTTTACGATATCGATTAAAAAGTACACAGTACGTTTAATGGCCGGTTGGGTTATAAATGAGGCCGGCCACTGCGCGTTAATTAGTATACTATATCACGCCACTGTCCCCTAGCATTGTACCATAGTACGGAGTCTACAATTACGCTAAAATGTTATGCCCCTACGTGTAGGCATATGCGCGCATAAATACAGCATCAGCGTATCCAGACTGCGCAGCGCGCTCTGCTCGGGGTGAGTTACACCGCTGGCACATGGTGTCGCGGCGTTAACAATACCCTCCATACGAGTGGCTTTGATATGCATTAAGTACGCGTGTACGCGCGTATCAAAGAATTTTCCGCACTCTTTTACGCCTCCGCGACAATGGCTCCCTGCGAATGTCCCTTTAAACGCATCGATCGGGGAGGAGGGGGGGGGGCCGCTTCCATAAAGGGACTTATAATGGGAATGTAAAAGCGGGCATCTCGCGCAGGCCAACGTTATTCACGGTCGCGCCATGTTTATAACGGGGAAGGGAATTAAATTGTAATTAGCGATCGCCGATCCGAAATCGCCGGGCCGGCCGTACGTAACGCCATCGACAACGACGGGAAATGGATTGCCTCAATTTGTCCGATTGAAACTATCCCGACACTATGCTCGGAATTCCTATTAATTCCTCCCCGTTTCCTCTCGTTCTGAGCGCGCTCTGTCTCTATATCTTCGTCGGCCTCCGTCGGGAACCAGTTTCGGTCTAACGCCGAGCGATATTTCATTTGGAATGTCGAGGGAGTAGTCTTAGGCCGGCGCTCGGGGCACTTTTCTTGCTTCTTGCTCCTCGTCGTTACGTGCGTTTATACGCACTGACCTCGTCCCTTACCGCACCGCGCTGTTCGCTGTTCCAAATGCACCTCGTCTTGGATTCACACCGCTGACACGCGGTCGCTATTGTTTGAAGCCTGACCCGATTAATCGTAAATCGATCGTTAACCTTGTATTATTATCGAAATGGAAAGGCGCGTTGGAATGGAGACTTCGTTTTTAAAAGAGAGCTAGAGAGGTGCAGTACAATCGGGACTATTCGCGCTGAGAAAGTACGGTCGTGGTTTTCTCCTTTGTTTACCATTTAAAGTTAAACTGGAAACTAAGATATATTTCTCCTATCTTCTCGCTGAGTGTGGTATAAGTAGTTTGTCAAATGTATCGAGCAGCAGTATAGGGACGAACCGGAATTTGTTGACCCAATTAATCATAAATCGATCCTTAACCTTGTATCATTATCGAAACGGAAAGGCGTTTTGCAATGGAGACCTCGATTTAAAGACAGACCTAGTGAGGTGCACAGTTCGGTTGGGACTATTCGCGCGATGAAAGTACGTCCGCGGTTTTCTCCTTTGTTTACCATTTAGAGTTAAACTGGAAATCGTTCCGAGCGCACCCTGGCATGATATTTCATTCTGAACGCCTGGAAGACAGTGCGCCGGTTTTGCCCCTCTAAGGCTTTCTAAGGCATTCGCATTTATTACGAGCTTTATTCCGTGGAGCCTCCCCGCGATCGGCTATATAGCCGTCGCAAACACGACCCCGCCTCGCTTTCATTCACGGCCCGGAAATCAATTATTCATGCAGGATTCCCTTCTCCGGATTCTCGACGGCCGCTTCTTCTTCCTCGAGCGCGCCTCTGCCTTCCTCGCGCGATTCGATTTGAATCGCTAGGAAGCCGCCTGGAAAGAATCAAAAAGGGGAGAAGAGAAAGGAGAACGAGCGAGGCTGCAATTAATATTCCGCCGAACGGTATTGCTTTACCGATTCGAAAGTTTATGATACTCGCCCCGCCATTTTCCCGGCTGCCAGCCGGGGAAGAGGTGGGAGGAGAATCGTTTCACCGGTAACCGTTGGGATCAGAGAATCTGTGACAGGCGGAAGGACGATAATGTGACTGGGATCCAATAAATGTGCGCTCCGAGAGGTTTTTATTTCTCTTAAAGTGCGCCCAACGACGCCCGCTCGATTTATACTGACAGTTGCAATATGATTTTACATTTCACACTAGAGAATGTCAATATTTAAGAGAACGATTTGGAATTTCTGGAATTTCTTCGTCGAAGTACCTGCTTCGATGTTGTTTAACACGCTCCGTGCCGCGCGGGGTATATACGCCCCACGCTGAATTTTTTATTAAGGCTATTTAGAATTTTCCTTGCGAAACGAATAATTAAGAAGGATTTGTTTCTTATGAATTATAGAAATCGTAAGATGTGCGTTAGAAGCAGATTGTAATGGCGTGGCGAGATACACTCCGTATGGCTCGAACGATGCTCGAAAATAAGTCTGAAAGTAAGGAAAAATCGATTCGGCGCGGAACGTGTTAAGATATCGGTCGCATTTAGCTTATCCGCGGTTACGGATGGAGAATGAATTTTGATCTAGATCGTACCGAGGAAAATCGAAATTGCAGCTTGAGTGTCGTTGAAAAATTCCCATTAGTTTATCGCGCGTCGGAATGTCCTTTAAATCCGCCGATATATCGGGGATGCATATTTCGCAATTCAGTTTGGAATACATTTTTTAAGTTATGTCGTTCTTCGAAGGAATCCCCCGATAATCGGCATTTCAATAATCCCCGGGATTTCACCGGATAAGGACCATCCCTCTCTCCCGGAGACAATTTTATGGAAGCTATTTCCGATTCTTGGTGCGCTTGGAATGCCGCGAAACCTTCATACCGCTCTGCCGTCTACGCGAAAATGTAGTTCACCGTGTATGCTTCCGTTATCGTTGGAATACGTATATACGCCAATATATCCTTGCCTTCGAGGATTCCAGGTACTGTACGGCATGCAGTACTTTCGCGTCGTCCATCGAAATCCTTAGTTCGAACGTAATTTTTAGTAAATGATTATTTATATAGTATATACATATTTAACCCATTAACAGTTTATCCCAAGACGGTCGCGGGTAAAGCGTCAAGTACCAAACAGTTTATCCCGTTACAGATGCGTAACAGAGCGTCATAACAGTTCAACTTCCTCCGAGAATGCAAAACACGTATTTTTGTTACATTTTTTTATTACACGCCGAAGTGTTTTTGAACATAAAAAACCAGCCATTTTTTGGACCAAAATTCTTAACTTTACTACGCTGTAAAATGGTTAACACGTTAAGCGCCACGCCGATTTTACGTGCCCTTCCATTCACGCCACAGTTAGCCATCGAGCGAGCCACTCCGAGCCGCTTGCCGATAGGCGAGTCAGAGTATAAACAGATGTGTCAGCTGACTTTTTTCAATCACGATAAATACCGTGTTAGATTCGTATCCCGAGCTCGCTCATAGTCTTAATGTTATAACACAAATTCACGAATGTTAGGTTCGAAAATGATGAACAATTTATCGCAAACAGTTACCACCTTCTATAATCGACGTACAAGCAAACCTCACCTTTGTCCACCTTCTTTTAACAAATTACATTTATATTTTTAACGCGTTGAATGCCATATGAATTTATAAGGAAATCCCTGTCAGGTCAGGCGCGCTGCTTGGAAGTACTTTGTCAGTCACCGATGACCGACGTGGCCTGAACGGAACGTTCAGTGTAAGTTAATACGCGAGTGAGATTAAAACATTTGAAAAGATCCCAGTGTCGAGGTAACCGTCAAGGTTAACGTACTCTTAGCGCGGCGGTCGTGCGAGAACAGCCTTTCGAAGGCATCATAAGGTATGAGTACATCACTAGCCAAGGCCCCTGCAAAGAACGAATCGTTTCGTTTACGCGGACGCATAGGGGACACGTACGGGACACATAGGGGAGGATATACGTCAGGATAATGGATGACCGTAGTCGATAATCCGTCCACGTCCATTCCTGGCGATCGATGACAAGACGAAGGCAGGAGACGGGCGAGCATAGGAGGGAGGTGAAAAAGGAAGTGCTTACGGCTCGCTGGTTTTCGTCGAAACGAACGACGTCGCGTGAATTATCGCGACACACGTGTCACTTTGCCAACAAATTGGATGAAAAGGAACGCTACAGCGACGAAATGGATGGCTCACGTGTATACATATTATAAGAGTTTCCGCCCGGGTCAAAATTCCCCCTGGGGCCGGATTGCCATTAAATCGGAATGCCGACAAGGGCTTTTGTGCGTTCATGTGTCGCACTTTGAACCTTAGCACCCTTGACGCGCCTCACCTGGCGCGTCCTCCTCAAACTGCCCATTATATTTCATTAAATCCCCTCCCCGATCCTTATTGCCCGGCGGACAATTACGATCGCGCCGAAAGACGATTTGCTCGGATGACGAAAGGCGATTCGTGCTCGCGTCGTTTTTACACGGCGAAACTGGGGCGAGCCTCTGCAGAGGGTTATTTACGAGCGGGATTATGAGAAAGATCTGGGTAAGAAACGCTCCTCCACGGTCTCCGTGACTCCTCCGAATGGAAATTACGGAAACTCCGCTGTTCCTTGCCCTACTTATTCCGTTTCTTAGTTATTCGATTTACGATGATCAATTCCCGCTTATTGTATTTGCCGCGCTCTGCATCTTTAATGCCCGCCCCACGTTTAATTCCCAGCGATATCGCGCCGATGTAAAACTCCAAATCGCATTTAACCGATTACCCGTATCGTCCTACAAATTCCCAGCTAAAAGACGGGAGATACGGCTGAACCGCGTTTTTGAATGGTCATTCAACACTAAACCTACCAGCCACTATTCGGGGATATTTATATATACCACGTATATCCTCGAAGAAAAAGAATACTAAGAAGAAATGTAAGTAGATCGATATAACGATTCACGCTCTGCGGTCAAATCTTGGAGAATCTCAAGAAATGCTCTCTTATCATGTACAGCGATTTATCTAAGATCTCTAATGTTAAGCCGCTACGTGTGCGCATGCGTGTCCATAGACTCCCCTCCCTTTCTTACCATTATTCTTGGAACCTGTAAAACCGCTATTCCCAAAGTTCGAGGCGCAGAAGCATTGGTGCGACACACGGTGTTTCGTTTACGTCCATTTCTACATACTCGAGCGCACCGTGCCCTCGGCCACTTGGGACAGTCGTTTTGTGGCACACCGTGGACGACTGGAGCGTGCGACATTAATCACCAAACTTTTGGAGGTTGCGCATCCCCGGGATTCCGGAAGCCGGGGCAATGTTCGGCGAAAGCTACAGAGCTTCCGCCAGAGTTGTACTTTCATTCTGAGTGAATCGTCGGTTTCTGGCAACCTTATATGCCCCGCAATCGTTCCACGATCCTCTCTATCGATCATCGTTTCAGCCCGCCGACAAGAAAGGCAATCCGTATCGGTTCGCAACGCTCTTCTCTCTTCGTACCCTGTTTTCTCCTGTCCCAGACGTTTCCAGGTCGCCTTCCGCCTTGAACCTTGGCCGCCTTTTTGTGCTGCGCAACGGGAAATCCCCGCTACCCAGGATCGTACTGGTAGATATAAAAATACAAAGAAACGTGTCCCAGAGCTTGACAACCCGTTTGGTTTCATGCGCGATTACTACGACTCTGTTATGGTATTGCCGTAACTTTTGGTTTTACGCTCGCTCGCATCCTCGAGTTATCCCGATTCAGTCCAACGCGTGGAATTCGCGCCGATTCTATTTCCAATATTCTGGTATTTTTCTTCCCATTTGGTACGCTGCATTATACGATCAGATTGGATTGTATTAACATTATTAATATTACAATGTATTTCGTTGAACCGTTAATAATCGTCATTTAAATTAATTATGTATACAAACACGCGCGCGCACAGATACGAAATGAATTGGTAACTTTGCACCCGGTAATAATTAATTTTAACGTCGCGTAACCGGCTGTGAATTATACGGTTCGCTCAAGTACCGGATGGTGAAATTTATTAGCCCATCGTTGCTTTTAGGTTTGAATACCCTTTTTGTACCCATCATCCAATGCGATGAACCTGGCCTGGCTTGTGTATTCATTATATCGAAAACTATTCACTGCTGCCTGTTAATCTAGTCGCGTAATTTGGAATTATGCTGGTCGAACTTTAAATAGCTCGCTGGAACTGTCAAGCGTCTGAATCGTCGCGCAACCGATTTCGCTCAAAGCGATCTTCGTTGTCCATCGAAATTTTGCTTGAAGTCAGGAAACTTTTTTACTCGTCACGCTGCTTATACAGGAGAGGCCTCTCGATACTAGTATACTAATATCTTGGAACGGTTGAATATCGCACACACGTGGAGTCTTCGTACCAGCGGCTAGTTTCACCCAGCTTTCAGCTCGCCGCCTCCTCTGCATCTTTTTCCTTCTCCGCCTCCGTGCCCTTTCTCCCACATCGTATCAGCTCTGTCGATGGTATCCTTCCAATTACCGGATGCAAATATTATCACGGCGACGCCCTGCGAAGTTGTAATCGCTGAAAGGTTTTCTCGACGTTTCTGCAACGATTATGCCGTGAATAATCGATTTATTTCGTTTCACGATCGTGTTTTATGGGCCGCCACTCGATCAGGGTCATTAGTCCATTCCGCTTATTCTTAGAACGGCGTCATCACTTAAATTCTTGGCACGCTCTGGCGCGTCATAAAACTTCCGATCCGTCGTAGCAGAATCTCGAGGATAGATTCGTGGAAGGCAGAAAGGGATATTCCCATTGGGGCGAAATCTTTAATGACATTCGCCGAACTTTCGGGGCCATTATTCATCCGATTCTTAAAAATCCTTTCCAAGAATGGTTACCTCGGTTTTCGGCCGAAGAACGTGAAAGATTTTCTCGTAATCGCGAGAGAGACGCTAGGAGGATTCGAAGAAAATAAATATAGAGGCCGAAAGTTTTGGACAGAGCAGCTGCGTGATCTTCGATGTCCTATAATTCAACTGGATGTTTTATCTACCGCGATGCGTTTATATTCTTTTGCTCTGGGCGATTTGAAACGGTAAGCAAGCTTAGTTGGCTTAGAGTAGTACGTGAACCCTTCGTGCTCTTTCACGGATTTTACTCGATTTCTAAGAGTGAGTGCCATGCCGGAGAGCGTCATGTAACCGTTACGTACTACCGGTTTCTCGTGTAATAACGCGGAACGAAGCCTTAGCTGCTTTCTCACGAATCGATCGTAAACATTTGGTACAGCTATCGGTACTAACCGTGCACCAATCATATTCGGAACGAAGTCCGTTATTAAGAAGTGTTACAAAAACATTGTTGTAAAGGTATAGATATTTTTAGCATAACTCGCAGTTATAACACTTGTAAATGGAATATGATACGTGCTTCTGATATATTTTACCGCAGACATAATGTGTTTAAAATAAATTGTAGGTTAGGATAATATTTACTCTAGGAAAAAAGTACATTATCCAAATGTTCGAGGCATCATCCTAATAACAGATCAAATCTTATAAGTATTCCGGGTTTCTGGAAGTTCCGAATGCTTACCAGCTTCGTATTCATGGTATCAGCGTTACACTGGCAGCTGCTCAAGCGCATATGAAAAATGTTTGTTGTATCTGTAGCATCGAATCACGGTACCAAAGCGGCTAGGAAGCCTCTGGAACGCGGCCAATCAGAGTCGGTGCTTTTGGAAGTAAATCCATCGCGTGCTGCGGATATTGATAGATATTCGGTTCTCGTAAGGCGAGCATTGATTTCAGCTTATCGTACGGTCTTTCGCTAAGCAAATATACGTTATAAAGGCACGCTCTGCGTTGAGCACTCGAAACCTCGTGTTTACTTAAAATCTTATTTCTGATCATGTGGTTTATTTTATCTGTAATATTTCATATCCAAGATAGGTAAGTAGGCCGATCGAGTTTTCCAGAGAGATTAACTTTCTTCGAGGTATTTACTCAAGTTTTTCGACTATCTTTCTATTCGTGATTTTTACTTTACCCATTATATGCCAAAACCGAGTACAAACCTAAAAAATGCACCGATTAATTAATTTCCTACAGTAAGCTGATCAGAGAAAAAATATTTTTATCGACTTCGTAACCTCTATTGCAGTCAGTACAACATTCGGATACAACAATCAAAACTAAAAGTTCCACTGCTTAGGTAGAAGTAAGTAAAAAAACAAGCGTTCCAAAAAAGGCACAATGGCGAATAATGCGTTAACGCAACAAATTATGCAGCGATTAAAAGTTTAACCTTGGCCAATAAAGAAACCGCTCATTATAGACTTTCGACTTCAATTCCTGACTTTCCTCTCACTCGTATTCCACATTAACGACATAAACTCATTTCACGTAGTAAGTACACCGCGCTAAACGGTCCCGCCAAACGATCCTTAACCTCAAACGCACGGCGCGAACATTCGACGCGTTGAATATATCTCAGTTAGCCGCGTAGGTCCTCGTCGAGCCCTTAGCAGAAGGCGACTTCACAGGGGAATTTGTCGATCCATTTCGCCGCTGGCCGAATTTACGTTTGCAACGGAGTGCAAGTACTCGCGTAAAACCTTGGTCGCAACGGGCCACTCGCGTAGCATCGTATATATAAGGGGAAAGAGCGCCGCGATGGCGAGTCTTGCGTATGGGTCCGTCGACGCGAATAGAAGTCGTTTCACGTCGGGAAGCGGAGGCAGTGCCGGGCATGGAGACGCTGGAGAAGTTACGAGTGGTCGGGGGAAAGAGTGAACGATGGTGGAGGAGGGGGAGGAGAAGGAGAAGGAGGAGGGGGGGGGGGCGAACGGAACTCGGCAGAACTCGGTCGTAACGACAAATCATAGAGTCGGGCGGGTGCTTACCCGCGGACTGGTCAGCCAGCGAGTCTGTGGCGCACGGCCGGCATAAACATCGTGTGTCTGGGACAGGGAAACGTATGCGACGATGCGTGCGCGATATCTTCACGTACTCGGCTCGGCTTCCTTCGCTTACGGTACCCATCGATCAGTCATTATTTCAGGGGGCGTCTCAGGTGGAAATTGCATCCCGGAAGTTTCAGCCATGGCTAAAATACTTTGTGTTTATTTTCTCCCTTTTCAGCCCAATGCTGCCATTTGGCATCATTCGTATAATTTGCTGGTACCAATTGAGTACCTGTAGATTGTTTTTCTTCGAAATTGAATTTTCTTACGAAAAAAAATCATTTGGGCTAGAAAGGGTTAAGCGGTTAGTGGTGAATAAAAAAGAATCATGTTAACGAGCTATGAGCTGTTATATATAACCTCCTGAATTCTTATTAGCCATTGAATTATTGAAACAGAAAGCTACGGTGGTGTAGTGGATAGAATCTTGGATTTCCACGCGGGAAGCCCGGGTCCGAATTCCGTCCATCATATCTGGTTTCTCCATATGATATGTATATTGTAGCTTTGGTGGTTCGGAATCTACCTTAAACAGTAGGTCTTAGGCTAAATGACTTTAGCATTCGGAGCCGGAAACTAATTAAAAAAAAAAATTTAGTCGGATATACAATCGGTTTTAAATTTTTAGTCATTCTACAATATATACGCGAGACCTTTTAATTTTAAATGGAATATTTGAGTTATTATTAAGATTGATGACACTAAACCTACCGAAGCGGTCAAAATGACCGGTCAACCGTTTCTTAGATAAATTGACGTACCTCGTAAGAAAATACTTTTCGAGATTTTCCATGATTTAACCGCAGAGTGTGAATCATTCTATCGATCTATCGACATACCTTTTTAATACCCTTTTTCTTCAAGGATACACGTGGTGTACATAAACATGGCCAGAAAGTGGCTGGTAGGTTTAGTATTAATATTAGTTACCGAATTGTTATTCATCACGACTATTTTGTTGTTCGTTTCTTCCCCTTTATGAAACAGTCCGAAATGATCAGCGGGTATCGACAGAGTTAATGAGCCATTGCGTGTATTCTTTATGCCCGATTTGGCTTGCCCTGGGCCCTCGATGATAATAGCTTATCCAAAGGTGGAATTAGAGCGCATTTCGCCGATCTTTAGGTTGCTGCACGTTGCTCAGCGGTACGATGGCCTTTCTGCTCGAGGTACATTGCTCCTGCACGGCTTGCGGTGCCCTTCATTGTCGCAGTCTTTGCTGGCGTTCTTCGTTACTTCGCCGATTCCCGCTACCCTTTCCAATTTGCGCCATTGTACGGCTTTGTTGCTCGTAAAGTACCCATTTACTTTCTGCACGAGGGCCAGGGGTCGTATAATACCTGAGTAGGCAGAGAGGTAACCCCTGCGACACCCTGTACCGACTTTTGACGTTTTCCATTACCGATCGCGGCGACAATGTATCGCCCTTTGTCTCGAATTGTCCCTTATTACCTCGCAACGACCTTCGTTTTGAAACTCCGGAGCCCGCACTGCATCGTTCCGCAGTAACTTCAGGTAAGCCTTGCGCGGCATCGTGTTACCCCACATTGCATAGCGCTGCGTTCATACGCACTATCATTAATTCCTCGGGGTCCTATATCGAGTACGGCTCGACGTCGTGTTCCTTTTGTTATCGACGCTCTGCGATGCCAGTGTTCGTAAATCGAATCATCGCTTGGCTGCGTTTCTATTTCTGGTCGTGGGATATAATGCCTTTAAGAAATTCCTTCAGTCGTCCAGCATGTAGTTTACAGTGTAACACGAATGTAAGATGCAAGGCGATAATGTGTTTTGCAGGCTACGAATGGTTAAACTCTTATACCTAAGCTCGTACCATTATTTGGCGTCGTTTCGTAACTTTATCCTTGCATTTGCGTGTTATTTATTCATCGAATTTGTTCTTGCGGCATTTAACATTCGTTTACCTTATCGTCGCTAATAAGTCTCGTCGCGTAATCGACTGTCGCTTATTTTCTTATATTTTCGCACGACTCCCGATTACTTCGCGATAGCTTCCAGTGGGTAATTTATTGAAGTGTTTTTTATCCACTATCAGATTCCTGTTGATGTTGGAAATCGGTAATATTTGGATGCTCGTGCACCACTTCTCTATACGATTGTTTTCGAGTCGAGCACATTCGAAATCCTGCGCGAGCGACGCAGATGTAGTAAACTGCTGCTGCGGTCTTCCAGTATTGCGTGTAGCTCATTTCCACGGTGGAAAGCTTCGGCGATAATACCACGGAAACTAAAATATTTACTCCTGTGTACGGATACCCCGGAGTAAATTCCATCTGGAAAAAAACAGTTTGAAACGGGTGATTGGTCTTTGGTCAGTAATAGCGCTCTTCTCCTTTGACAAACGAGTAACTAGACTTTGGAAATTTAAAAGTTTAGAAGTCTTTTCTTTTGACAAACGAGTAAGCAGACCTTGAAAATTGTGAAGTCGAGATTTAACCTTTAACGAACGTATGCCGCGATATTCGCGACATTATAAATATTCCAAGAAAATCGAATGCCGCCACTCATGAGGCATGACACCATATTCCTACATACGAAAAAAATCTGACCTTCGGGTAACTGGACCGGGCTACGAACCCCGGTCCAATTATCCAATGGCCCGATTTTTTTCTATACCCTTTTCTTATATATCGTCCTCCTCCACCTTAATTCTTAAATTTTCCTAATATCCATTCTATTTATTTCTCCGTTTAATTATTTGTGCCACACAATCGTAGCCAAAATTATTTTTCACTCGCGAATGTCGATCTCGTCGACAGAACTTTAACTCCAGGAGATCGAGGGGGTATCAGTATAAGTGTACGGCTGTGCTCGCTATGAGCGAGATTATCTATGAGCGTTATTATATTGTACTATGATATTACAATATATACTACGATATTATATCACGAGACTCATTATTATGTGTTATTAGAAACTGTCGAGCAAGTGAGGTTAGGAGTGAGACACCGATGACGTTATCTACATTCTATTGTTCAAGTCCTCTTCCTTTTACCATCCGTGTCCCCCTCTCAATAAATAGCCCACACAAGTCGAGATTGGACACAAAACAAACGATCAACAGGATCGGCGGGTTAAAGCGGTGTCGGGGTGTCTAGCGCGCAATTCTTATTTGCACTGTAACGTAGCGGACGAGGAGTCGAAGAGTTCAAGGTTGCGAGAGAGGATTGCCAAGTATCCGTACGGGTGCTTTTCTGCGCTAAGATCGTGTCCTCCGAAGGAAATGGCATTGAGGTGAGGTTCGATGGTCGCCATCGGAAATCGATCGTCGAGCTGACGCACGAGGTGACGCGATTGTACGATTATTCGGGGAATAGTCACCGATTGGGGGGTTGTCTGCTGTGAAGTGCTACCAAGGCCGGTATAGAATCCCTTGATTAAGACATTCCTGTCATGTGGCTACTGTGACACGATGGAACCGCGCCTCGGGCAATCAACGCGGACTTCATACATCGGAAGATCGTCGAAGCGACTGTCGGAAGGACGCTTTATATATCGCAGTACCCTGGGCTTTATCGGTCCTTCACCTCGAAACACGTGCCTTATAAACGCACAAAGGGAATATATTTATCGAAGCTTAGGCGCGGGACGCGCCAGAGGAATATAATGGTGTTCGTGGGGTAAAAATATTATCTTGGCGCGGATCCATGGAGATTTCATTTTGAGGAAAAAGTCCGAGCGAGGTGGATTTTTCGCCGCGGGAGAAAGAGAAACATAACGGGATCCTCGGCGGATAAATCGGCGGGGCGGCCTGGCGGAGGTTGGAGCGAAGAAGCGGACAAGGTGGGTCGAAGAAAGAGAGAGTCAGGGGTTTTGTGCAATCCCCGTGGCTAATGCTGGACTCGGGCCAACGGCAGCATCCGCTCCACAAATGTCGCTAAATATATACCTAAGCTAACCGCTCCTAAACAGAGCACAAAACTTGGCCGATAGCACGATTGTGCGATCGCGAGAAGAGGAAGCGAGACGAGTGCCGGTTGGGCACCGGCCGACGAGAGAGCTGGAATCGCGCTGAAGTACTTGGAGGGACAAGGTAGAGGCGCAGAGAGGAGGAACAATGAGCGACCCACATACGATGGCAAATAACAACCGTGGTAAAGTAACGAGAGATAATGGGGCTCCATTATCGTCGGCCGATAACTCGAGTCGACGACACCGGCGGCACAGACGCACACACACACACACGCGTGCACGTGCACACACACACGCATCCCCGGTGGTTCACTATTGATTCGAGTCTACCCAGACGACGTGATTCCAGCCTGGAAACTGCAACCCGCCGTGTGGGTCAATTTAACGCAGGTCCTGTAACTGACTTCCAGGGAAATGCACTTGAGGAGGCCGATACGTACGACCCCCTATATATATTTCTCGATACCGAAACTCCGAGGAGGGATTTATTAAAGGAAGTGCCGCGGCAACTTAAACATAACAATCTATACCGCTTATCCACTTATCCTCGAAGGGATTTGGCTCGGCTTAAACCGTTCAAAGGCACGGGACGGATATCGACGCGGGATCCCCGCTGTAACTCGCGGAACAACCATCGCAATCTGCATTCGTATTATCGCATTGCGTCGCCACATAAACCGACTTATCCGACGCTCCAGAGCTCAAAGCTCCAGCGCGGTGATCGCGGATACGCTTGGCCCGGTATCAACTCGTTAATGTTTCAACCGTCCGCCTTTCCCGCCGACTCGTCCATCCATTCGCTTTTCTTCCGCGCGGCTAAATCCCTTATCGCCGACCAGCCCCGGCCGTGCGTTTTACCAAACTTCCCGAGTAATACCCCCACCCCCCTTCCTCCCCCCTCCACGACCCCTGGCGCGCGAGAGGGAGGGGGGGGGGTCAGCCCCCTCTCGCGTGGCTTTTCACCGAAGACGCAGAAATCGGCGCGTTGCCCCTTCATAATGGGCCCGCGCGGTTGGTAATCGGCGGGCATAAATCATGGCCGACGGAGAAAAACGTCGTCTGGTTTCGAGCTGCGTTAGCAAGGACCGACGAGAGAATCGGCGGGGCCGCCGAGTCGACGCTTGTTTCGCGGTCGTTGGTATTTCGGTACTGTCCGTTCCCTCTTCTCTCCTTTCCTACCGCCTCCTCGCCGCGCGCGCCGCCTCTCCTCGGCCGTACTCCGAGTTTTGGCCTGTCCTCTCTTTTTTCGACGGGCGTGAGACAAAGAGCGGCCGGCACAAAACCAAAAGGCGCGAGGGAGAGGGAGGGAGACTTACGTTTCTGGTTGACCATGAGTACCGTCCGCCATAATCCGCAGGTAGATCCGGTGCGAGACGACCAGCGGCTCCTCGCTTCTGGCTCCGTCTCTCCCTCCCTCCCTCTCTCTCTTTCTCTCTTTCTCTCTCCTCTCCTCTCTTTTTCTATATATCTATCTCTGTCTCTGCCTCCGTATCCATCTCTCTCTCTCTCTCTCTCTCTCGATTCCTTCTCCTTCCGCCGCACCGGTTCTCTCCATCGTCGGCTGCCGGTCGCCGCTGAACACCGCGCTTGCTCGATATGGCGGCACGAAAAAACCGGCAGATTAGAATCGACGCGGGGAGCATAAATCCGCGCTTGGCAAGCGGCGACCTTCTCCTTCCGTCGGCTCCGCTCCGGCTCTTGCGAGCAAAATCTGGATGTGGAGACGCGCGTTAAGTCGGAACGATGCGATCGAGATTGACGATTCGCATAATGGTACCTGGGATGGCCATGGGAAGAGCTAAACCGAGGCTGAGGAGAATCTATGTCTGAAGCCTACGCTGCCTTAGCACGAGAGACGATCTAACCTAAAAATTGTGAAATCGCATCGTCATGGTGGAAGGAAGGAATTTACGTTATTTCTCTAATACAGACGGTTCCCTGGTAAATATCACGCGGATGTAGTCCTCGGTTTCGATTTCTGTTCGCGGTTGAATTTTATCGAAAGATTTTTTTCAAGTAATTTTCCATATCGACTGCTAAGATCGATTCGCCTAGTATCTTCTATGTAAGCGGAATTCCGAGCCATCAGAGCTACAATATACATATCGCATGGAAAAACCAGAGTTGATGGGTGCGATTCGAACTCTGGCCTCCCGCGTGGAAGTCCCAGCTTCTATCCGCTCTTGCCAAGAAATTCCTCACTGTTCTAAGAAGGAAGAATATTCCAAAATCGCGGTGGTAACGAGACGGATTTTTATAATACGTCCATCAAAAGTCTCCTGGGATAAGAAACTTTTGTCGTGTCCCGTAATCGGCGACGGAATTACGTTAGTGCGCTACCGGCAAAGCTCGGTTGCGAAACTGCCGTAGTCTCGACGACGAAATGCCGCCGAGTTAGCATATGATATACCGGTCGGCCGGCTTACCGGGCTGCCGGCTGGGATGTCAAGGCCGCATACATTAACGTGGAAATACGCCACGTCGAGCCGATCGAGCGACGATGCGCCAGCTCTGGAGAATACGCCTTAAAGCGTAAGCTTGCCGATCGTTAAATGGAAATCGATCGAAACCGGAAACGTATTTTTTTTTCCCCGACTCAGCTGTGCAGACGCGCAGACCGCCAATGTTTTGGAAGGCGCACCGCATAATTTTCCATGCGCTCATCCTGGCAAACCATCGATCTGTTCAAACGACGGCTCGATATAGTATTTGGTAAAAAAAACCGGCTTTTAAACGCAGAGGGCTGAAAATTCTTAGAACTTGTTGAAAATCAGCGAGACGTGGTAAAATTGCGGGAATAAGCGGAGAACTACCAAGTGGTTGGCCTTTGCGAGCAAAAAAGGTGCTGCGATTGGTGCGTGGTAAGTGCACACGCGCGACGAGTGGGACTTTCGATTCTGGCGTTCCTACGTAAATTTCCGTATGACACATCGCCCGAGCCTTTGTCGGTTATGTTAAAATGGTTCGTCACGAGCGGCCAGAAGAGCCGCTGTCGGCGCGTCTGTAAATTTAATGGCGACAGCTTGTATTCCGCGTACGCTGAAAATGGAAAGTTTAACCGGCAGGAGCCGATGGAGTTTGTAAATAAACGGCATGAGTTTTATTCGCGAGCATTTTTGACCGAATCAATTGTATGGACCTACGCGACAAAAAACGTAGTATTGTTATGCGTTTCGGACAACAGCTTCGAGGCCGGATTTCGTCCGTGACACAACGAAATCACCGAGTGGACAATCGAGTTCTCGAATAATTGGTTCGAATGCACTCGCAATCGCGAGCAATCTCGTTTCTCTTAACGAGGATCATTGTCAACGCGCGGTCGACCTGAATCCATCTCGTTCTCGCCCGGTGCCTGTCAGTGTGTCAAGGTCCGCTCGCACGAAGGATGCGCGAGATTGCATCGGTATGCACGTTCGTAGCCCGCTGGAGAACGCCAGGCACGATTGCATTAAATGAGCGGCGAAAATTATCCGAATTATCAGCACTGAATTTTTAACTTCTCGTGCGGCTGGCCAATTTAAATTCGGTGGAAATTCGTTATCAAATCGTACGCTCGGAGGAATGGGGGAGAAGATAACGATAAAAGTTACTCTTTCGTAAATAGAAGTTATCGCTTTGTCAAGGATGCTTAAGTGCAAAGTCTTGTTAAGCGTATGCATTTTTTCGAACCTTTTTCTCGTATGGACGAGCATTTGCCCGTGGACTCATCGTGTTCATTCATATTTACGCCGCAGCCGCTTCTGTCCATGGTGAAACGATCATTTACGTTGATACGGAGCCCACGCGTATTAAAATAACCAAGGAATGAACTAAGCGGGACATTAGAATTGTGCGCCATTTTCGAGCGCAATACTCGGTCGGAATAATTTTGTCGTTTGCCGTGGATCGTGAAATAATCACCGGCAGGGCCCTGGCGAATTCGACAAAAAGTGTGCTCACGACGTAGATATGATCTTTTTACCGTGGTTGCTTTTACCCAGGTTATTATCGGGTAGTAGAGGGTGGTCGACTTGGGGGCGAAAAAGGTCAGGGGTGATCTATAGCGGCGTGCTGCTAGCTGGGCTGGAGTTCATTAACGATATTAAGCATGAGACCGCAGCGTTGTAATGCGTGAGAATACTTACCTCCCACCTTTTTATTATCCTTCCTATTTTATCCCGGTACACAGCACGATCCTCCTTTATTCCTACGCGCATCACATTCTCGACGATTAAGCGATAACTTATTTGGATGACTTTCAAACCCGCGGTAAGGTAAAAGCACCGCGTTAAAAAAGGCATCGTTTATATTGTTTGAACCTTAAAAGGGGGTTTATTTATTGAAATTGGCGACAAAGAATGTTAAACTGTTTGAATTCCCCCCCCCGTTTTAACTATCGAAACTTGGAATCGTCTGTGATTTAATAGTTGATATAGGATGATAATTAAAATTATTAGGTGTCAACTACTGACTCTGTGCCTCTGTAAATGTTGAGATGACTTCTATTAAGAGTAACTTTAGAAATTATACAGAAGGGACTATACTGCCAAACGGCAGCTAGACTATTTAATTTTTTAATGTCATTTTTTTTTTGTAAACTTACTCAAGAATAATGTTTTTTAAACGTTCAATAAATTTTTATATTCATACATTACCAAAACTAGTTCATTAACCGTTTTTTTTCCCTATGTCAACTATTGAAGCAAAAGAGTGTCAACAACTGAATTTTTTTAGGTGTCTACTATTCGATCAAATATTGCCTTTGGAAAAAGAAACATACAATCGCCAGTGACATTCCTACAGCGACAATTAATCATACATTTTCCATAAAGTGAACTTTAAATGGGCGAAAAATTTCCTTAAAATGTCAACTACTGGTACCTTTCCCTCAATTCGAATTCATCTTGCACGTATACACGCGCCTGTTTCGCGATCTCGCATTCGACAGCGATCGATAGTCATATTGGCAATTCCGGCGTCAAGTTTCCGCTGATAACCTCTGCTCAATATCCATAAGCGTATGATGTAATATTACTCGGATATCTCATATTTACGAGTGCCGTATGGCATTTAAAGTTCCTATCGGAAAACGATGTTGCCGTCCCAATTTGTGGAAACTTGGTGGTTGTTTCAAGACGGATGAGGTGGCCGAATGTGCTTACTGTGGGATGTTAAGGCAAAATTCGGGCACGAAGGCGTCTTGCGGAGTTATACACCAGCGAAATCCCCGGTTGCTGGCGCCGTGCCAGGGGCGTCAGGGCAAGCGAAACCAATCTGCCGGATTTAAGTCACTCTCGTTTCTCGGGCGTGCTCCGGGAGCTTACGCGAACGGGAATCGGGAGTTAATTCGCGACTAGCTCGATGATATTTCTCCTCCTTCCGACGAAAGCAAAATACCCTATTCCTTCCAGGGATTTACGCAAGGCTTCCCACGATTATGCAAACGTAATGGGAGTTACGACCGCGATAACGATTAGAAAGTCGCCGAGATGTTTGATCGGCAATGACCAAATAGCGGGGGCCATTATTGAGTGTACACAATGCGAGCGTTCCCGCTAATGTTTGCAATGCGTTCTATTCGAAGGATGATCTTCCAAGCGGACGCGTGGAATAATTTTGCGTACGTAATGTGGTCTGCACACGTAACGCCTTATGAGTACTTTCGTAATCGATCGAATGGCATTCGTTTTTGTGATTGGAGTAAGACGTAGTAATAGTGTCTTGAGGAATTCGTTATCATGGACGAAGGTCCATGGCTGTTCTCCGTGTTTCTGGCGACAATATAGTCGTGCAACGGAATGTCGCGGATATTTTTTCGCATTGCAGTTTAGGAGGAAACGAAGGAATGGGAATGTAACATCGTTTGAATATACTTGTGCGTTTATTATATATATTTCTTCGTGAACGACCCACATAGCAAAGATCTGCTGCGCAGATTACAAATACGGAATGCCCATTCGATAAATTGGATTGTTACTCGTAATGTGATGGCTTGAGTGTTTCTCACTTATCTTCCAGCACCGATCGTAGCCGCAACCTTTTGGAAAATAAACAACATTCTACCGGTAAAATGAGTCAGTAATACATTCCTTGACTCTTCGCAAACTTTTTACTTCGATAATGCCTCCATCTCTGACATATTCCATTTGCAAATAATTCGCGGATAATAGAATTAGAAAAACACGTATTACGTAAAGTCTAAATATGGAATACAATGCATGCATCGTCTTAAAATCTACGACTATTCGTGATATAACACGATTGCGCCAGTGGACAACGTGTCAACGGCTTATCTTGTTACAAGTAACTCTTTCACGAACTATCTTTAAAGCACACGCTCTTCCATCCTCCCTCAAACATCCGAACTAGAAGCGCTGCGCGTAGCGCCTTGTTATCGCCTTCGAGGTACTTATCTGTTAATAGTGCTTGCGAAAGACGAGGAAGTGTCACGGTTGCAAAAATTAAGGAGCGTCATACGGAAGATTAGCGCGCGGTCAGAAACACTCGTCGGCGCACCGTCTCTGGAAACTCTTGCACGGTGTTACGCGCTGTAATTTTCTGCGGTGAATTAGTCCCGTGGGGAGCGTCTCGTGACTTCTCACTTCCGCCTCCGCCTTCCGCCCAGCGCCGCAACATCCGCGCCCCCTTCCCCTTCGGCCCCTCCAGCTGCAACTTTTGCCATCTTTTTTACTGTTCGCGGATAAGAGACACCGTTACTTTATTACAGGGAAAACGTCCTTAACACGTTGAGGACCGATCACGGAAAAGCTCCGTGTTTAGTCCTTGACGACCGATCTCCGAAATTTCCGTTGTTCCAATGCATGTCCGGGCGTACGTGAGAGGATTTTTACCTTTTATTTTAATTTCTACATTAAATATCCGATTATCAATGTGTTACACACGTTCCATGTGTGGGGCGTTTATTCTTCCAGACGTGTTAAATGCTAGTAGTGTTATTAGGTTGCGAGCTACTGCTGGACTGTTTTAAAATATTGGCAAATGTAGGTATATATATGTACGTATTCTGCCTATCAAATTTGGACATTTGGAAAAACCTTATATCTAATTAGACTTATAATAAAGGAGAAAACGAAAGAGTGGAGAGCAGGCCATGCTGGCCAAGAGCCATAAGCGCGAGACCCTTTATTTAAAAGGGGATTTCCTGGTCTATTGTCTTTACTTTCTACATTCCACTGATTTTACTGTAGAAACAAAAGTTTTGCTGCTTAAACAAAGGACGATCGAAAGAAATTATCGCTACACCGAGTGCACGCTATTATGAACACAGTGTGCATAATGTTAAGATGCCTATATGCGACTCTACGATCAATTTTTAGAGAATTCTCCAATTTTCAATGAGAATCGTAAGCGGCCTGAACGGAAAGTTCAGTCGGGGGTCTTATACGACCGACGCGGCATGGAACGTGTTGAAGGTAAATAGCAAGTGGAGAGAATAGGGAAAACTGGGCGCTGGGATGGCCAGACACCGTTATAGAATGCACCCAGTTCGGCGCGATCGAATGCAGATCCGTAATCGATCCTGAAAGTTTTAAATCAATTCGCCTGACCGTAGTGTAACGCAAATCGGCCGGCGGCGCGAAGGATGAAGTATTAATGTTCTCTCTCTGAGATTTATGAGGAGCGACGGAGGCAGGGAAGGGTTATCGGATTTCAATACTTGCCGCCGCATTGTTTTTTTAAACGTTATCATCGTGCGATGTTATTTTTGGAATTGTGATCAGGCTGGGTCGCTGGTTCACCGTGGGACGCGCTATAGATCGGGGTCGAAATTTAATCGTTCGCATTTTACCGGCCGTTATCGGGATGTCGCGTTATTATGAAAATCCGGTTAAAGTAATTAATATCTTACGAGGATAGATTAAATTAATGGCCAACCGCTGGCAGAGATGCGATGTCAAACGTCCGGGATTAATATTGACGTTAACGGTAACGGTAATTTTAATGTTGGCAACGGGGCGAAGAATGTCGGGGCATTTGACGATGTGACGTTAATGAAATCGTAAGGGCTGTTTACGTTCCGCCGAATTCGGATTTGCTCAATTCGATAACGTCACGCTCGGTACTTTTGTTCGATATTAAGCGGTCTAATGCTCAAAGCTGGGCGGCCTGCCGGCAGCGTGTAATTTTCTCGTCCATACGTGGGATTTTTATTTTCGCAGCGTTTTTCGATTATCTGTGCAGCATGAAATGAATTTTGCTGCATTGCAATTATACCTGGAGAGCGAAAAGGACTGTAACGATCTCGTGACTTAATTTGCCCGCACGCCTACCTGTCTTCGTTCGCATTCATCGTCGCGATACGCTTGGCTGAGGGTCTTTTACGTTTTTGCTATACACTATTACTCCTACTCAATGAGCTACGCAGGGACAAAAACTCGTGTTCGCAAGGACCGCGAAGTTATTTCTTCATTGTTGTGGCCGCTGACCGACGCCCAGCGATGGCCGCCAAATGGATCACGCATAAGTAGCTAATGGGGTTATGGTACTATGACAGATGATAATTACGATTTTTACCCGTGAAGGTTTACGATATATTTTATCTATCGCCAGGGAATTTATATACCAGTTTCGAATGCGCGTGAAATACCGAGTTCGCGGTTTGATAGAAGCATACGAAAGGATGGAGGGTTTATAAAACGAAGTAGTACCACGATCATTTAGCGAACAAAGCGTTAAACTCTAATTTAGAAATACAGGGTTTGGTTTGATCTATGTAGTTTGAAATTTCACCACGCGATAATATATCCCATAGTTCCAGGCAATTCTCAACTTACTTCCCAGAATGTATCGCACATTTTATACCGGGTTCGAAATTTACGCGTGCACTTCTCAGCTTCAACCAATTGGTATAACATGGCCGCGTATATTTTCGCCGTACTTTCCCCTCACTCTCTTTATCCGAATCCAGGGAACACAACGGTCACGAATCCTGGGATCAACAGCAGTACCGAGGCCGAGCGGCCCAAGTGATCGATCCTATGAGAATACGGGATGGAACGAGAAAAATAAGCCCCTAAAATGGATCTCCGCCGGATTTGCGATGAAACGGCATAAAGGCCGCCCTTTTGGTAGCGGGTCAAAGCCAGGCGACGCATTCTCCCTGGTCTTCTCGACCTTCCGAGGAAGTTCCCGAAGCGTGCAGCCGATCACGAATGATTTAGTTTGCATAAATACCACGGGCGGAATAGCTGTTAGCAGTAGTGTGTAATTACAGCGGCGGAGTGCGGTCGTATCGCCACACGGGCGGGCCATGCTGCGGTTCGAGGTGTGCGGTGAGCGCAAGCTCGTGCATCCCCGTGGACGACGTATCTGCGTATGTGCATGTGCGAGCGCGAGTGCACCTGCGCGCATGCGCAGTTGGGTATCCGGTAACCGGCGGGCAGTGGGCACCCCGATATGTCGGGACGTGTCAACGCGTGCGACGCGTGTGCGCTTTCCGGCCTTTCAGGCGTTTCTTTGCGGGAGGACGGAGGCGAATCGTGTCGGACGTTCGTGTTCACGAGCAGAGCGACAGGATTCGGTGGGATTCCGCGAGCGTGCCCGTTGCCCGGCCAGGATATCCAAGCGCGTGTGCGATGAGCTTGTTTCCGAATGCTATGTTGTATCGGCGCGATCGAATCCGAGGCGCCCCTTCTTCCAAAGGTTTGGACAGCTGGCGAGAGTGCCTACTGGACGGCTGACCTTGCTTTCTGGAAGTATCTTGCGCGCGACGAAAGGTGATATCGCTTTAATCGTCGTAATAACGAGCTTGCGCACGTGGAGCAAAAGTGCTGAGCTAATGCGCCGGGCGCGAGTGTGCGATAATCGCACGGAATATACGGTTCTAGTCCGACAAATACGTGTCTCGCTCGCGAGTTAAAAATAGGTTGAACGTGAACTTTGAGCGCATTGGTACACGCGCACGAACGCGGCCCGAATGGTCCAGTTTGCTTTGGTAGCGTACCTGAAAATCGTGAGGCAGAGTTAACTGTTCCGTTCGTCTTAGATGTATACGCGGTTTAAACACTGACGATGCTATCGGAAATCTGGCCTGCTTGTTATGTAAAGTACAACCGGTTGCACGTTTAGATATCGCGCTGTTGTACGTATGCGCATATTTAGGATATACCGCGTTCAAGAAGTATCCGCTTGCATAATGTGGAAGTAATTAAGCGCCGTGCAATGAAAATACCTCGTAATATTACGGCTTTTCGGGTAGCCTTTTGTGAGGGCCGGTATATCGCCAGATATTCCCCTCAGGAAAAACTCATTTTCCCATTTTCCGAATGTACGATAGATCTCGAACGAACATTCTGCCTCGTGAAACTGCGACGCGGACAGGAAAACGGTGCACTCTGGGATCTTCCGGTCGGCAATTTTCCTGCCGGTTAACATTTCAGGGAGGTAATTATATGGCAGCTACCGTTACCGGATCTTCCTCGATTCGCGGCCACGCCGGGAGAATCGTGGCGAGTAAAAATTACTGGCCAATTAGCGGCTCGCTTTCTCTTTTATTTCGGTTCGAATTGCGCGTTAAGGGATTCGATGTTATCTACGCGGGCCAGCGCTGGCGCTGGGAGGAAAAATGTATCCTTCGCATATCCCTGTCGGGCTATTAAAATTAATCAATGGCAATTTTGCGCTTTTAATTAACGAACTTTTATTTAATTGATCTCGGGGCGATCGGCAAATTATCCGATAACGTTCCGGAGTACGGCACGATACCGTTCGCACGGTCGACCAATAAAAAGGATCAAATGCCGGTGTCTGCTTATTCTATAATCACGCATTTCTCTCCCGCGGGAGTTATTTTAACCTTTCGCCATATTCCCGCCAACCTAAATATCCTCGCTAATAATTTTGTAAACCTCCAATTAATTAGTTAATCGCGGAGCATTATCGCCATAGCAAATGTATATAACCGTCGGGTTAATTATGTTTATACTTTAAACAAAATCTTCGTAATCTATCCGCGCGACCACGATCGCCGGATTACAGAACTGCAGTAATCATGTTTGCTCAAGAGAAAGCGATGGGAAGTCGAGAGCTTCGTTCGAGCGGTTAAGTTCAGCCGTTCTGTATTTTAAATTAATTGCCCTCGACGTAACCGGCTTGGTTATTTAAAGAAATGTTTTATGGCCCGTAAAACACTTTGGGGAATTTACCAAGCTTTGAGGCGACGTGGGCGTTAAATTATGTTCACGATCGGGTAATGATTTTTCCTGCGCGCCACGCGGTTCTTTAGGCGAATCGGGGAATCGCGGAATAAGGCATACCAGGCGAGTAGGAACGGGTCTTTGCGTGGTGGCGCAAAGTGCCGAGGAGAAAGCGACCTACTTGCAGGTCGAGTAATTATAAGCCTTGAACCGAGTAAACGAGTGGTTGAGCCGCGCGGCGGTGTCGTAGTAGCGGCAAGAACCACGCTTAGCCGCCCCTATGCCGAGGTCCCTGCCAAATTCGTTTATCGCTGTTTGTCAAATATCTCTGACCGATTTTCTCATAATTTTAATCCGCCTCGTCGGCGGCCTTCCCTTACGCGGAACAAACCTCGAGCCCTGGGATCGATAAAGCCCTAATTCCTAACCGCCTCGACGTCCCGACTCTGGCGTACAACCTGAAAAGTTCGGACAACCGGGCCGCTTTGAGGAAATTAAAGTATTATTCAGGAACATAACCGGTCGAGGCGTCAACACGACGATTTACGTACTTTGCCGAGCCGATACCGCGACTTAGCAACAAAGCACGATTAAAAGGGGCATTATGCGCGAGGGAATAAAGAGTCGCGCTTTATCGCGGCCTATCCCCGCGGTCGGAGTTTCGTAAACCAATTATTATTCATTAACTAACGCGAGCCGCTCTTGGCGAAGTGTAGCGCCGAGGAAGGCGAGGGAGGCGCTGAATTACGGAATTATCGGGAGAAACGTACATTATCGCTCGTTCGAGCGCGCGAGGAGCGGAATTAAAAGTTAACCGACTATAAAACCGAGGTTGGGCGACGATGAAATATAACTGGGCCGCGGGGCGATACATCTTTCCGCGCGTCGACCGGTTAAACGCGGAAAGGTCAACGGTCGGACGTGGGTATTCCTGACCCCGAGGAGTTTGCCGCGCGTTACGCGTGGTCCGGGAGAGGGTGCAGCGTTCGGGATTCGATGCTTCCCATACCGGAAGTGGTTGCTCGCTCCTCTGGCTCTTCGCCCTCTCGCCCATTGGTACTCCGACGAGTACACACTCGTGTACGCTTTTGCCGGAGCTCGACGTGTCCACCCACGAGACCTCGGTGTTCGTACAGGAAAGTCGTGATACGAGTTAAATCCGAACGATGGAAGGGAAATACTTCCGAAGGCAAAGGTCGTTTCTTAGCAAAAATCTAAGATAAATGATACCCCTGTTTGCTACATGTAATAATGCCTCTTTCGCGAGGTAAGCCGCGATTTCTCGTTACTGGCGCATTTGTTTCGTCGCTTCGAGCGGCAGAGTTGATTTTATAACGATCCGCGCGTCCATCGTATCGTGACTCGTCTATGCTATACCTTTACGAGGCACGATCCCTATTTTGTACGAGACTAAAAGTACAACGGATGATTATAAAAGCAGCAGAAATTTACTGATATATATCAGAAAATTTCCGCTGCGGAGATCAAAGAATGTGTCGCAAATCAACTCTCTCATTTGTCGTGCATACCACGAGCCATGCTCGCGTTTCTACCATTTATATCGCAAAATCCATACCACGGACGGCAATTGCGAGACTTAGCTCGTACAAATCCGCGCCACCAGCGTGGCTCTTTATTATAAGGTACGTTTTATCCGCATCGCACTGGCCAACTCGCGCTGTATTCGAGTCGCGCTTCGAACCACACGATGAAGGATTCGAGCGATTTTCTAGACCGTGCCCGCGTACCATTTTCAGCACGATCCCTAGGCATAAGTGGAAAAGCGATCGCGACTTTATTCGCCTCGTCCACAGGATGGTCGAGGAGCATCGACAGTAGGTGATACGATGTCGAGCCACGCTCGACGCGGGCGAGCAGCGGGTTAACGGTTGAAAAAACGCGGGAATGGACGCTCCTGGTTTTTCGTACTGGCGCTCTCTGGCAACGATGCTCGGATAGCAGACCCGTCGGGATCGTCGAGCGTCGGGGCTGCTGCATTGATCGGGAGGGTTCATCCGCCGCCCCCTCCCCCGCCCTCCCGCCCCCGCCTCCGACTCCTGGCCCGCGTTTGCCGGAGGCGGTTGGGTAGCGCGCAGCATACGCGTCGCCCTTAAGCACGATTTACGCGATGCCAAAGCCATCGCGCCGATTTCGAATCTTTGCGCCTTTGTCACGGCCACTTTCCTTCTTTCATCGAATTTTGGTATCGATAGCTCCGATATATTTGCGTATATACAGGCATATTGGTGTGCGCCACTTCAGTAAAGGAGCTGAGGTGCGTGCGGCCTTGGATTTGGAGTGTTTAACGCGATCCCTGGCGCTGAACTATGCGTTAAAGCTGTTTGGAATTTTCATGCGTCCTCACGAGGTAGAGCGAATGTTGAACGATGTGTTTAAAACTTAATTACATAAAAACTAGATTTATTGCTCTGGCGTGTAATGTTTTTATTTGATACGTCGAACGCCATGAAAGCTAGATATGCGTTTCGACTATGTTTTCGCGGAGGCTCTGGAAGTACCGCTCTCGGCTTCAACGCCTCGGAGTGTAAGCCTATTGTTCCGTAGCAAAAGATAAGCACGTTTAGAACGAAATGTTTCGAGACATGCGTTCGGTTGAAAATTTTTCTTTGGGTACGAAGCGTCTAAGCAAGCGTGTGAAATTTGGAAATCATTTTTCCTTTTCAAGTATTTCCTTTGTAGTGACGAATAATTAAAATCTTTTTGCGTTAAAATTTTTTCTCTCATTTTTTGGCATGATAATGAACGTAACATAGATAATATTTATAACATTATACAAGAATTGGTTATCGAGGAAAAAAGCAATGTTGTTACGGAAGAAAGCGCTATTCGGTTTAGCGAATAGAACGAATTTAACTGTTTAGCAACGATTATTTTCCTCAACAAATAAGCGTCACTCAAAATAAGCTCACCAAAAGTTTGGTTACTCTATAGAAACACAGTTTCTGTAGTCACGTTTTAATGTATATCAAAAAGTATGTCTTATGCGGTCTGAACGGAAAGTAATCAAAAATCAGTCCGGCACGGAACGTATTGATATAAAGATTTAAAGAGCCAGCGTATACGACCATCAACGTAACTTAGAGGGACGATTTCGATGATATCCATATTTTTGATTCGAGGAAGATATTTCTTGGCAATTTCATCGGATCACGGGGCATTAAAGTTAGAATAGAGTCTGTCGAACGTCGCGCAACGCTCCGTGTAATGAACCATGCGTTGTTTTTCTGGATGAAGGGGACTTTCGTGTTAAGTATTGACCTTGGTCCTTTAAAGATTAAAGGGGATTCCAAAGCCTCTGGATCTACAGTATGCGTGTCAGGTGGAAAATTATTCAGAGGCGATGGGCGGGATTTGAACTTGCATTTTCCAGGTAGTGGTACGACCTTCTGTGCATTAAATACATTATTGCAGATACGCGTGGGTGCCTTGCAATGGGATCTGGTATTTTTCGCGATGGTTAGAGGCAAACTCCGCGGAGCACGGTTATATTCTACATTCAACATTCCATATTGGATATTCGATATTCGAGTCATACCGAAGGAAATGTATTGCGTTGAAACAGTCTTTAATATTTCGTAGACTACGGCACGATTTTGAATCGAACTATGAACTGAGAATTAACATTTGGAAGATATTACGCTCTTGTCGTGATTCTAAGCAATGAATATATACATGTCGAAGGATTAGGTAGATTTAATAAGATCAGGTGGTATCGAGAGGCTCACAGATATTTGTGAAATACAGAAAGATGATTTTACTTCGAAATTTAATTTAAAACCCAAACTTGTAAGATAATGAACTCAAGGATGACTGCAGGTATATCTCTATTAAACGCAGGAGTTTGTGGGCTTTTGCGTAAGACTGTCTTGATTAACGCCGACTGCGTGCCAAATTAATTAATCCGTCAATTATGAGATCGGCTTGAAAAATATGAGGCCGCTCGTTAAAGTCTTTCTGCGAAACGGAGGCGGTCATCGAAAAGTCGCAGAGACGTATTCGAGAAACGGCGTCGAGTCTCTCGTTAAATCTTTAACGATGTCTACCCTTTCCTCCTCCTTTCTGCCTTCTCGTCGCCGTTTCCGACTTTCTGATTTTCTCTATTTCGCGTTCGTCGGATGCCGGCGTTGTAGCATAGGAATTTTCCACTTTGGTCAGCGATATTTCTTCCTCCCGTTGGGGCCGGATATAAAATTCAGAACATAGTAGGATAGACATGAAACGGCATGCGTAATTAAAATCTTTGCCCTAAGCCACGAGTATCCTGGCCTCTTGCAAAATCATAAATCATAGCGGTTTGTACTGCATCGAGCAAAGTAATTTATGATACACGAAAGCTCGATACGAAGCAAGGATCGTACAGCGTTTGACCTTTCGTGTACAAATAAGCGGCTGTGACAGACAACAAAAGTCGTTGAGCAAAGCTCGAAATCTCTTAGTTTCCACTCGGAGGTAAAAGGAAGTTCTTGGGTAACTGCATCTATAGAGTGAGGGGCAGAGGTGAGCGTTCAAGTATGGACAGTAGGAGGGTTGAAAAGTGAGGGGCCAGGAGCGTATACCTGGAAATGATAAATAAGAAAACTTAAATGCGGTGAAACGAGTTTCAGGGAATACGTTCAAGGATGATATAAGCCGTTCTTAAGTATCATTTAACAAGCGTGTATACTTCTACTTCGTATAATAAAGTGAAATTTAAGATACAATTTCCATATTCGTCCATTTGTATCTTAAGATATGTACGAGGATTATTAAGAACCCATTGCCTTATTCAACGAATGAAATATTATTGGAAAATGTGACAAGCGTATGTGCCGCCACTCGTTTTCGAAAACATTCGAGCGTAATCCCTCTTCGTGAATAATATCCTTTTCTTCATTGTATATATATACGGCATGATGCTTATCTTGTTTTCGTTCATCTTAACCTTTAATGAACGTGCGCATTTTTTTAGAACAATGATTAGTAGATCGAGGAAATTTTAACAAATTAATCGCTTTATTACTAATCGTCTGTATGGCGGCATTCGATCTTCTTCTTGGAATATTTCTAACATCGCGAATATGACGGCATTAATATCGAAAATAAATCGTTGTTGAGCAGCGTGATTGCGTTTAAAAAAAAAAAGAAATAAAAATCACAGTATAGATGGTTAACTTCTGCAGGGTAAAATTGGGTTTCAATGCGGGACGAGGAAAACACACGTCGCAAAATGTTGAGTAGGTCCAGGTTCGTGGACTCCCGTGGGCCTATATCGATCCTAGGCTTCCTAGTTTCCATGGTCTCCGTCTCCATGGGATTGGTACACCCACGATAGTCGTCGGTCCGTCCTCGAGCGATATTACGGGCAGTTTCCGGGTAATACGGCCGTTCTATCGATAGATCCTCTACTTCGACATGACGTAGACGCACGATCATGGGCGTTTTACGGTCTTCGTAATGGATCGATCCTTTGTGTAAATGGCTGCAAGTACCCTAGCGTGGTGTATTTCAAAATTACCGAGGCATTGCTATGGAATACGATTTTATTAAATCGATAAGCCTTAAATGAAAATTTCCCAAGATCGAGCGTGTTAGGCAGAAAGACCTTTCGTACAGATTAACATTAACTCTTTCCAGCCCATTGATGTCGTCTGGCATCATCCGTATAATCCGCCTCTACTAATCGAGTACCTCTAAATATATTTTTAATCCAAATTAAATTTTTTACTAAAAAACAATAATTGCGCTGGAAAGGATTATAACCACCATTCAGATACGCCACGCATATACTTAGAGAATGAACGCGTAGATCAATACAATGATCCACGCACCGCCATAAAATAATAAAAAAAACTCGGTTAAATCGGAAATCAAAAAAAAAAAACCGTTTAACCGGTCGCGAAACGTTTAACTCCGGCCAGTGTCGGTTTTCATACGTAACGTTTTTGCGGAAGTAGATCCGGCCAATTGGCTCGAAAAGAGTTAATATATCGACCAAAAGTTCGGCACGCGCGAAGTTCCGCGCAAACAAGCTGACCCAGAAGCGCTACTTGTTTTCGAAGATTGAGGAATTCCGCGTAATGGAATTCCGCTAATTACGCCCCAGGGCGTTTTAACGAACGAGGTTCGATCCGCGGGTTATTCCTTTGGCGGCGGAAGGGCGGTTACCCGGCTGAGGCTTTTTAACGGAGAAAGATGACGGCGCGGCTGGAGGGCCCTCGTAAGGGAAATTGGAAAATGCCTGGAGAAAGCGTCCCGGGCGAAATGTCAAAGTTTAAGGCGCAAGATTCAGACAGTTTACGGGAAATGCGGTTGGCTGTCTCGAACTTCCACCCGCCGCGCGTGGACCCATTAACCTTTCGGCGAGCCATCGTCGTATACGGAATCAATTTACCGATTTAACAGGCAAAGTTTATAACCGCGAATGACGTGCATTTCGAGTTGTGAAACGCTACTTGTTACGCGCGAAACCCGATAATTGCGGAATATGGTAGTTGGCGTATTTGTGATTTTACGTCAAATACCGCGCGCGATACGGAAATTCTGTAGTTTTAACGCTGAACTTCAATGCGCTTGTCGATTATTTTTCCACGGCTTTTTGTTTTTTATGCAAGGCAGCGGAGCAGAGTTTGATGACGTTGAGAATGCCGGGGGAACCTGCGTGAAGGGTTGTACGTACAAAATTGTTAACGATAATTAGTCATGATTAACAATAGCTTTTGAGTAACGCAGGCTCTTGTGGTCTTTACGTTTTCTCTTCGAAGAGCTTTCGGTTGTAAAAGCTGTCACGTGAATTTCATGCTGAAGAGTAAGACGAAAACCGTCTTACCTTATTTTCGATTGCCGAATGCGTCTGCGTCACGGTGGAAAATAGAGGAAACGAATTTTATGAGAATGGAAGCGGCGTAAACTCTATCGGCTCGAGGGCTTGGAAGTTCTTTTTTTCTTAGATCATCGGTGGTAGCAGGGAAGGCGAAGTGAAAAGAAATTGCGAAGAGAGGCGATGGATAATGAGCTAAACTTCTTCTCTCTTGTTCAACGAGCGAGCCGCGCTTATGTTTTCGTATAAAGTAAATATTCGGTGGACATTTTAACGATATACTTATAAAGTCATTAATGACTTTGACGAGTTTGTTTTTGCACCCTTAATATCATTATATGCCAAAGCCAAGTGCAAACCTAAAAAATATACTAATTCATTAATTTCCTATAGTAAGCTGATCAGAGAAAAGATATTTTGATTGAGTTTGTAAGTTTCATAGCAACCAGTGCAACATTTAGGTACAAGAATTCGAATTTAAAGTTTCATACAAAATTCCATATCCATAATTTCATACATGTGTGCGCGCGCGCGTGTGTACATAATAGATAGTAGATATATAAATAATAAATAAAAAACAAGCATCCCAGAAGAGGAGTAATAGTAAATAATGGGTTAAGGCGAAGTTGTAATGGCGGAAAAAAGAGATCGGGCTAGAGAAGAGAGATCGGCGAATCCTCGTATGTAGGCCCGATGAAAACAGGAGAGGAGCTAGCCGAGCACTGAGTTTTCGAGCGGATTACGTAAACGCGTAATTACCTGTTACGCGTGAAAGCCACCTTTGTTAATTATGAAACGTTCCTCCGGGAGACCGCAACTGCTTACACCATAAACTCTGCCGAGAGATCTATGAGGCCATTCGTATTTCGGCTATCAGCGACGAATCGTCCTAAGTGGGAGGATGAATCGTGCTTCGATGGGATCGTTTGACGATAGGAAGTTGGCTCGAAGCGCCATTAATATTAATTTTCCAACAAAGCATTCTCGAAATGTTGAGCGGTCCGGCACTCTGGGGATTAATTGAATTGCAAGACAGCCTGGCGGAAGAGTCTATGAATAATAAACGTCGGTGTCGCTCGCCATTCGATGTAGGGGAGATTTGTCTAATGCGTACTGGTCATCTAACTTGTACAGGCTTATTTTTTTGGTAACCGGTTAATGTTTGCACCTTCTAGTTGTAAAAATATAAAGGGTGTATGGAATCAGTAATATAAAACATAACTGACGATATTTCGATTGATGTCGCGTCGACTCGTAAAAGCTGGAAGATTTCAAGCAAGTTTGGTGTCAATTTTGACCAATCACATTAATATACCATTTTTGTAGTAAGTTTATAATATAATTTAGATAATTTTTGGATTAGATAAATAATATTTTTCTCGGTTTGCTTAGTTTTTGAAGTCATACCAGAACGATTTAAGAAATCACGCTTGAATTTTATCCAAGTCCTAATTCGCTGGCATCCAAATTTACTATATTTTCACTTTGGGCTTTTCAAACATGAGCAAAAGAAAATTCGGTCTTTGGACGAAGGAGCGTTGAAAGAAGATAAAATATATTATTGTTCAAAATGTTTGTAATATTTTTTACTTTTAATGATTTCCAAGAGTTTATTTCAATTTGTTAGATTTCATATTTATCATAAAAATTATATTTATTTGTTTTGATACCGATGTGTTCCAATATATTAGAAAAAGGACATGATATACTTTCAAAATAAAATTTATCACCAAACAAGGTAGGTACGATTTTAGAAAGACAGCAGTACGATTTACAATATATCACAAGTGTCCTAAATCGTTCTTTACCTTTTCTAAAATTACTTAAACCACTTTTTTAATATTATTTCATACGTAAAATAGTTATTTACAGGAATTCTGCAAAGATAAAAGTATAATTGCAAGCAACGATTTTAGTAGAGATGCGTGTTGTTTAATAGACATATCAAAAATCCTCTGGGTAGTACGATTTTGGCAACTCTCCCTTATACCCCGATAAATTCTCGAACGCGTATAATTCACGGTTCCTCGAACCGATTCGAAACGATTTTACTTTACGGTCGTCGATAAATCCGCGGCATTTCGGATAATGGGAAAGGAATTAGCGTTTGATAACGCGCTTAAGAAGGGCACAGCAAGGATAAGGCGGGTTATGACCGAGAGTTTAAAACCGAAGAACCCAGGTGGAACGCTCGTAAGTACATCTGAGCTACGCGGATGTATTCTCATGTAAATGCTGCTTTACGCGCTGACCCACAAAGAGTTAAGTAGTACAACGGCATGGCTCGTTCCCAAGACGTTCGCTCCGGTACGATTCCATCCGCTTTAAGAAAGTCAGCCCGAGTAAATCAAGTTCAGCCGAGCGTGAACCGTACTTCGGTCTTGCACGGAAATTTCGAGCCCTCGCCGTAGTTACTTCGGAATCTTCGCGAAGAATATCCGCGTCATGCAATCCCGTCCCTGCATCGGATACTTGTTCGATGATATTCCAGGAAGCAGCTAGTGATCACCTGGTGTGTGTTGCGCTCTTTCTTTCGAGGATGGCTCGTTTGTAATTCAGCTTTCTTCTCGCCTTCGCGCCCATTGTATTCGTTCTTCTGGTAAAGCTTAAGGGGGGAGATAGGCGTTGAAGTCTTGAAAATGCATGATTTTCAGGAATTTTTTTGGAGAGGATGGGCTAGTATTAACTCTTTGCACTCGAGCTCACTTTGTCGCGAGAACGTATATTCTGGAATGGACGTATTGTATAGTATAGCTTTGGAACCGAGTAAGGTATTGTAATGATATATACTTTTATCGCATGATAAAATACAATAAAATGGCGAAGATATCACCGCGTCTTTCTGGCAAGTATGCGCGCGGATTTCAAATTGGCGGGAGTTCTACACTCCTTCGTATTTATCTAAATCAAAGTGTTTGAAGGAATTCTTGTTATTGATATCCGTAGTTTCTATGCGAAGCTAAACAACGAAAGAATGTTGGAAATTGGAAAGCCTGTGCACCTTTAAAAGTTCGTATTTTAACGTTATTTTTCACTTTATTGCCATGAAAAAGTTTTTTGGTCATTTTTCAAAACCAGTAGGTTCATATGGAAGGTAATAATGTCATGAAATTACGCTTAAAGCTTCATTAAAATCCCTCAAACTGTTTTTAAAAATATCAGTAGATTAATATATTGATTCATATGCTGCAATTGAATCGTGGAAAATCTCAGAAAATACCCCGTTTTGAAGTTGTACAATTTTTCGACGAAATCACTGACCGGTCCGGTTAACCGTTAAGCTACTTGTGGTGAATATACTCGTGGTGAATAACCTTGGCTTTAAATGTAATAAACCGTTATCCACACAAACTGCGTTCAGTCGCTGCGCACTTGATCGGCAGGTGATTTCGAATTGAATGTGACGCTATTTTCAATTTTGCTGGCCGGATTTTACAAGGACATTGCGTGCCCGCTGCGCTGCTCGATGATAAATTTACAAAGTGAGTAAGGCTCAGGTCTTGCGTTATATCGCCGCCAGAAAAAATTCTCTGAAAAATAAGGAGCCGCGTTCGGAGAAATGTCGCGTCTACTCTCTCGGTATTTTATGCTAATGGCTCTCGAGATTCGCACATCGCAACAGAAGAAACAGCAGGAAAGAGAAACATAGGCCAGACGGAGAGTAAACGAGAAAGCGAGGAGCGGGATGAAAAAAGGGAGAGGTTTGGAGGATCGCGTGCTACTCAGCCATTAAGCATCCCACTTCTCTGCTCCGTGCCACATATTAACACCGAGGTTTTCACTTATATTAGCCCCTTATCGCGTTATACCCGCCCTCCGAACGAGAGTACGAGGAACGGTTGCAAATCCGGCTCGACCGCTTCCCCTTTAGGACCTTTTTTGTGCTCTTCGTTATTTTTAAAAAGACCCGCTCGTAATATCGGTTAAGGAAAACCTGTGCATCGGGTAGTATCGATCGCCCGATAATTACGACGCTGATCGATTATATGCTAGACATATTTTTGGTTCGCCACCTGCTTTACGGCGATTAAAGGACTAAACACCCATAATTTATCGCAATCGTTTAAGGCACTTTCGCTAAACTGAACCGCCGTGTTCAGTAATTACCAATGTTTCTGGTTTATATATCAGGGGCATATGATTCATTATTGTCGCTCATTATTATTCATCGACGAGTACAGGATACTTAAAGCGTGGTTTAACGAAGCGATATCAGAATATCGAAGCAGTTTTTGTATTCGAAAGCAATCGCAGATATTTTCTACCACCGCTCTTTTCTCCATTATCCTTGTTCCTCCATACAGATAGAGGAAATCCAGCCGAGACGAAAAGTAAGAGGGCAAGAGGCAAGAAGGCGGGATCTGGGGGGAAGATTAGGGAGGAAAATACACGAATCTTATAATTGCTTCCACCGTTTCTTCGTCTCTACCCGCGCTTTTTTCCCTACAGAATGCAGAGGAATGTTGCGATAACACCGGGCACAGTCGCCGTTAGCGCGGGGATTATACGATTCCCCGATGCAAACTTTTCTCCGGGAATACGTGTCCCTTCTTTGGGGATCTCGCAGCGGCCGCGATGCGCACTACAAGTTTCCTCGGCAAAAGGAAAGCCAAGAACGAAAGTTTTCTCTCCTTTCTGGCAATTACTGCAACGATTTTCCCCGTTAATGGAACAAACCTCTGGAAACTCGGCCGTTCGATCCCGAAACTACGGCAAAGCCTCGAGTAATTGCTCCGCCGCTCTGCTCCCAGTTATACCGGCTGACATTTCGCCGGTTATGCACTCGATGCGTCGTATCGTGCGTGACCTTTTCAACGTTAGATTGTCCCACGCGCGTTGGGGGGCGTTCTGGTTCGTGCCACTGGCAAGCGTCAACCGCTTCGATATTAACCCTTTCACAGTGTGGTGAAATTACGAATCCTCATCCAAAACGTGTCTAGTTTTTTCATGAAGAAAAACTCTTGGGCATGTAATAAAAAGTGTAAAAAAACGTGTTGTATATGCAGCTGGTTAGTAATCAGTCCGTGTATGGTAGATTTTAAAGTACGGGGTATATAAGGCGGCGTTGCAATCCGACATTTATGATTGTCGAGTCATTACTACTATTATTATCTACGTTGGATTCACGAAAACGATTTTTAGAAGCGATGAAGTACTAAACTCTGGCGCAAAGGCTTGTGTGCTCCATTTTTTAAATTCGAAACTAAACCACGTCTCATTCTTCGGTTAGAATAGCCTTATGGAACAATTGAAGCAAAAAATCTAGCCACGGACTTAGATATACTTGGGAGGTTAAATAGTTTGAAAGCGTTACCCCGTCCGTGCGTGGCACGAAATAAGCTGTATGGTACCTGACGCTCTGCCCGTGACTGTTACGGGTTAAACTGTTTGGTACTCGACGCTCTGCTCGTGAGTGCCATGGAATAAACTGTCAATGGGTTAACCCGTTCTCCATCCAGACTCTTCCGCAATGAGCGATTCTCCGAATCAAACTCAGCCTCAAATTTCATCTCTGTAGCGAATCGCCGGCTAACTTCATGCCCCTATCCTGCCGAAACGTGGACGCCAGAACTTTCACGTTAACTCCGATGCGTGCGCGTATTTGGATTCTGCGCGTGATTATACAGGCAGATGTGCCTGAATCATTTATTAATGTCGCATAATAACACCATCGTTGCGCACGGTCACGCGATCAGAAAATAATTTCAAGCGCGAGCATTTGCCCGGCCATTCTCTCTTTCTGGCCGGAATAACAATCGAGCTCTCGCGCACGTTTGGGCGGATCGTAAAATTTCATAACGGGTCCAACCGGACGTCCGGCTGGAAAACACTTTGGCAGAAGCTGTAAAAGCATCGACGATAATGCTCCCGCCTGTGTTTCGCGATTATCGCGGACGTTGGCTCTCCCTTTTTCTTTTCTCTTTTTCTCTCCCTTTTTCCATCCCGAGATGAGGCGCGCGATTTAAAGCCCTTCGATCCGCGGGAGGCGACGCGTAACGCGAGGTAACGCCGCACAAAAGCGGTGGATAAATGGTAATTCACGGTGAACTTTGAATGCCAGGCGGGACGTAAGAAAATAAAATAAAGCGGGCCCGATGCGGGCCGATATGCATACGAGTATACGCGCTGCTTCTAAATGCGCAGGAGTGGTTGGGGGGGGGGGGGTGGCGGAGGGGGAGGGGGGAGACAGGCCCCGACATTGGCGTTGGAGTACCGCGCGAAATTCGAGCCGGTGAATTCTCTTTATTTCCATCCTGGCGGCGCCCGACGCGCAGCAGAAAAAATATTTGCCGATGCGAATGCCCGTCCAATCCGGACGAAATTTGCGGATACTCGTAGTCGAGCAAACACTACGGACGCGAGTACATACTTTTGGACGATGATATTCGATTAGCGCCTGTGTACCTTCGAACATAGAGACTCGGCGCTCGCGCTTGATTGCGGCTTAATTCCGGAGTTCCTTAAGCGATTTCGCAACTTGCTTAGAATTTTAATTCCCTCGCGTGCAATTTGTTATGGCCAGGCTTCGCGATAGCATGACAGCGCGGATGAGGATGTCGTTTGTGTTAAGTAGGTGCTCGAAATACGACTAATGAATATTCTTGTTTATGTTTCAGGTAAGTTTTATGAGCGTCCATTCAGTATGGAGTGTAGGAAGAAAATGTGCGCGCCCGAAGAATAATTGAATGGCGATCGAGGTATTTGTATAAAAGGCCTATTTTATTCATGAAACGTGTTGTTTAAACGTTGTAGGGAAATCGATCACACGTCCTCGATATGTGCCGACTGAATATTTCGGAAGGTAACAGAAATGCGACATCACGTGCGAATGTAATCAAACGCAATACTAAAGCCGGTTAAAGATCGAGCCGATAATCCTCTTTCAAGCAATACACCAGTAAATCGACGTGAATGCAAATGCGCGAGTTTCAATGATGCGTAATACAAAATGTCATCGTAAAGTCAATTCGCGCGGTGCTCAGAAATAAAACGTTGATAGTCGTCCGAAGGATTTATAACCCCACATGTTGAATGGGATTTGTCGACATTAAACGTGCTGCAATGAAAAAAGGACCGAGGCATTTATTAAAATATTATTTGCACTCCCAATAACGCATACAAAATAAGTGTACCGCGAGTTTGTAAATCGCCGCCCGTGTGTTTGCGTGCGTTTCGCTTACCACCACGGAGAATCGTATTTTACTCTCATCATAAATCCAACAATGCTATCAGATTTGTTGTGCGATTTATAATAGGGTCCGTTTATTACTTTGGCCGTCGTGTCGATTACACGGAACATGCGATATAAAAATCGAATGGAATATGGATAATAATACCCGAAGCGTGATTAATCCTGCAGGATCCTTTCGTCTGGTAATATTCGGAAGCGCGTTAAACTGCCATACAAGGGGTCACGAGGTTCTCAAAATCGTAGGCGAAGGAAGGATTGGAGAGGTCCTTAGACCGTGTCGGAGGACTTCTCGCATTCGGTAAAGTCGAGTGTGCGCTCGATGCATTATGCAATCGGCAGGAGCTGCCGATGGCGATGAAGGTCCTCGACTGCTTTCCAGAAGGGGGAGCAGCTTGCCGTCGGGAAACGTGGCGATCTCCGAGTGGAAAATTCAGTATAAACTGACCGTTGTGCTGACATCGTGGCGTCAATAATTCGGCCGTTCAGCTTCGCTCTTTATCTACCATTGACTGACTCGATAAAAGCTAGACGATTGCCCTATTTTAAGCGCTATTAGGCTTCGTGCACAGACGACTCAGTTCCCTTCACGGTCTCCGAATCGCTATATCACTGAACTACTACAAATTACGGACCCTATAAGGTAAAGGTACCAGTAGTTGACACTTTCAGGAATTTATTGCCTATTTGTTCACACAGCTCAGGTCAAGTTCACTAAACGAAGAATGTACGATCAGTAGTCGCTGTACAAACTATTCTTCCATTATATCACGACAAGTGTACATTCCTAATGGCGGTTGGAAATCTTTTTTTTCTTAAAGTAAAATTTTGTTTCAATAGTCGACACCGAACAAACGCAAAAAATTCTACAGTCGACATCCCTTTTTCTTTAAAGGGTCAACTACCGGTGCATTTACCTTACTAATCCTTCGCGCGTAATCGAATTTTTCATTTATTATACCATCGAGCGCGATGCCTGGGGCATTAGTAGTAAATGACATTGCGGCACCGTATTTCTCAAATCTATTATTTCCATCGTCCGCATCGCGCTCGGAGGAAACGCATAGCCCAGTAATAGCATTGCGGTTAACCAACATTGCTACTATTACTATCAGCGGGATCGCCATGGCGATTTTTGCACTCGCGGCCGCATTTCCGTCGGCATCAATGACCGTACCGTAAAGCTGAAGCGGAGAGCGGAAAGGAGAATAAGGAATAATAACGATAAAAAGACGAGTTCAGGAACGGCCGAAGGAGGAGGGGCCGCCCGTGGCTGGGAGAGCGTCGTCGACAAAGGGCACAAAGGGTGGGAAGAGAGAAAGGGAAAATAAACCGGCAGACGCGGCTGATACCACCCGAGGCGGTCTTCGCGTTTTCCCTGGTATCAGGGGAAAGACAGAGGGGGAAGATATGAAACCCGAAGATGTCAGTTCGCATCGATACGTCTACCGTCTCTGGTTACCTCCGCGACAATGGCGATGTGAGGCCGGAGCGTGGGATTTCCGCGGTATGGTTACTCGCATAACGGGAAATCGGTGATATCGATTTCGGATGAAGGCGCGCGCGTGTGCTCGGGCGTAGTGCGCTTGGCCGTGCCTCGAAAATCCGACGATTAATTGCCCGTGTAGCGGGGTATAGTTCACGCGTGAAGTTTGCTTTTTTGCCGGGAAAAACGCAGTGCTGATATTTCGCGGCCAGAATTGGCCCCGTTGTTAGCGCCGTAGTCTTGGATTATTCAGGGGCTCGAAGGAGCGTGAAAAATATCGCTTCGTCACGCCAAGGCCGCGGCGTACTTTTTCGACGTATTTTCATATTTACTTTCCGGTTCGAAGTGTTCGCTTCCTTTTTGACCCTGAGCGATTTATGGCGCGATCGGATTGTATCATCCTCTGTAATTCGAAGTGTGCGAATTTTACGAAGAGTGGACGTCCTATCGGGTGATATCGGTGACGCGTGAAATTCGACTGCTACAACGCAGAATGTGCGAAATGTGCGCACTGCGAGAATATTGCCGGGCGATACCGCGTTGTCGCGGCTCCAGGGAAGCGAACCGACGGGTGTGAGACGCGACTTGCTCTCGCGATTACTGAGAGAGATTCCTGCGCTGCACTCATCGAGCAGTGACCGATATGCAGGAAAAGGTGTCCTGTTCCCTCCCACCTTCCTCCACCCCGATAGCGTATCTCGCACGCGCGCCGCTTTATCCTCATCTTCTTGTACAGGATTCACTACGCACACGCGCAAAAGCGGCGGTGTATTTATTTGACATTTCGACCCACTCCGGGGGCATCTCCATTTTTCATACCAGCGTGTATAAACGCGTATAGACTGACCGATGCCCGTAACATCATAAAAATGATTTATCCATTCATCCCGCGTAAAACGCGCGAACTTTGCGGCCCGTTTTATACGCGCCGCTCGACCAACGGTGAAAACTCCCTTTACCATATATAAATGCTCCCGCAACCGGATCGTCGACGCGATCGCTACGCGCCATGTTCGTAAAAATAACCCTGCAATCCGCTGACACACAGACCGGAATATAATAGTCGGCTGAGCGTTTAAATTACGCTCAGGCAGAAATCGCATCGTATTTAGCCGCGTAGGCTCATTCGCCGAGGAAACGCCGCTCCGTCCGGCCGGACATTTATTCGATCAATTTGCATAGCGAGTGTCGTAGCGGCATTTTCGGCCTTAAACCCTCGCCTCGGCTATTTCTGCGCGTTCCCTTCGATTAGCGAACGTGCCAGTGCAGCGAGCTTGGCCTCGGAATAATGGAAGTCCCGTTCGTCTGTCAATCTTTTTTTCTACCTCCGTTCGTTTGTCCTCCACGGCGGGGAGGAGTGAGGAATCGAGGGACGATACCTGGGCGAGAAAAGGGGAAAAGGAGAAAGAAGGGAAGTGAGAGAGGGAGAGAGAGAGAGAGAGAGAGAGAGGAGGTAAACGAGACGAAAATGCGCGTTATAAAAGCAAGAGCAAATTTGCGGGGGAACCTGGTATAACGATTCGGCTGCAGGATCCCTAGGTAAAATCATGCGGATTTCAGCCAGCAGCCGCCGTGGTTCGTGGAATCGGACTGGAAAAGCGAGGAGCTTATTCGGAGGTGCGGCCAGAGCGGATGGGATGTAGAAATTTTTGGTGATTGATTTAGATTGGGGAAGAAAGGTTTGGGATTCGGGACGAATATTGGATTTGCTCGAATTCGTGTGTTATCGTGTAGAACTTACACTTGCCAGGTATACGAGTAAAACGTCTTGCATGCAGCATTATTTGTTATATTATTAGCGTGATACAATTCGGAATATTTTTCATTTCTGGCGACCGATTTTTATTGGGAGAAAAATGTTTGGAATTCGTGACGAATATTGGTTTTGCTCGAATTCGCGCTTATCATACAGAGTTTACTCCGGTCAGAAATACAAATAAAATATCTCGTACGCAGCATTATTTTGTTGACTGTCACTGGGAAATTAGCAGCAGCAGTATTAAATACCACAGTGAATTCTCGAACGCATCGAAAGATGTATGAGAAAATGTTCGATAAGCGCTCGCACGTTCTCAATGGCTGCATAATTCGTACGACTACTTTATTTCATAGCACCAGCCACAAGCATATAATAGCAATTTGATTAAATGCGTCTGGCTACGTTTAACCGTCATCGGGAGGAGTGCGTTGACTTTGCCAGCGATTGCGATGAACGGGCTATCGTAAAATCGGATACATATTAAATTCGAAGGTGTAGGAACACGATAAATCCTGGCATCGGCGGCAGCGCGAAAAAAGCAAAAGGAGGAGGCGCTGGTCTAAAAGCGGATTTGCGCCGGCAGAAACGCGGGTACGCTCGGGCGGAGCGAATAAATAAATAACAAATCCATACGTCGGTTATACTCGAGCGGGTGATGTATGTATATAGCGGCGGAGAAGGACGCCAGATGGAGAGATCGGAGGATGGAGGTCGTGAGGGCCGTAGGAGAGCGGCGGGTACATTGAATTTAAATTATCCCGGTGCACCGCGCGCGGCATTATATTGCTCGGTTCCGCGCGCACTCGAACGAACAACTTCGCTTTCCAGTACCATATTCGGCCGCGTTTCGTACCCCGATCTTGACCCAGGTACGGATACCAAACCTCTCGCTGCGAAGGCTGATTGCCAGCATTCTGGCGAAACGCTCCAAACGCGACCAACTGCGCATGCGCACGCCGTTTGGATCGCGGACAGCCTGTACTTTCTCGACGCGGATAGATATTCCGTGCGTTACACTTTTGTCGAGCGTCACAAGCGCGCTGTAGCACCTCTGGCTATTGTAGGAATTTTTCAGCGCACGGCGCGGATGCATTTATGGATAACCGAGCTACGTTCGATATTTCCCGAACAGTGGAAACGTTCGATTCTTGTTTTCGCATGCCCGCAGGGGGACTCGTGCGAAGCGGGTCACGATTAGTCATGTACAAGCGCTTACGTTGAGTTCGACAAATACGAGAACGTACGATAATCTTCCGACCTTTTCATTGCCCTCGGTGTTTATGGACGTTTCGCGAGCGCGTCGATCGTGCGTTACGAACTGGCTCGGTACCAATCGTGTATTCGGCACCGCGGTCCCTCGCAATTCCGAGCGAAATTCGCCCGCGAAATGTTCCCGTAAAATGCATCAAGTGTCTCAACGACCGCGGAAGTTTAGCGCTGATAGCGCGTACGTTTACCTCATTACCTACTGCTTTAATACGCCCGCCATTTTTACCATTGTACTCGCCCATTGTTCGCAGGGAAACAAGGGTGACGCGGTTTCTATTCGATCGCGGTTGCATAACGAGTCCGACGATTCATGGCACTCTACCGGAGGCTCGATGGATTATTGTCAGAGGGACTGCCAATTACCGTTCGGTTTACTCTCCCCTCGTACGATCGATACCTGTTTGTCTAGAGACCAGGCACCAAGGTGCATTAAACTCCAGTTTAATGGACTTAGGCCGAGGTTGTAAATTGACGAATTATACGGATGCACGAGTTCGGCAAACTTACGTAGAAGGTGATTGCATTGTCGTCGAATCTCGACTATTTTTATTGAATGTAGAATAACACTGCATCGACTCGAGATTTTTATATTTATCGATAAACCTTCGAGGAGTGTAAACTGATTTCTGCGTGTTTAATTCATTGGCTTTTACAAAATCAGATTCATATGTGAATATGTTCACGCGTGTTTATTTAATAATATTAGATAGCAAGAACCTTCACCAGCTTGGGCGGCTTTGGTCAATTGCTTACATTTACGGAACTCGACTTAGATAGGACAAGAGCACTAGTTTATCCCCAGTCATGGTATTGCGCGTCTTTGATCGACGCCTAATGAGACACAGCTGCTATAGAACTGATATCTAAACTTAGATACAGCCGAACCAATCTGGGTCGCCGGTTTTATTGGCGTGGCTGAACTTGAACGTGTTCTCGTTCACGATACGAGCAGCGCGCGTTTTATTCACCAGCATACAATCGATAATGGTCTCGATCTCTATGAAGAATTTATTCTTTCCGGCGTTGCACTCACGAGTCTTCATTTATCGCCTCGAATTATAGACGTCAAGTTCAATCTTGATTCACGGTTGGCCGACAGTTTCGGAATATTCACGACGGAAGCGGTTGCCATTTCCTGCTTCGTTATTTTTGATCGGAGTGGATAGATAAGCATCGTGTCGCGCTTTGACGTTTCATTAAACGCAGATTTAAAGTAATTTTATCCGCTAATAGTTACGTATTTCTGTATAGGAAGGAAAACTAAGCCTCGGCACTGCTCGAGCTGTTACAAGCTGATTTGCGTAACCGACGGCGCACGGTTGAAAGGATATTTCGTCTAACACCTTACGCGTATTAAAGTACCGGTTTCACGTTCGAATTAGTTTCAAAGCGCGCACCGAATGTCGCAGAAGTTCTCGGAGCAGAGGATTTTTTAAACGGGACTAAAACAAACATGGAGCGGCTTTAAAAATAAGTACGCTGGTTTTAGACGGAATATTTTGAAATGCCCAGATGCCAGAAGGTTAACGCGGTGGCGTATGAAGCATGAAAGTTTATTCGAGAATCGCAGCAAAGCAGAGCCTTGCCACCGAAGGATACTAAGTAATGGAGGGGGCAAACTATGAACGAACACCCTTTTCTCTCCGATTTCCCTCCATGGGTACGGCAACATGCAAATAATCTCATTCGCCATTCACACGCAAAGCTCCTTCTATCGACTTGCCTACGCACCTCGAAGGACGGCTGGGAAAATGGGATTTAGCGGGCTTTGGCAGGGGCTTTTATTCTCACTAAATTTTGCAAGCTCACAATGTATTTACGTTTAATATTTACACATAATGGGCACCAGCAGTTGCTGTGTTCAGAACAACAACATATGTTTTCGCTCGTTTATTTATGACAGCGTACCAAATGTACCGGTATTTAACGCGCGCAGCTTTTTTACACGGATAACAAATGGAAAGTAGAGCGCGTTAATTTTTATGCTACAGTTGTTTTTTTCCTTTTTTTTGAAGTTACCAGCGCATGTTTGTCCATTATAATCGTTTAACGAGAAAGGCACACTTGTGATCCATCGTTCGTACAATGGTTCCCCCGAGCAGCGTAAATAAAGTCAAGTAGCATCTGCGGAATCACTCGAGGATTACGCGTGCATAGTGCATCTCGCATTGCTGGCTCTGTGTGCGCGCAGAGAATCGCCTATGGGGGGCTTCTGACCGGTGTAGGTGAGAAACCGGATAAAGATTTCCTTCGCCATTTAAACCGCACCGCCGCGATGACGTTCGACGAGAAAGAAACGTGTACTACAGTGTGTCGGATGCTTTATTTCTCCGTTTCACCTTTTTCTTCGACTTTACACTCGCAAGCTGCCGGTACGGCCCTCTCACGGTATCGTAATTTATATATGGTCGTAAAGTAACCGTAAACTGGTTTCAGGTCCGGGACGTTAAGAACAAACGGGATGAAGCGCATAACTCTCTCGTCCTGAACTCCGCGAGCGCTTTTCCTTTCCGCTCGTCTCGTATCTACGAGCAGCCGGCTAATTGCAAAACGAGCATACGCCGCTCTTTGGATTTTTAAAAGCCCGCCCGGGGTCTCATTATTCTTTTGAAGTCTGGTATTGATCACCCAGCCGGCACCTGGTTGTTGGATCCACGGTTTTAGTCTGAGCTATTCGAAGGCAGTCAGCTTATATTCCAATTAAAAGTTTCGCTATATCCACGGCCGGCAGACATTTGCCCGAGCCACGCAGATGGTATCTGCGATTTAACGAGATATTTTCCCCGATCTCTCCCTTGGCATCGCCTCTTTACCAGCCACGTTATACCGAAGTTCCAATCCGTTGAACGTTAACGCTGCGCTCAGCGGAATGATGTACTCCGTTGCTTATCATTATAATTTTACGTCATAATAACCGAGGGTGTAGACGCGCCATTCTCTCCGTACCGCGTATTATATTCCATCGTCCACCTTACGGCCCGGCTTATAAGGATTCTCCATTAACCGCAAACGAACGACCGAACCGTGACTCGGAGAGATCCTCCGCCGTTCTTGTGAAATTTGAGTGCAACGAATCTTAACAAACTCCTCGCAATAGCTGTATGCTTCGTTAATTAGTATCGTGTGTCAGCTTCGAGCACGCCTCGCGCCTCTTGGGAGTTCGCCTTCCTCTCGCGCATCGTAGCCTCGCCCCGCCAAACGCACAAATCGCCCGTAAAGCTTTTCCATCGGCCGTAAACGAACGTTTAAACATCGATAACGGTGTTTCATCACTTCGATGCCTTAGTTTCAAAGCAGGATATCTCATCGAATGCCCTGGAACGATCCGCGGAGCTCTTTCATTTCACATCGGCGCTATTACCGCCCACGTATACCACCCAATTCGTTCAATCGACGCGCAAAAAAGTGGAGCTTTCGAACGAACTGCCGCTGTTCGATCCGCTGTGCAACACCTGTTGAATCGTTAGCTCGTCTGCGAGCTTAACGAGGATGCAGCTAAGTCGGTGAATGACACGTCGAGTAGTGCGCGTTTACCGGCCACCCGTCTAATTGGCACGCTCTTCTAAACCGTTGCGATGAACGTCCGCTCGCTTGCCTGCCGCACCCGTCTTCTCTCGCCCCTCGACTTTTCCCCGCCTTCGTACTTGGGTATTAATAGAAAAATCGGTCGGCGGCATAGACAGCATCATTCTTGCACAGTTATTATGCGGCCTTGATTAGTCGATGACCGTTGGCAAAGATTGGCGCACCGCGAAAACTCCGCGTCAGCCGTCTGCGTATCGCTCGTCCTCATCGTTTGGAGAATTGAGTAATCGTTGTTGTTTTTTTTCCGCGTCGACCGATACGAGCATGAAGGTCTAGATAAACGTGACGCCTGCGAGTCTTTTAACACGTTACGTGACGTTTCGCGTTTTTCGCTTTGACCATCGTCCGTGCGTCATGGAACATTGCGTACTATCGATTTTGGTGGCTTTCCAAGGACATTAATAGTCTCTGCGGCATGTATTCGTAATGTGTACTTATGTACGTGGCTAAGAGTGATTATGGATCGAAGCAATTGTAAGATAATGGGAGGCTTAAGCGCCTTTGTCATTTTTATTAGCAGAGTCTGTATTTGGTTATTTAGCGTGAAATTACTGTTACTCGTATTTTTATTTATTTATATTGCTTGCACTGACACGTGGAATTGTAGCGATGTAGATTTGAGGTATCGATCGTAGTGACTTTACTATAAAATTAGTTCGGGAGGCAGCTCGAATATACGTGATTTATAGAGTTTGTACACCCTTGGACAGGTGATAAACTTCTGGCAAACGTTACCATCAAATGTGGCGAGAATGTCACGAAGCGCCAAATAAACTATTGAATCGTGTCATCCGCAGCCTCGGTTGCTCTAAATCGCTCAACGTTTCGTCTATCTCTTGGCCCCTCTTTCGTTTGTCATACACGTCTCTCACACCCTGCGATCTATCGTACAGGCGGAAGGATTCCATCAGTTCAACAAGTTCTTGTCGGATATTCTGTGTTGAATCATGAACTTTAACTGTCACTCGCCGCGCGGCTTCTCTCGTGTCATCGGACAAGTGTGCTGGAAGCAAAGAAGTCAATCCATAATCGTGTCGGACTTTCTACTTTCTAAAAAAAAAGAAACTTACATTTTTACGCGATGCACTATACATTTACCTGTTTTGCAACGTGCTGCCGTAACATGGGAATTATCCGAGCTTTGGACGTTAATTATATTCGTCATTTTATTCAAATCGCGTAACTGTACGTGGAGTCGAGTAATGACTCAGAGCGATAATTTCCAAAGGATACGCGTGGACGTGTCGCGCTAACGGTTCACGTTCTGTCAGCCGTTTCTGGAACTCGAGGACGTTCCCAATCGAGAAGGAAATCACGCCTTCTGCTTCTGAATTAGAGGCCTCAGGTATTTTTGGTCACTGTCAGCGTCGTATTTTGCCCGCAAAACCCCCGGGTTGCCTCTCCCTCCGTCCGGTTGCTCTCTCAAAGCGAGTAATTCCCGCTGGTTTTTTCTCGTGCAAGAGATCCGCGGCGGCGATAAAAGGCGACGTTAAAATAAGGAAGAACCGTAGATACGGCCCCCAGATAAAATCGCGATTCACGCGCGAGCCTCCGCCGACTGAAATCGCGTTCGTGGAAGCGAAACCAGGCGCTTGTCACTCCTCGTCTTGTAATTTTCTCGAAACGGGCTCCGGACGGTCTACGATATCCTCTGCCTATATTTCTTCGCGGTCGCTGCTATTCTCAGAGCGGTACACGCCAGCTTATTCGGGGAAGCCTTACGCGGCCACGAGTGTTATTTAGCGGCCGAGCGGGAAAGCAGTGTCACCGTGGTTTAAGAACCCGGGGTTAGCCCCGGATATGGAAAGGAAAGGGCCGAGGAAAATCGATACTGGGTGCGATATTTATAACCGTCCAATAATATATCTTTCATTCGTTCCACGGTACATCTTTCGATCGTTTTATAATATATCTTTCATTCGTGCCACGCTGAAACTTTACGAGGTAAAAGTTTGGAAAGCGAAGGAATCGTTGCGCGCTCTTAGCTGTGGCGACTGGTAATTCCTGTAAGCCGAAAAAATCGTCTTTGATCGTGTGGCTCTTGGGCCCCGTGCTTAATTACGAGCGCGCGCGTGCGTTGCCCTCAACTTGGAACTTGTTTTTTGAATTATTGTCCTGTGTTTTATAACCCTTTGGGGAGCGCGAGATAGTAATATGTACACAGTAGATTTCTGAAGCTGGGGAAATGAGATATAATGGAAATCGGTAAAGTAACAATTGGCGCTCGTGAAGCTTGACGAATGGGCATACTAATGTATGCTCTTTGACAACGATGTGAAGGTTAAATATCGTAATGGAATATACGGTACTGATTTCTCTCGGGCTCGAGGGTTGATAGTGTGTCTTTGACTGCTGGATATTGGAGCCCTTGTTTACCGGAATTTGGTACACTGTCTTTCGTTTGTTTGGTCGAGTACCAATGGCATCACTGCATGCGCGCAGAGCGCGGTTCGGTCATCCTATTTTAAGGACGAACCAACATAAATCTCGGTCTAGCAAGGAGTGAAATAGGTGCGTGAGCACGTTCCGCTGGATATCGCGCGTGGAATTATATGCACGTCCCCCGGCCAACTAGTATGTAAACCAGGTACACACCATAATTTCCCTGTATCCGTTTACTTAATAGTATCCACCGGCGATCCAATCGTCCGTAGCTTCTTATCATAATCGTGGTACGTAATTGATAATATCACGGCTGTAACATCTCGATACCCTTACTCTCCGTATCTGCGATCGAAGGTGGCAGCCTGGAAGCGACCGGAAAAGGTCGATTTATGCGGGTTAATTAAATTAATATATTTAAAGCCAGTTCGATTATTCCATTGCGCTCGGCCCGCGCGATTATTCGTTTATCTTGCCTTTACACGGATTCGATAATTGAAATGTAAATCGAATGCGATCGAGTTCGCTGAAGGAGATAAATCGCGAATAACCGCGAATCACGTCGTATTCTTTGCCGATCTGAATTACTTCGATTATTATCCGACCAATTTGCTTCCCCATCCCCTTCACTCTTCTCTGCACAAGCCTCGCTGTAACAATAGGCATTATCATATCTATCGTAATCGAATTATTCGCGTACCAAATGCTCGAGCGTCTTCTCCCTTTTGACGATTCAAACGCTTTGCGTCTCTCCTATCGAAAATAGCCGGCAACGATTTAAATATAACAAGCCAGCGGATGCTATTTATGGAGCGCTTAACTCGTCACACTGAAGTGCGAGTTGGAATGAACGAAACACAAGGCGAACGACCAATCTCGCGCGTTATCTTGCACACGCTCGCGTTATCTAGTATCTTTAGAGTCCGTTAGATACCTGTTAAGCAATATAATTTCGAGATACGTTATGTTATTGCGTTATGCTATCGCACGATAATAATACGTTATCGGGCTTAGGGGCTGCTTTAAAGCTTTCGTCGTATGCCGAACAATTTCTTTTATCCTCACCGACAATATTTTCTTCGCTCTTATCGCTTCATTGCATACCCAGATTCTCGTTTTTAAAAATATAATTCTATTCCATCGTCACCATTATTTTGTAAAAAAAAAAACTCTTCAATGTATACATCGGCACGCTATTTATGGCTTAATTCATTACTTTACATTTCTTGTTTCCAATTTGATATCATTCTTCAATTGAATTAACCTTAATTATTTTCGAGCCACGCATTAGTGGCCAAATTATTCACTTTCTCACCCACAATGTCCTTCTATCGACAGAAAAATTCCAACTTCAACAAATCAGATCGAGATTGTAGAATTATTAAGCGTGAGAATAAGAATGCTCGATAAGGCCACAAAAAAATTCACGATTGCCTGAAAATCACCTCAAATTCATATCAAGAAATTCCATCGCAAGTCTCAGATTAAAGTATTTACGATCAAGGCCGCGATTCGAGGGAGTATCGTGGTACGGAACGAATAACACGATCGCGGCGAACCACGTCGCGTTCCTTTCCTTTCAAGATATCCTTCGCCGTCGATTTGCTCGCGGTTCTCCCAGCTCGCCTTTTGAAAACCACCCTCGACGCGATATACCCAGATCTCCGTTTTGAAAAGCACCATCATCATACCGATCCCAAAGTATCCTTTTTTTTTATAACAAAAATCACCACAAATTTATATCAAGAAATTCCATAGCAAGTCTCACATTAAAGTATTCACGATAAAGGCCCACGATTCGAGGGAGTATCGTGGCACGGAACGAATAAAACGATCGTGGCGAACCACGTCGCGTTCCTTTCCCTTCGAGAGATCCTTCGCCGTCGATTCGGTGGCGGCTCCATCCTCTCCTAGCTCGCCTTTTGAAAACCACCGTCGGTGCGATTTACATCCCACGAACCGAGGGGAGGGAGCATTACGGTCGTTTGCGATAGTAATTGCCGGAGCCGCTTTATAAAGAACACGCAGGCACTTCTCCCGGCGATGAGACACCCAGGTACGGCTCATTATGCGACCCTCTCACTCTCTCTCTCTCTTTCTCTCTCTCCCCCCTTCTCTTTCTCTAGACCGCCGTCTCTCCCCCTCTCTCTCTCTCTCTCTCTCTCTCGAATGTGTGTACGTCGCGGAGTTCGTGCCTCCGACGTTCTTGTTTTGTTTCGTCGTGTGGTCGAGCGGTTGCATCGCTCGCGTGGGAGGCGCGACACCGCGGCGGTGCTGGATACGATGCATTACGCCGGGCACACCGCGAAATCCCGATGGGATCGGCGACATTAGAGCTCGGTCTGATGAACGACGTGGAAAATAATGGGTAATACTGTGAACGTACTATTGGGGTTTATGAAAGTGCCGTTAGTTTTTTGCCGAGAGTATTTTCACCAACGCGTATATTCCTCACCGCTATACGTGCTGTATCGTATTCGTTTAAGCCTTAACAGGAATTATGTGTCTGACAGCACGCGTGCTTCTTTGTTTTGTTGGATCGCAGGCAATGTTGACTGTATTGGCGTGAACGGTTCGGTATCTTTGTCTGTCAGTGTCGTGGTGTAAATCATTGTCGGTCGCAAGTTTGTCCTAAAGTGTGTAATAAACTTATTATACTGTTAAGGGTTAAACTTGTACTGTTATAAGACAACTTGCGGGAATTATATTGGTCATTAATGAGCGGTTGATTCTCACGCTTCTTGATTATTTTTAAATTTTCCATCTGGTTTTATTGGAGCAAGGATTTCAGTCGACAAAACGACGTTGTGTTTGAGAACGTCTCTAGCCACTAGTGCGTGGCTTAGATAATCGAAGTTATAAAACGTTAATGATTAAATGAAATCGAAAGTCATTAATATGAGGTAGTGAATCGAGCCATATATTTGAAAAAGGCGTGGAAAAAATTGGACACGGGTCTGATATTCTGTTATACTCTACTATTGTCCTCGCTTACTACAACAATTATTGAAAGGGGAGTCCCGAATTTAGGGCGCAATTTATTCTTTATGAATATGTATACAAAAATTGAGCAGTAAAGCGTTTTATTCATGTTTTTTTTCCGAGATAAATATCGCTCAGAGGTATTGTACATCGGTAGGGTAGTTCTCACGGTCTCGTTGCCGAAGGATTTTTTTATTCCGCAGATTATTCTTCTATATTTGGATTTATATTTGTAGATTTTAAAATGGCCGATATTAAGTATTTTTATTTGCATGTAAATAACAACTGTCTTTTTTATGTTACGATCGTAATTCCATCGTAATTACGGTGCTGACGAGAGATGCGCGTATTGTAGAGTCGTGTTCGCTTGATTTCACCGAGTTTGCGGGATTCGAGGTCAAGGCTCCGACCCGAGGGGCGACGGTGGTAACGGCATTTACGATGTTCCAAAGTAATTTACCTCTCCGCCTTCTTCCATCCCTGCTTATCGCTCAGAAATCTCCCTCGCAGCGATAAGCCTCTATAACGTTAAGCTTTTTCTGCACACTCCACCGCAGCTGCACGGTCGAATACACGGAAGATACCGTTTGTCGATCGATCAAAAAGTTGGTTCAAAATGCGAACGGTGTTAATCCCCCTTTTTGCGTCAACACGTTGAACTCGTTTTCCTTTTGCGTTAAAAGCCGGTGGACAAAAGTGCAGTCTACACGACTCTACCTTTGATCGAGCGCGAAATGAAACAGGGATGCCCTTGCTTTTAATGAACGAAACCAGAGAAATAGAGTGTTCATCCACATGGAACCTGTCACTTTGATCCTCCCGTGGCTCCCCGGCTGCAAACCGTAAAAATCCGCAGTTACGAGTTTCATTTTTTTCGAATTTTCGTTACGCACGCCGAGCGAATCGTGGCGTTGATATAAACCTTTGTACCCGGATGACAGAGCCGGACCGATAGGAGGCCACTGCATATGTTTGATTTGACATTTTGCAGCAAATGTCGTATGTAGAGTACCCACATCGTATCCTCCGCCTATCGACTTCTCGCAACGATCCGCGCGAGCGAATCGAACGAGCAGCCTGCCAGCTTTCCTATTCCCGGTTATATCGAGTGGTGCGCCTTTAAGGAACCCCCTTCGACCCTCCACCGTGTATCACGAGCCGTAACTCGTATACAAGTCGCAACGTCGGTCGATTGGCGTGAAACGGATAAAATCTCCGCGACCGCAAAGGGGGTTAGTTCCCGTAATTCGGGGCGGAAAGATCGTTGCGAAGGGGTCGGTGGCGACGTGACGCACGGAGGGGCGAGGGGGGGGCGTACGTTGCTGAATGTGTGCGACAGAGCCGTGCGTGCGTGTGCACGGGCGCAGGGAGACGCAAGGTGAACGCACTCGATGCAGTGCGCGCGAAAGAGAAGGTGCAGCATGACGAGAACCGTGCAGGGTGCGCGCGCGCGCGCAAGAGGGGGAGAGAGAGAGGGAGAAAGAGCGACCAAGTGTGGTGAAGGAAGAGAAGGAGGAGAGAGAAAGAGAGAGCAGAGAGAGAGAGTAAGAGAGAGAGAGTGAGAAAGAGCGACCAAGTGTGGTGAAGAAAGAGAAAGAGAAGAAGGTGAGGGAAAGAGAGCGCGGAAAGAGAATGAGAAGAAAGGGAGACAGAGAGAAAGAGAGAGAGTGAGCAAGTGTGGGGAAGAAAGAGAGAAGGAGATCGAGAGAAAAGGAGAAAGGGAGAAAGAGGGAGCAAGGGAGAGGAAGAAAGGAAGAGGGAGAAGGAGAGCGGCGATCGAGAGTAGTGGCGTGCAGAGCGGAAAAGGGAGAGAAGGCGAGAGTCGGAGGGGGAGCGTGGCCCGCCGCCGATTGTGAAAGTGAGGCGCGCAGCCATCGATCCGACACTGCGCCGAAACATTAAATGGCCGTTCAGCAACTTTCCATCCGGCTTCCGGCTTTCCGATCGGGGGAAGTTTTGCGAATCCGGCCGGCGATGAAATTTTAATAGCACGGCGCCTACCGCTGATGACCCTCCGCCCGGCCCGGGATCGATTTTCCGCGGTGATAACCTGGACGATACGGGCCGCTACTTGTCGATCGAAGGAACACCGGCGCGATCGTTATCCGATACGTCAATTATCGTCGTCCGGCACCTCGTCGGCGGATTTGCACGTAGTTCGTTGCGCGTACGTGGAAAACATTTTCCTCGACGATAACCGGAAACTCGGTTATCAGAATTAATAATCTGCCTGTGGCGCCGTAACAGGGAATGTTTTTACACCGATAGAATCGAGGAAAGACGCTCGCTCGTTTGCCCGATATTAATGGTAGGTTATTAATTAATTTTCGTGGAAAGGGGGAAGAGAGATTTTCCGGGAATGCGGAAAATTCCCGCGGAGGGAATTTTATCCGTAATACGAATATTATCCGCAATTAATTTCATTGCGGAGGATTATGTTTTTATTAATAATACTAACGGATAGATTTCGAATTGGTGAGCATTTTAAAAACGGCTTTTCTCCCTTCCGGAGATTTATGATATTTTGGATAAAGTGACGGTCATGAAGTAGAATTGGATTATTGATACAATGGACGGTGCGAATAAAGCGTGGCGTATACTTTTATTTAGAGCGTAAGAGCGTGTTTGGATGTCTTTAAGAATCACGTAGATGGAATATTATTAGCCGCGTGCTTTTGGTAATAAAGGCATTTGCTAATATTAGAATAAGGCGACACTCGATGTTATTAAACATTTATTTTTCGCTACAGTATTCTCAAGTTCTCTTAACTGCATCAGCGATCGTCTAGCTAATCTGCAAAAGCTGTTTGGATGTTTCTACATTTTTCTACAAAGCTTATGAAGAATGTTCGAACGTAGGATTAAATTTCAACCGTAATCATCGAGCATAATAAATGTTTCAAGGCACGCGTATTATTTTCATTATTCCACGCCCTCCTTAATGCAAACATGCTTATCCTAATTTAAAGAGGGATGCTTTACGACTATACGTGTCATTGTACGACCGAAAGGCAAAGTTTAGAGCAAAGTGGGTTTGTATGCGACGCATGGTTGCCGGCAAACGACGATAAATCTCGGGAACGTCAGTGCCACGAAAACATTTTCCGTTTGGCAGATGCAAGCGCCCCTTATCCACGATTCACGGGACAAAGGCGCGGTCGTCTACTTTCGTAACTCAAACGGCTCTTTGGCTGACCATCGTGATTAAAGGGAATGGTGCCGAGAAACGGGTCCGTAAGTTCGGTTCCGTCCTACTAGGATAACTCTTTTGACTTTCAGTGCTCGAGTTTCGTGCGGTAATTAAATCCGGAGCTCGATCACTGCCTCCGCGTATAGAGCTCTCTGAGCTTTGAGCTTGTAAAGTCCGCGAACTATCGAACATGAACCAATTACCGTAACTAATTAGCCATTCGGGCCGGAGGTTTTGGAGTTTGCTAAGCTCTCTCCATGTCGCGTTGTGGGTGAGTACGTGGGGAAAGAGTGGTGTGACTTATGCGTTCATTATCGAAGAGAAAATAGGGTTTAGATGAATTTTACGAGAATTTTGCGATCATTTGCCACGGTTTAAGCGCTCGATCGAGTTTCGATTTTGAAGCTTCGCTATCGAATCACGAGTTTCATTCTCATACTCGCCCCGTTCTTTCTATAATTCACCGTCATTCAACACTAAATCTACCTATCATTGTCGAGATGTATTTATATATCTCTTTATACATGTGTACTAAATCTATCCCTAAAGAACAAGAGGACGAAGTGAAAATATCAATAGATTAATTCATTGATCCTTACGTTACAACAAAATCACGGAAAATCTCAGAAAGTACCTCGTTCCAAAGTCCCACAATTTTTCAAAGAAATCACTGATCGGTCATTTTGACCGGTTTGGAAGGTTTAGTGTTAAGTATTTTGGAAAATTTTGAAAGTTTTCTCCAGCATTCGTTACCAGGGAATAGTTAATTTCGTGGCACGACGAGCATAAACTTTTGTGAACTTCTGTGATCGGTCCGCGGTGCAAGCTTAAATAATTGAAGTAGACGTTTATTGTGACATCCTCACTTGGTACACATAATTAGAATTTGATATCGCTGGTCTCGTGAACTGCACGTAAGGCCGCGTTGGCTCTGGTAGAGCTCCAATGATCGACCCGTTGTGGGATCGAATTACCCAATTCGCCCGACTATTTTTCTCGGTTAACCGGCTTGTCTGCTTACAACCTATAATCAAAATCCTGAACTCAGCTTGAAAAATGAAATTCAAACGAGGTCCCTCCTTTATTTAATTCCAACCTATATGTATTGAATTAAGCGAAACTCGAGCAAGATCAAATTACTTTGTGGGACGGAGCATTATGAACGCCCGCAAATCGCGATACTGGAGTTTATTTCTCCGATTCATGAATTTTACCAGCAGACTTTGCTCCGGCTGATAATAATATGAATACATCGCGCTCTAAAGAAGCACGTTTTATTCTTACGACGATGTAAGACTTCTACGTTACGACGCCCGGCGTTTCACACAATGGATTTTAATAAGGAATTCCAACAAGTGGCTGCGCGAATATGTTTTCTTAATTCATCCGCCTATACCTTTTCTCTTCTGCCTCTTTTATTCCGTGCAGGCACGAGCGCCCGCATTTCATATTATATCCGATCAAAGGAAGCGCCGTGTCAATCGTGCCTTTGTGCGCCATTAATTGTGTAGCGCGTGGGCCGTTCCAAAAGTTGGCACGCTTGGATATCTATACTGTGCCAGCATAATCGCAAACCACGCGATATACCGGACGCACAATATGCTATAATCTGTTAATCACGATTAACTGGGTCCTTAAACTTCACACCATTCTTATGTAAGTATCCTAGAAAGAAACTGGAGCCTCCTCTTAATCCTTTTATCGCATATTGGTACTCCATGAATGACCCGCAAGCTAATATCGATCTCTCGATTAAATCGAATATCACCTTTAATCCTTTTCAGCCCTATGATGCCATTTGACATTAATTATAAAATCTGCACAATCCAACAGAGTTTATTTCTATTATTCAAGAACCTCTAAATTCTTTTTCTTCAAAATTTAATTTTCTTACTAAAAAACAGTATTAGACACAATAACCCCTAACAAACCTCCTGCTCGATATTATATGCATCTTGAAAGAACTGTTCCTCGTAAGCAGCAATAATATTGCCGCTCACGAGGATCAGTTGCTTCAAGCCAAAAAATAATAACTTGGGCCGAGAAGGGTTAAATAAACCAAGCTTAGTCCATACACCGCGGTTCCTCCCTCGGTAAGATAGACCTTCTTCAGCCCCGAGGTATACATTCATTCATTTCCTCGAATCGCCTCGGAATGTCGTCGTGTGTTTTTTCGCTGCACATTTCCGAGTGGACCATCAAAAACCTTTGAAAGCCGGTAGGTACCTTCAGGATTATCCCGCGCAGCGGCGGCCTTCGCAGGTGCAAAGGCGTGCATAGGAATCGCCTAGACGGTAGACTAAAAGACGTAGTTCCCCGAAGAAGCTGCAGGCTGCATAAAGAAGCGGCCAAGGGGAGGGTCGGGGGGGGGCAGAGATGAGGAGGGAAGGAAAAAAAGAGCGATCAAGTAAAGAGAGGGCTCGCGTCCGCGATATAGGAGGGGCAGGTAAGGTAGCGAAGCCGTAACAGTATAGTGTGCCAGAGCTTGCCGGCGTTCTTCTACGTTCCTCGCCCCCCCTCTCCTCCCATCGGTGCCCCTATAAAGCCGGTGCACCTTGAGATACGCCTTTAGCTCGTGCCGAAGCGAGCGTTCGCTTAGGAGGACGTCAACGATAAAGTTATTGTACCGTTGGATTACGAGGAAAGTGGACAATGGCGCGCGAAGTCACGCTGTCCCGTTTACAGAGGAAAATCGAGCAATCGAGAAACTTGCCCGATGCAAATTCCCCCACGGAATTATTATCCCGGGAGAGCTCGCCGGGATCGCCTCGAGGCCGGTGGAAGAAAAGAAAGCTTTAATTGCCGGCACTTCGGGCGGCCTCGGTGGAAGCGAGTCGGCGCGCTAATTCTATTCAGAACGATGACGTTTAACCGTGAAATTGTTTTATCGATGTTTCGAGTAATTAATTCGGCCCGTAAACCGTACGTTCTGAATTCCGTAAACACGTACGGCGCATTTCAACTGCAACTCCTCTCGCCGTTAATAAATCCGGCACCGGCACGTTGGTATGTAAACACGCAACGTGCCGGATATGCATACTATCCAAGCGGAATTGATGCCTATGTTATCAGGGATAATAGAATTATAGAAATCCATATGCAGATAGTAACGTGCACGCGTTTACATTATGCGGTTTATTAATCCTCGCGGAATATCTTGATGTTGCCGGCATTTAAAGTGCCCGGATACCGGAGCGGCCCACCGCGCTTTTTCAAATTCCAACATGGCCGAATTATAACCTCTCCGCCGGAGCGTGTTTGAACGAAATACGGCCGTTTAAATCTGCAAAACGCAAATAATATGCGAGCCGAATACGATATTTCGGGCGCAGAGTCCAGTGTTAGTGGATATTCCATTTTACATTCTGCCGTATCGTTTTGCGGGAAAGGCACGGGGCTCGGCAACATGAAGCGGCGTATCAATGTGCCTCCTCCAATTTTGGGGCGGCCCGCCGATCCGGTTAATTTCCACCAACGATGAAATTCTGTTCTGACAGAAAAAGGAAGAAACGCAGGGGCCGGGTAGACGCGCCCAGCACATTGTACCCGATAATGAGTTTCCGCGATCGTAGATCGCGCCGGATTCTCCGTGAAACAGGAGCACGGCTCGATTCTGCGCTGCGCCGCTACGTTGGGGCTTTTAATAAAAATGTAATCGCGGGTAATAAAAACGGCATGGCCAATTTTATTGCGCACACGGCGTAATCGTCGCGTCGTACTTTCTTGATGACTCTGGGGTTTAGTGGAATACGCAGGAGAATGTAACGCGGGTCTAGACACTTTATTTGGCAATTTAGGTAAAAGTGGAGGTTTTGGAAGTAATGTAGTACTGGAGGTTCGGAATCCATATTAAACAGTAGGTCCTAGGCCAAATGTGCTTAGCAGTCGGAGCTGAAAATGAATTAAAAAGAAAAGTAAGGTAGTAGGTTTATGGTAGTTTGACAACTGAGTGAATCCTGCTTGGTTAGAACGCATTTTATCGCAAAACTTACTTAACGAACTTATTGAAAGTGCATTGCAACTTCGACAAATACACGTATTCGTTTCTCAGCATGTTTGATAATTACAGTCGGAATGCGACGAATTGCATACGCGTATGTGTACGGCATATTATATCGTACCATCGTGGGATCACGCGGGCACACGATATACGTGCAGTAAGTACAAAAGAAAATGTTTAAAAGCTTTATTAGTTAATATAATTTTATTATACTTCAACGAACAGCCTCATTCCTGTACCCACAATTCCACACGGATCGCGCTACGGAGCTTTACGAGACTCTCTTGTCTCCTGCCTATTTTTCACCGTTTTACCTCTGTATCCGAATTATCCTCTCGGCGATTTATCCCGCGCACGCCCATCTTCAAATCCGCCTAACTCTCTCGCCCTCCTCGCGTCTTCCCTCCCTTTTTCCAACTCGCTCGGTCCCCCTAAATTTTTTGATTTACCTCGCACCGCGCGCCCTCTTGCCTCCCGCACTTCGCCCCTCGACTCCTTCTTTTTCACCCCCTCCACTCCCCGCTACCTCGCTCGTTCACCCTCATATTTTTCTCCCTCTTTCTTTCTCATTTCCTCCAGGCGCTCGCGCGCCCGCCTGTGCGCGAAATGTGCACCCACAGGGACGAGGAGGGCGTTTAGCCTTGTGTCCGTGAGGTGCACGGCGCGCAACCGTACGATCCATTCGCCGAGACCATATTTTTCGTCGGAAATGCGACGTACCCTCGGCACCGTACCTCCTAGAACTCACCGGCAAATTATTAACGTACCCATCGGGCCCTGGGCCGCGCACTTTGACTACGTAAAATTCCTTGCCTGAGAGCAATTTAAAAAGGCGACAGGTTTGCGGCCCCTGCTGGAATCGCGTTTAATCTTCCGAGAAGTTTTGCGGATTAAAGCGAATCCGCGGATGTTAGCGGTGGGAATGAATTTTATCCCGCCGCGGTCTTACGATACGGCACGAAGATTTTATTTGCAAGCTTTTGGATGTTTTTAGGAAATTGGGGACGATTCGCGAAATAGGGGACAGTTGGGACGTGTGATCGTGGATGATGGTTTGAGGGGTGAATTGTTCGACGATTGGAATGTTCGTTAAGCATGTGTTTTGGTGTATGTTGGTAAAGTTTTCTGAGATTTATTCTCGTCTAGTTTCGTTATTCGTATAATTGATAATTGCGTAATTTGGAGGATAATCTTCTCGATTTATGGTTTACACGGTAGGAGAGATACACTGAGCGGTATGTCAGTGTCTATCTCGCATAGAAATTGATATCTTGTAAGTTATACGGATTTTAGCCAGCAACGCGTTATTTTAATCTTTTCAAGCGAGAATTTCTCCTCCCCTTTTTTTTTCATTCAAATACATTTGATGGAATCGATTGTTATATTCACCACGGATCGCTGCGCCGTGGATAGATATGCTGCTCTAATTGTCGCAGCCGGGGTGGAATATATTGTCAATAATCATTATGGAGGACGACGTGTCCGGAAAAGGGTAACGCGGTGTGACGAAATTCAGTTTTCGCGCTGAAATTTTGGTGGGCCGCGCATCGGTGGTGCTTCATTAGGAAAATTTAATTAAGCCCTCCGCGAAGCCGATTAAAATCCAAGTTCTGTTACCTTCAACGCAGTGTGCGGCCCGTAATAACATTTCCTTGTAAATGTCACGGTTATGCGAAACTACGAAAAATGCGAGGGATAAACGGGGGTAATTAAATAGAGACCACCGGTCGTTTGTCATTTATGTACATTTGGGAGCCGCCTGTATTATTGATTAGGCTCCACTTGGCGTATCGGATATGCTCAAATATTCATCGCGGCTTGACGAGCATTCGATAAAATCGTTGGCTCGTAAAAAGGTAAATATTTAGAGACCCATCGAGCTAACGAATCGAGGAAAGGATGCGAGAATACGAAGGACGGGTATCCCTGTCACCGAAACCCAATATCGGGCCAAGGTGTTCGTTGGAATAATTCCCTCGTAACTTTATTATCCTGCCACTCGGAGTATACAACGCACGCTACTCCCCGGCTTATTTATGGTAACATCGAAGAAGCGTATCGTTTATTGATTAAGGTATTGTTCGCCCCAGCACGAATGGCGGTTCTTAATATTTCCTTAACACTTCTGATAAAAGAGGCACATCGTATGTCATTATAAGGCGGCACCGCCGTTGTAACCGACTTACACAATATACCGTAGCAGCCGCTGGGCACGATGGCGCTTGGGCATCGATTTTCCGTCAGAAACTTACCGTACGTCCTCGTCGGCGGGCAAAACGACTCAGACCGTGGTAGCAAGAAAATCGCTGTAAACAAAGACGAGAGCCGTGTACTGGGAATATCTGAAACCGTCTCATAAAGGAAGCGCGGAAACACCATTTTGGGACTACGTTTTCCTGCCATTTTCCACATCAGGACGATTGGATTATCGACCACGCGACTATCGTCGATCGATGAAGTATCGCCTCGCGATGCCTGTCCGCGAATGTCCACGAAGTATAATGAGAAAAGTTTGGTGCTAATGCGCTACGCTGGTAACGCTTTTAAAATCTGCAAGCATAGTATTATATAAAGCACGAAACGAGTCCTGTGCAATCGTGATGGCGCTTCGAACGAAGACGGATACCTTTTACCTCGGTTCCGCGAACTACAAGTGTACAAGTGATTATTCGATGTATCCAACATACGAAAAAGCTGCATGCCTAAACCGTGGGTGATAAAACGGACGCGGTAGAGACGGAATGCGATAATTGCCGGACTGTGATACAGTAGACTCGTAATTTCGCTTGTTATAATAGACGCGCGAGCGAGCCTCTTTAAACCTCGACCCGTAGAAACCGTGTCTCGGGACTTTAATCACCGCCCTGCTTTGAGAGATTGACGCAAACGCTCAACAGCCCCCGGTTTGTATACGCATCCCTTTTTTTCTCGATAATTATCGCGAGCAAGTGTTGGTTCGGCAGGCATTAATTATTATGGATCGGCACGTGGAAATCAGTTGTCTGGTTGGGTAGAAGGGGACGAGGCGCCATGTTTATGTATCGTCGAAGCATTCATTATGCTAAACGGAATCAAGCTCGTCTACCCTCCAGGTCTCTCTCTCTCTCTCTCACACACACACAAACACACAGACATACACTGACTCACTCACCCAGTAACTCCCTCCACTTCTGGAATATACCGCCCGTCGATATATTCCTCTCGTTCCAGGACCCTGCTTCATCGGTCCCGGCGATTCCAGCAATTCCAGTTCTCTTGGTCGACAGTTTCGATGCGCCGCTATCAATCTGCGATCAAGAATTCACCGTCCCTAGCTTCGTGCCAAAGTCAATTAAATCTTCGATTATCGTGCTAATTATCGCGCTTACTTCACCCGAGTTTCGTTGGCGTTCATCCGCCATTAGGTTTGGATATTAGCGCGAGGATTACTCGTCGATTTAGCTGGCGACGAACCGTACGCCGTTGCGGAGAAACCATAGACGCATTCGCCAAAAATATCTGAATGTGCTCGTGGAAATCCGGGTCTCGCAGCTCCGATACAAGTTCAAGGTTATATCTTTTATATAGATTAATATATCTTTCATAAGACATTACTCGCGGAATGGAGGAACGATGTTATCGGGAAAGCGATAGGTGGACGGGAAAGTGTATTCGTGTTTCACGATGGTTTATTGTGAAAGTAGGAGAAGAAAGTGGCTTATCTTTAATTAATTAGCGATACTCGGTGATAAAGGGAGGTGCAAACAGCATCGCGTATGTGTAACGATTTCACGAAGGATGGTTTCTAACAAGTTTGCGGCTGCGTGTATTTAATCCAAATGGCTTAAAAGTCGATCGGGGGTTTAGTAGGTCAGGAAGAGAGATTACGTCGGCGAAACTACCATTCTCTTCCATTTCGGTCAGCTCGTTCCAGGCAATCTTATTTATATCCTACGATGGATTATCCTCTTTTTGAGGCGCCCTCGGCGAGATGCTTTTAGCTCCTGGCTAATATTAATTAGCATCGTGATTCTGTTCTCTATGGCACAACAAAAAGCTTTAACGCTCGTGGGCTTCTCAAATTGCTACAACCTCTGAAGCCGTTTTTATCGCTTCGAGTGTTTGAAACTAATGGCGAATATGCGCCCTTTATCATTCTGGCCCGAGGTAAAAGTTATTCACGATTTTGGGCCGGTAACATAACGCGCAAGACTGCCACACCGGGTGTAAAGTATTCGAGTAACGTATTAAGTACTTTAGTACTTAGGTACATACAATATTAAATAGCACGTTGTTCTACGAACGAGTAAGAGGATCAATATTCGTCATATTTATAAATACGCATCTTTTGCATCCGAGAGCATTATATATCAATGCAAACAACTACGAAGCAACGTTTAGCTACCTTTACTCGTTTAATGTGTTACAGTTTGATGTGGTAATATTCATTATTGATCTACCGTTGTTACGATGAACCACTGCGGGCATGTATATCAATCTAGAAAGTATCAGCACCCACTAAAGGTTAATAATAACTCAAGCAAATCCGGATGGATAAATCATCGCTTTTGCCCGCGAGCAAAAGCGTTTCACCTATGATCGATAGCGGGCGGTTCTATCACGAGTCAGTTACCGGTACTGCCGAGTGGTCGAGCCGGAAAAGTTGGAAAACTCGGTGATTTATACCGCATTGACGGCGTCAAATGCGAAATTCGTTTCCAACGCGATTACAGGCAGATATGCGCCGGCGCGTAATGCGATTTTCCGTCAAACGGTTTATACCGTCGGATTTGGTAGAGCGATATACATAGAGCGCCGAGTTTTCTACGGCGAACTAGGCGCACGAGCATCGTCAGGTGCTCCTTAACATCCATAGCGACAAAAATACGCGCGTACTCAGCTCGAAATATCCGCGACTCGAATTACGAATCCGAGCAAAAAGTATCCCCGCTATTCACAATACAATTGCATCCCAGAAATGGAAGCTACAATATAATACATCCATCTAAATTTTGACAATAAACCTTCACGCGATAAGCGGTAGCGCCTCGCGCGAATAACGCGTGCCTAACAATACGATCCTCCCTTTTAACGGCTGCAAAGTCCCTCCGAGGGTATTTCAGTCCCGCGGATATAGCGGCGGCCGCTCGTAAGACTTTTCAAGCTTAAATTTCAATCCCGGCCTCCGGATATTTTCTCCCCCTAACACTTAGCGCCTCGGCTCGAGGGTACGCGTATCCGGAAATGCAGGCGAATCAGACGCCATGTATTTATACGCTTTCGAGATCCACGCGGGCCGCAGGGCACGATGGAGCAGCCGAGCACACTTAGCGGAGACCGGATTTAGCGGCGGCGGCCGTAGAGGAATAACGGACGGCTCCTTCCTAATTCGCTTATCGATCAAAGGGCCGCGCTGCGAGCCGGCCGAATCCGATAATCGGCAAAGCTCCCCGTTATATCGCGGCGCATTCGAATCTGCTTACAAAGTCGCGCAGGCAGCGGGGAATGAAAGCGGGGTTCGGGAGGCGCAAAGAGCCGTGGCTCGTCTTGGAGTATCCCTCTGTCCGACCGGGGTTTATTTTTCTCCCCCTTGGCGGGCCCGAGGAGTGGATGCACCGACGTCGAGAGGCTGCAGTTAACCTCTCCAATTTAAACGCGGAACCTCTTCGATTCTTAATGGCCGATAAATCGGTGCCCCGATCCTGGCCGCGCCGGGATCTCGGCCGCGCCGGGCCGAGGCTTTTCGTGGAGCGTATTCGGAGTGCATTGGCAGCCTGGCAAATGGGTGAATGGCGTCGAGGGGCGGGAGCGGGGGAAGAGTCAAAGCGAGAAGACAGCGAATTAATCTCCCTATTAGCGGTCGCTCGTCTCAATTGCCTTTGCCCCCCTCCCCGCCTGCCTCTCCCTCTCGACCTCGTTCTCCCAGGCCCGTGCCCCTCTCTCTCTCTCTCTCTCTCTCTCTCTCTCTCTCTCTCTCTCTCTCTTTCTCTCTCTCTCTCTCTCTCTCTCTCTCTCCTTCGGTCACGTCGAACCGGAAGTCGAGCAATTTATCTCGGCTGCTTCTTCTCGCCGGTGCTCCTGAGGCCGCGCGCTGGAAAAATTGCGCTAATTGGCTCGGCTTACGATCACGGTTATTACCAATATGTGGAGACACCGGGCTCCCTCCTACTTGGCTCCTTGGGAATTTGGCTGTGATACGTACCCAGGGGATTTACGGAGCGCGATTACGAGGGAGGAGATATCGGGATGGTTTTTGTTTTCTACGCTTGCTTATTGATGCGTTTCGTTGCCGAGTGGGGAGTATACGCTCGATGTTGAATTTTGTATTTGGGCTGATTGGAATTCTCATTGGGAAGAAGAGGTTAAATTAGATGTGTTTACTTCTAAGAGTGTTCTTGCTTGAAATTATATGTGTATTGAAACAAGTGGCCCTTGCGAGTAGTGAGTGATCCTAGATGGAGCGGATGTGTAGTGAGAACCAACGAGTGGTTTTATTAGGTTTCGACTCTGTTGTGAGTCTTCGTCAGATTAATAGATTAATCTAATGATTACGAATTAAATCTTGTATTATATTATGAATTAAATTAATTGATATATTTAAAGAAAAATTGTTTCTTACCTATTATCAAAATTGTAGGGTAGACGTTGGAAGCTAATTATAATCGCGTGAGGAGATACGCTCTACGTGGTCGAACGAAAACCAAAAAAAGGTTCAAAAATAACCACGAGTAGGTCCGACGCGGAACGTGTTTAGCTGCGGTTTTGTATCGACTTGGTTATTGAGGTACGATCAATTTTTGCGAGATCTACGGACCGTCCTAAAAAAATATACTCACTTTTTGGTTGGCCGTTACTGATGTATTTGATCTTGATTAAAGCGTTTACCAACATAGATGCAGGTCTAATAAAACAAATTAAAGGATATTTAATGATAGTATAGAAAACAGTAAGCGTTCTCTCTGGTTTAGTTTACTCATTATACTCGTGTTCGTAAATGTTCGTAATGCATAGGTAAAGAGCCAGTACATTCTCATGGAATACCCTCTGCATTTGAGGTTTATCAACTAAACCGATGGTGATGGTAATGTTGTCCTTGCAGATCGATCACACGTTATCTCTATTTATATATGGACATCACACTACAAAGGTATATTTAACCGTTTAGCCGTGCGGAACAAATTTTTGGACGTTGAATCGCGCTTCATATTTGAATGAACGGTACGACAAAGATATTTATATCCTCCTTTTTCGTGTTACGCTATCTGCTTGTTCCTCGCCTGGATGGAATCGAAGAGCTTCCGCGATTAAATTAAAAAGCTCAGAGCCCAAGCCCTCGTCGTTCTCGCAGCCATCCATTGTTTGGGAAATAAGAAGAGTTTTAATGATCGGGGAAAACATTTAAAGGCAATTATCCGCCCTCTTACGTCTCAAGCTTCGCTTCAGACTATTAGACGATGTCGGCGCCGGAATACATCGGATAAAATGCCATGAAGATCAAGAATAATACGCCCTTTCGTAATGTCAATCCAATTACCATTATCTAAACGTCGCTGTTTTCTTTTTTTTCCCTATCGATCATACGTCGCGTTCAAATTCGCTATCCGAAGATATCCAGGGTAAAATCGACTGGTCCGCTGACATTAGCAAAATCCAGGAATGCAGGAGAAAATTCCAGATGAAATAATGCCCCGGAACATTTCTCAGGTGAAATTGCAATTTGTTTCGAAGAATGCCGAAAATTGATTCGACCATCGGCGAGGAAACGACGGAGGTAGATTTCACCCTCGAATCGATTTGTATCTGTAGCACTCCACGCTCCCGCTGCTCGGGGCTTCGCCTGTCGGAAGGAAGGAGTAAAAGGTCTTCAATAACGGTCGTTCAGTCCTCAAGGAACGAGGTTTTTCATCCCCTCGGCTCTTCCAAACCGTGCGAACTCGTAAACCTTTCCCCCCGCCCCCCGCAGCCGCGCTATCGGGGCTCTTAAATTCATTTGAACTTCCCGAGCCATTGCTTCCCGATACCCGTGCTCCTCTGTTGCTACGATATTCAGCCCCCAATTTCTCAATTATGGCAATTCCACGTCACGGCCATTATCGTATTTACGGGCCTCGAAAAGTTTCGGCCAAGATAGCGGGAATCCTTTTGGTCGGCAGCTTTGACTTCTCTCTCCCAGTTAAGAAGATTCCTCCGGGTCTTCTCTATCATATCCTCGCTCCAATTTCATCGATTCCAGTACTCCCGCGGTCCACCGCCGCTACCCAACTTTTCAACGTCTCTCTTTTATTAGTTCGACGTAAAGTACGTCGTTACGTCGATCTTTCCTCCGTTCCTTCCGCGGAGATTCCTACGAGCCTCGGAGCCCGGCTCCCCTCTTATCGGTGGGCATAAACGATCCGTGTAATGGTACTTGACTTCTTGGAATATCTTCTAGGAATGACCGAAGGGTACCGTAAAGATTGTGAGATTTTACAAACATCCCGCTTCCATATACCCGCAGGATCCCCGGCTGGAAAATCGAGGAGATTCCCATTGGAAAGCCCGCCATCGAATTTGCAAGGGCCAAAGGAAATTCCGAATTCAGATCTGCCTCTCGGCGCTGCCTCCTGGAAATACGTCGGTGTATGATTATTTTAGGCGCTGTTCTAGTTTCACGCCGTTTCCACTTCAGCCAATCGAAAAATGGATTTCGCGGGGGATCTTGATTTGGCGCTTGCATCGTATACGTCGCGTGACTTCTTTTCCGGCTGAAAAGTAGCTCTCGTTAATAAACCGTGCCGATGTTTGCATAACGGTGTGCCAATGGGCTCGGCGGATACGAATACAAGGTCATTGGATATCTTTCGTACGATCCCTGCTTCCCTCATTATCGCACAGTTACACTCCGGTCGTTATGCTTTCATAATTACCGGCGGTCGCTCGCTTGGTTACGGTATATGCATAGTTACTTAATTACTTGCGAATAGTACTCACTGTATTTCTGAACGTCGAAGCTCCTCGACGTTCTTGGAGGATGCGCGCTAACCTTGGAGCATCGTTAACTTCGGCTTACTGTTATTCCAAGGTCCGCAGCAAAGTATCCGTGTGTAACACTAAAATAACAGTGCTTCCAAAGGATATTCTTCTCTGGACATTGGAAGAGCGCGCAACGAGGAAGCCGTATAAGTCTGTTATCTTTAGGATTATATCGTAAAGATATATCGTCCGTGATTATTGCATACCAGTACATAATGAGCAATTTTATCTCATTCTACGCTGAGATGCACTTCGCACACGTCGGTTTGAGCACGGTTATAATATCCACTGCAACGTGCATTAGGGTTCTTATCTTATAAAAAATACAGCCTACACTCTCTGAACGTATCACACGTACAAATTGGCTACACGTAGAGTACGAAACGAAGCGGCGATTATGAGGTTAACCCGAAACAGGAAAATATCAATCATAAAGACAAGCTTTGCCTTATCATTCGCAATTAACACGTTGACTGTCACGTCAGTCACCGATGACTGAATCTGAACTTTCCATTCGGGCCGCGTCGATCATTAGTAAATGACAGTACGAAATGGGCTATAAAACTAAAAAAGTTACACTGTTTTAATCGATGCTGGGAAATTCCAGAATCGTGTTATTAACGTACTTAAATACCTCTTACCCAACAATTTTAATGGATTTTATCGAAACATTAAACAAAAAAACAGTTCTCCTCCCTTAAACGAATGTCCATAAGCATTTCGATCTAAACCTAATTATCTTCCACTATAATAAGAAACAATGGCTCTAATATATTTACACACCTGCATCGAGTGAGTTTCGATCTTAGAACTACGCTTCCCATTGCCATACCACAATACCAGCGCACTTCCAAGCAGCGCGCGTAGCCTGACTGAGATTTCCTTGTATCGTGAACGCAGTCGACGTGTTAATCAATTCGAACAAAACCAAAGAAAACGACCTCACTGTAGGATGGCTATCGCAAATAACGGATTGACGAGGCTCGACCAAGAGCTAAATAGCCAGGATTAACGACGTTAAATCGATTCCTATCGGCGGTATCGGTGCATTTGGGCGCGCTGATATCGGCATTAAAGTAAGACGCGCGATGTCGCAAACGAGCAGCAAAGAACGGTCCGGGCGCGAGACCCTAATTAGCGTTCCCAACAGGTAGGTACCTAACTGTAGATTTAAAGGCAAACCCGTTGATCCCGTGCCGTGGGTAATGAACTCTGCCGTCGGTGCTGCGCGCACGCTGCAAGGGAAGACGGAGAAAGTCGAGGTGTGGGTGGATGGAGCGAAGGAAGAGCAGTTTGCCGGAAGCGGATCTTACGATAGGGTTAACGGTATTAAGTCGTCGCTCACCGTCGTCGCGTGATCCGCTTAATGGGAGCACCATACGTCGAAGAACTCGTTTCAGCCGTCAGGTACGATTTCAAGACGGCCCGGGATCTTGGGACTATTAGGTCGAGGTCACGGTATTGACCCGTAATTGCCAGGTTGAGAACGACCTGGCTATCGAGCGATAAACCACCGATTTTTACCGCTGGTAATCCTAGACCTCGACTCGGAGTTACTTTAGAGATACAAATCCGGCGGACATTAATTGCACGCCTGTAATGTAGCTGTGTATTGACTTTGCGTTTATTCTCGAGCATATGGCTTTGGAGTTGATGGATAATGCTGGAGATCGAGATACGCTGTCGCGTTGGTGACTCGCGAAATGTTTAGGTCTGGAGCGTGGAGTTGAACCATAAGAGAAATCTATAAGGCTGCTTGTTCATTCATTTTTGGCACCGACTGCTAAGGTCATTTGGTCTAGGACCTTGTGTTTAAGGAGGATTCCGAATCAGCAGAGGTATAGTATACATATCGCATGGAAAAACCAGAGGTGATGGAATGGTATTCGAATCTGGGTCTCCCTTGTGAAAGTTCGAGCCTCTATCCACTACACCGCCGTAGCTCTCTGATTTAATAGTTTGATTAATACAAATTCAGGAGCTTCATGGTTCAAATTGTTACATATTCATATGTATTCCTAAAGCTTGGAGTAAATCATAAGTTGAAAAAATCGTTTGCAAAGCTGCAAGACGTATAATATAATAGTTTTTTTTAAATTTATTTTTCGGCACAAAATGCTAAGGTCATTTGGCCTAGGCCCTTCTGTTTAAGATGGATTCCGAACCATCAGAGCCACAATATATATATATATATATATATATATATCACATGGAAAAACCAGAGATCTATCCACTACACTACCGCAGCTCTGATCTGCAGGGTTATTCGGACATATTCGAGCATCAGGATGAGTCGCCAGCGTTACTCAGGATTTGGTTATGGATCGCCACGAAGACTTCGATCGCTGGATTCGCGGGTATATACCCCGTGTTTTATCGTCGCGTGCATCGTTATACCAGGGAGCCTTTCATGTAGATAAACGATCCATCTCGATTCTCCAACTTTCAAAACTTCCCGACGAAGTTCCGCCACGATGAAACTTCACGGCGAATCGAACCCAATGTACATACTTACCCGGTGCACAAGGAGGCACATCAATTAATGCAGGCGCAAACATTTGCCTTTCCTCGGGCGGCTGGGTTCACTCGCTGCAAAACTCTCGCTATTAACGTACTTCCCGTCCCCAGTGCGGTGCCGCAAATCGGCGAATGATGTTTGAGTTTTAAACGTCGTAGGTAATGCAGAAAGTCTCTTTGTGCCCGAGTGGCGGAATAATCTCACACGTGTGCAGAATGGCGTAACAAGTTCCGTGTGTTGAAGTATCTCATTAGAGATGCGTCACGGATACGTAGCGGGGCTTAGCTCAGCGCGCGGTCTCGTTCGCGGCGCTCCTCGCGTACCCAGCGCAAGAATCCGCTTTCTTTTAATCACCGTAACGGGAAAAGTGGGTTCGACGGTTGCACCTCCGCCTTCGCGCATTCCGGGGAACCTGGTGAAAACTACGAAAAAGAAGGGAACTACGGATGGTATAGCGAATAAAATCTGCGACTTCCACACGGAATATTCTTGTTCGAATCTTGCTTATCACCTTTGGTTTTTGCACGTGGTATCTATACAGTAGCTCTCGTGGTTTGGAGTCTACCTTAAACGTTTAAGGAACCGAAAGAACGAGCACATTTGAACGCTATACACAACCGAGGGCTCACTAATAGGCTGTTAAAGTAGCATGCTCAACTTTAACGTTAATACTTTTTCCGCGCTCTATTAATTAATTCTTACCCGAGCAAGTATTCGTTCGCCAGGGATTTTGTCGTTATTTAACCAGCTCGATGTTCACCATCTGCGATATAGTAATACAATTTTCGACGCGAATGAAGACCAACGCTAGTGTACTGCTTGGGTCTCTCCGCAACGATTAAAACAAGCGCCATCGCACTGTTTAGTGTTTTTCGATCAAGTTTTTCCAAAGTTTCCTGGGACTTAAACGATTAAACATTAGATCCTGAACCAAACGATCTTCCCGGTCAGTGTCACGATTTATTAAAAAAAAGGGAAAAAAAACCTCTTACAACCCGTCCCACGATCCCGCATTAACCTCTAACGTACGGCCTCGAAGATTAATTAAGAGGGGAAAAAACAGCACGGAAGAGAAAATTCGCTCGACGTATCGGAAGGAAGCCTTAATGGGAGAAGCGTCGAAATTGGTGGGAGAGCGCGCTTCGTTCCGAAGTGGCTCGATGGCGCAGAAAAGCCGTCGCACCTGCCGAGGTCAGGGACGATTCTCGTGCGAGATAAACCCCGGCGAGCGGAGGTAGAGGCAAGCAAAAGCCCAGCAAAGGGAACTGGCTGGCGGCACGGTGCGCGGCTGCAATTTCCAGCACGATCTAGAAGGTCGGCCAGCGAGGATCGGGACTTCGCCTTTAGGGAAGCGCGCCTCCTGCTTGGCCTCCAGCAGAGCGAGATTGAAGTCGGGCGAAATGAGAGCGAAGTCGATGTCGAGGATGCGGGATGGCTGGAAAAAGACGCGGATTAAGAGGCAGGAGGCGAGGGAGAATAAGGGGGGCGAGGAGGGGGTGAAATGGCAGGGAAGGAAACGCGGATGAGCGGCGAACAACGATAACAGGGTGAAGCAATGACGGAGGAAGAGCGGATAAAAAGAGGTGCGCTTCAAGGAGATATCTCGAGTCGCTCTTAACCCATTATTGTCCCCTTTTTGGGACGCTTGTTTTTTATCATTTATTTCCACCTAAGCAGTGGAACTTTCAGCTCTGATCGTCGTAACTAAATGCTGTGCTGACCGCTGTAAATGTTACGAACTGGATACAAATATTTTTTCTCCGATCAGTTTATTGTAGGAAATGAATGAATTGATACATTATTTTTAGGTTTGCACTTGGTTTTTGCATATGATGGGTTACCTTTCTCGTTACTCTCTCGCTTTACCCACGTTTGGTCGACATTTATCTTTGACGATGTCTTTCGAGAAGCTCGATAACCGGCTCCTAGCTGGCATTTCTCGTAAATTGCCGGCGAAACTAAGGATCAAAATTGCGCCGCAGTGGGCCGCGAGCGTCGGAAGTTCCGTTTCGGCCGTGGAATCTCAAAGAGGGCGGGAAACGGCGGATCGGTGGGGCGGAAATTGTAAATACGCAAGAAAGAATGTCTCGCCTGAAAATGTCCTCTCTGCTGTACGTATTCCCCCGGAGCCAAAGACGATGGTGCAGGATAGGCGACGATTGTGTTGAGCGTATACATTTCTCTTTCTCCTCGCTCTCCCCGGGGCTAAAGGGAGCTTTAATAAATCCTCCTCGAAGTTTCGCGTGCGTTCCACTGAAATTACGTGCACCGAAAGGAGGTCGAAGCAAGCGTAATTATTAATCGTCGAAGGCACGAAATTTCAGGCACGAGTTTCTTCTCCTTTCCTTCCAGGATACGTACCCCTCGATCCATTGACATCGGATTAACGCTCTGGTACAACAAGTCATCAATGTCAGCGATCCCAATGAGTCGTAATAATCGATTTAAAATTCCAACGATCGGTTATCCTAATTACAGCGCGCCTGAGGCGGTCGAAGTGCCCGAAACACCTTGCACGTTACATTACGATAATTCGGTGCCGACAAAACTTCCAAGGTGGAATAAAACTCCAAAGGAAACAAGTAGGAGCATAACGGCGCCGTTGAAAGAAAACGAAAGAGCTCGGGGCCTCGGGTAATTCGCACGAAGCAGAGAATCTCGGCTCCGTATTCGTTCGAGTGGTTTAAGAAAATGGAATTTTAAAAGATCCGGGCATATTGTAATCCTTTGGGAGAATCTGAAAAGTTTTTCGCGAAGGGGCGGGGAGGGGGGAGAGGAAAAAAAGGAGAAGAAAGGAAAAGGGTGCGGTGAAACGTTTCGGAAGTCGATAGTCTTCTTCCCAGTCGACTTCTCGAGAGTTTCGTGGCCGCTTCTGTGTCCATTGAATTAAAGGTGGAAGGTGCATTGAGATGAGAAGGGTCGGCGAGGGGGCGGAGGCGGGGGCTGAAAGTTACTTTGCTGGCATGCAGGCACGTAAGGTAATAACGCGGGCAGCAGCAGCAGCAGCAGCAGCAGCAGTTTCGCCACGGTATTGTGGTGACGAGTAAGGTTAGCTGTAGCGGTGCTGGTGCCGCTCACTGGTGGTGGTGATGCCGTCGGTATTCTCTCTGCCACGGAGGGTTCAACCGAGCTCCCGCGCCCTTCCTTTCCTCGGTTCCACGCTGAAATCCCGCGATATTGTATCACCACGTACTCCCCTCGCTTCTTGTCCCCCCCAGCCCCAACTCTTTGCCCTCCCGCGAGCTTTCTCCAGCGATCCTCCTCCAGCCAAGGCCTCTTTTTTCCTCCTAGGGCCCTCCTCATCTCGACAGCCCCTGCAGACCCTCCCTTCCTTCGGCTTTCATCTCTCTTTCCGCCCCTTTCGTACCAGCACTTTGTTCGAGTCTGTTGGATTATTGCGGCCGTGGCCGCGCAGGGGGAGGAGGCGGCGCCTTCTGTCTTTTCGTCTGGCCCTCCTCGTCTCTCCTTCGCCGCGTCCCTTCTCCGACCCCTTCCAGTCTTCCTCGCGGTGTCGTACGCCGAGCACATGTCCCCCTAGCTTTGGAAGACACTCGAGGAGCGTTGATACCTGGATTAAGACCGGCGATTTCACCGTGCTTTTTCGGCGCTGTCGCGGGGGATGGTGCTGGGGCCAAAGCGAGGTGTGATCCGTGTTTGGTTATCTCTCTACGAACGTTGGGGAGCGATATAGATAAGGGATGGGTATAGGACTGAGTTATCGTCTGGCGTAGTTTGGGGAAATTGATGATTATGCGTCAAGGCTAAATTTACAGGCTGGACCTATCGTGTCCTGATTCGGTTACCTGATCGTTTACCTTTTTTTTCATACGGTTTTTTGTAATACCATTTAATTGACTGTCTTGATCTTTATAATTTTTTATTACTGATTTGGTTAAAATTGGGATTTTAGTTTTTAGTTATTATTTTTAGTAATTGTCTATAGACTGAGAGGACGAGTATTGTTGTGCCACGTGAAATAGAGGATTTTGTCGACTAAATGTCCACGCTTCATAAGTCCGGATGAAGAATTGAAAATAAGTGTGTGAATACGCTCGCTATGATGATATGAATCGTTTACTTGTCATTAAACGATTTCGAGCGAGGTTAGGAGGATATATTCCTTCACAAACCTACGGACGTTTTATGTATTCTGTTCTAATTGCCACCGATCAAAATAACCGGTCCTTGATGAAAAGGATATACTTTACACTTGGATATGGATAATGGTTATTTGAGTACTGAATTAAATAATGAATGTCTCCTATGTCCATTTCTGTTATGTTCCCTCCTGGAGTTTTGAAATAGTCAGCGCGTTACCCAATTCTGCATCCCGCGTATACTTGCAATGAACACATTGTTATTAATTATTCACGTGTATAATTTGATTGTGTCTCCACTTACATAGCTTTTCTCGTAAACTTATTCTATAATTTTAAAAGAGCAAATACCAAATTTTCTCGACCGAGAGAGATACATTGTATATATATATATAGATTAAGGAAAGTCGTAAAGATCGATAGTGATATGATAACGTTTATACACGTCAAAGTTATACGGAAGATTGAAAACGGCCAATTTGTTTGATAATGCCAGTTTTAGAGTTAAAACACGTGAACTATGCGATAAACTTACTAATGGGAATCCTTTCTCTGTTTTTTTCAGGTAAGTTTTGCCAGGATACTTATCGGCGTACCCTCGAGGAAGAGTAACCTCGAACGATTGTAAACCGTAAAGAGGGTATTTATGTTGCAAATCACGGCGGCTAAGCGTAAGTTAATGGATTTTTAACATTCTGCTAACCGGCATCATGCACACAACTTACCGTTATCCTGGATTTCCAACAAAAAATAAAAAGTCATACATCGCTTATAATATAGACATAGATATGAATAATATCTGAAATTATCAAAAATACAGAATATCGATAAAGTTATCGGACGATGGATAGATACATTTAAAAGAACCAGCCTGCGATCTGTAATGCGTTAACGCAAAACCTCCGATCGCTTTATCGCCAATTTTCCAAGGTATTAACCCTCTTAAAGATTGGAGACAAGATTATCAGGATTTTATCGCGCAGCGTTTTAAAAGTAGCCCTCCTCCTTAAACGCGAACTACAGTCAACTGACTATCTTCAATGTCTTAGAAATAAAAATAAATTAAGATAACCATCGTGAATTATATTGGTCACTCTGTTTTAGTCATTTTCTTATTAAATTTTAAGAAGTAGACGAAATTGAGAATCATATATATAAGATGATGAATCAAGCCATATCGTTCAAAAAGAGAGTGGAGAAGAATCGGACACTTAACTTAACCAGGAAACTTAAAATTTAATAACCTTAATTATCCCAGCCACGCACCAGTGGCTAGAGACTCTCTCACATACAATGTCCTTTTCTCGACTGACATTCCTACGCCAATATAACCAGACGGAGAATTTGAAAATGATCAAGAAGCGCCAGAACTAACTGCTCGTTAATGACCAATATAATTCACGTAGGTCGTCTTAATAGTCTCAGGAGCGATGAGGTTAGGAGTGCCTATGTACACATAAAGATGGATTAACATGTGCGACGCTCAAGAGGCATCCTCGTACATCGAATTTCCAGGGTGAAACACGGCTGGGTTCGGTAGGCGTATCGAAGGCGCGTTTCCACATACTCCTATGCGTGCCGAGAATTATTCCGTACGTGCTCTCCGTGCCTTCAGAACCGAGGAACGGGGGCACGCGAGAGGCGTTACGTTCCTTCATGGCACATGTCATTATTGTTTCGCACGCACGTGTTGCGCCGGCTCCTCGCGAGATTAACGCAAGCTCGTACGACCTCGGCTCGGCGCTTGAGCCTGGCGGTCCTCGCTTTCGCTTTCGCTTTCTCCTCGCGTGCCATCTCGCGCTAACGTCACGGCACCGCCGATTTGTACCGAGGCCCATTTCTCTTCCGCGGTAAGCGACGCTCCTTCCTCCCTTGGCGGAGCGAGCAAATGGCGATTGGATTTCATCGAACGCCCCTGCCCGTGGAAAGAGGATCGCTTGGCTATGCGGCCACGCTACCCACACAAAAGTAACGACTGTGAACCGTAAATTCACCCTTTCGCGCTTAAAATTTACTTGTGAATCTAGCTCACTTTCTTCCTGAAAGATTGTATCGTACATGATACTTGATAATGGTACTCGAACATAGGGCGATGTAAGGTAATATAAATGACAAAATTCTTGTTCGTCATCGAAAGTATTTTTATATGTATACAGGGATTCTTTTGCTACTGTACTGATGTTATGTGTGTATTTGTGAAGTAATTTTTAGGAGTATTAATTGCGAGCCAACGATTAATATCGACCAAGTTGTTATTGTTTGAGGAACTGTTTAAATATTCCTTGCAGAGTTTTATTTTCCAGAACAGTTGATCGATGAAAAAATACTTGATTTCCAAGAGATTGAATTTCATTTGCGATAGCGAGAATTTGAAGTGCAAAAAGGTGAATTTGATATGCAAATGGGTGAAATTGGAGCGCGAAATCCTGTATATCCGAGCGAATTTTGCTCCGCTTCCAGTACGATTAATCGCATTCGTTGATTCGTCAAATGACTCGGTGAAGAGGTCATTCGCTTTTAGATCCGCCGCGATTGATCGCAGGTTTCGTTTAACAGCTCGCGTTCGGTTTGGTTCGCGAATGATTTTTCATTGTCAGCGATGGCCGCGAGTTTCGATATACGTTCCACGATAAATACGATTTACTATAGCTGTACGCATTTTCGCAGTCCAGGAGGGTGTATTTAAAGCCGCGTGGAGAAATTTGATTTCGAAATACTTGAGAACACCTGTAAGGAGGCACTTTGCGAAATTCCGTTGTGAAAGCAATAGAATCAAGGACTCGGCGCGATATTGGCAGCCTTTCTCGTAGCACCAGAGGGGCAGGCTAGGATCGTTAAAAACTCACGGATGGGAGATTCAAACGAGTTGTTTAACGCCAGTCGATGCCATTAAAAGTTTTCTATGCCGACTTGCGGGATACGCGCGCTCGTTTTTGCTCCCTTCAGCGGCGACCTTCGATTTCGGATAACCATTAGACCGCGTCGGGACAAGTTCTTTCATCGAGTGTCCTTCGACGGTCCACTTCGTGCTCTCTGGAACGGAGATGGACCCTTTTTTCTGGCAGCCTCGATGCCAGATCGAGCGAAAAGGACGAAAAATCGTTCTACGTGGGAGGAATCACGAGAATTCGCGACGAAATCACGTTCGGGACACGGCCGGGGTCCCGTTCGTCGGACGTATACGTGTATTCTCATTCATTGCTTGTCCGGCCCTCTCATGCTCGTCCTTCGTGGCCGTCCGATAAGGATCGCTCGGAGTTTCGACCGCGGACACACGAAAGCCACGACGACTGCCAGGATGACGCCCGTTAAGGACGAGGACATTGAACCTCGCTTCGTGCACGGCTCCCCCTTTTGTGCCATCCGCGGTTCTCATTCCTTTCACCATAGACCAGGCCCTGGTCTCGGCGATAAACGAGTCAACGATCTCACCAGCCGTATCTTGGGTACGTGTTCTCGATTAAAAAGTCGTTCTCTCGTAACCCGTAGGACATTCGCGAGCGCAAATCGCTGATGAACGGAGTCATCGGAGGCGCGGAGGGCGTTGACCCTCGCGTAGAGTCAGGTTCCCCATTATGCCACACCGCGGTTCTCATTCTCCTTTGGGCTCGAGCCTTCGCGGAATTCGATGTGTCGGGGCTCGATTCGATTTGCAGCGCGAACTTAATCGTTCTGGGGATTCTGGAGCTGTACGAGGGCGGCCAGGGGGCTGGGATCGAGGAATCGTTCCGAGGAGGCGAGAAGCTCCGACTTCCTGGCACGTACGATACCAACCCGTGGCGTCTCGAGTATTCATGCACGTGTCTCGTTATTGTGTCGCGCGGAGCTCACCTGACCGGGCGGCTTTCAGGAGCCGGTCGAGGGACTGGCGTGTCCTGCCTCGGTGTCAAGGGTCGACACCTCCTTTTTTTCCCCTCCGCGCGCCTGCGAGCTCCTCGATCGATGCGCGACAGGTCTCCGTCACGTGCTCCTACATCGATGCTCCGCCCGCGGAATGACGCGGTGAAAGAACGCGGATATAGCCAGGTGAGGAGGAGGAATATGATCTTCCTCGAGCGGTGGCGGTTAATCGAAGACGCGTGGAAAGTGGTTTATTCTTTCAAGCCCGATCCACGCGGGGTTCTGGCTCGAATTAAACTTCCCCGGATCGATGCTCTCCTTATCTCGAGTCCGCGCTGTTACCCTCGAAGAAAGGCGAGGGTTGCTGCGCGGATGGCGTTTCGGTATTCGCCCGTCACAGTTTCAAGGTTTATCCGAGGATGAACGTCGGGCGGACCATGGAGATACCAGGCCGCTTTGTCATCGACATCTAATTAATCTTCCCCCCCTTTTCCTCGGCGCCGCTCGACGGGCCGCTCGAAACATCGAGTTTCAAGCTGCTCGCAAACTACTTTAAAGCGTTCCACGATGCAAGCGCCGCGACGGTGGCACCGCGGCGACGACGAGACTGGTGCCAAGCTTCTCTCGATTCTTCCTCTCGAGTTTGCTCTTCGCCTTTTTACTCCCGTTCTTTCCTCGTAAGCTGTCACCGACTTGGAACGTATTAACGCGCGTCTTGTTCATCCGTGTGTTAATCTATTTCGTTGCCGCGAGTTTTGCAAAATGTACCCCCCGAGGGGATCTAATCAGCGTAAAACCTTTACGGTCCAGCGCCTTTAACGTGGCCAATAGTTCTGAAAGTTTCGTGCTTGCTTTCCGCGCCGAAGGGGATTTTACGTCAGGACCTTTGCACAGTTGTTTCGACTATCGCAACTTATTCGAGGCCTGGCCGAAAGCGCGGTATGACGAGGTTTCTGCCTCGAGGAGTAACAAAAGGCAGGAGAGAGAGAGAGAGAGAGAGACGGAGCCCGTACTAAAATTACTTGGGTTGGAAGCAAAAGAAACCGGTTTGACTCTCCCCGGCTCGCGTGGATCTACTTGGATTCTACGTAGGCTAGCACCGAAGAATCGATAGATGCCGGTTACATCGAACATTAGACAGGGTTAGGAACATGAGTATGGTATTCCCAGCGGCGTGTAATTGAAATCGAATGCTTCCAAGGAGATTAGAATCGTGTTCGTGCAGTTCTTCTTTCTCGCAAAACTGCCGTGAGAAACTTTTTGTCTGTCCATTCTATGACGTGTACCTCGTTACGTAACGCGCCGTACAGGGACTCCGAGGATGATGCATACTAAACCGACTTTGGTTTGCAGAGGTCTCTGCGAAACGTTTGCCGATATTTGACGAGCGAAAGACACGCGCAGATTGTTTGCGCGATAATAGAAAGCCGATGACAGAGAAAGCAGCGTGAAACTTTTATCATCAGGGTCCAGCCTTCTGGGTGTACAAAGGATTAACCCATTATACGCCAAAGCCAAGTGCAAACCTAAAATATGCACCGATTCATTCATTTTCTACAGTAAGCTAAATAGAGAAAAAAATGTTGTATTGAATTTATACCTTTTTTAAGCAATCGGTACAACATTTAGGTGCAACGATCGAAACGCAAAGTTTCACTGCTTAGGTAAAAATAAATGAAATCGAGCATCCCCGAAAAGGGACAATAGTAAATAATGGATTAATATCACGCACGCTGGTATTAAACTCGAGTTTAATAACCGTGCGTAGCTTTAAGTCTTAGCAGCTTTCGAGGATAAAATCAGTGTCGCGTTTTACGAGGCTGCAGTAGCGTTGAAAAACCGTGCATACCGAACGCATCTTGATAAAGTAGCTGAAATCTAAACGAGATCGAAACGTTATCCTTTCAAGGCGCAGTTGTAAAGAACCTATTATATCGTTACAAACCTTTGGTACGCGGCATTGTAAGCGTCCGGTCGAGCGCAGTAACCTTGCCTTGGAAAGGCAGGAAAGAAGGTCTCCTTCGAATCTCGAGATATCTCGGGAAACGGGGTCGCTGAGCGCGCATATATGTGAAATCGTTGGCTCCGTCGCGCGCCGTATCGCGGCAAACTTTCTAAGGTATACCGTACGATTATGGCTTGCGATATAAACAAAGTTTTCGTCGAGCGGGAAGAATGTAACAAACCGTTGCGGTCCATCGCGTGTGGCGTCTCGAGGTTTATCTCGGTATTGTCCCCTTTTTCTTTTTTTTTGCAAAATCTCCCCAGCATTTTTGTTGTGCAACGCGAAGTTATGGCGGCGAAAGCGTAGCTCCGATGATTCGGCAAGATATGAAACTCAATATTCCGAATTTGACTATTAAGGGCTCCACGTCAAAGAAACTTCGTGCATCGAGCTTCTTGGTAACTCTGCCGAAGTTCAGACGAGTGAGTTGTAGTAAATTTGCTCGAACGAAGAATCGAATAGCTCCGCTATCTCGTGGTGTCGATCATTATTTCGGGATCGAGACCGAGAATTTCTGTATTCCGCGAATTACCAGACGCGGAAATAAATTCGTATCGATCTATGATAATTGAAGTAACGAGGCAAGGATCCAGGCTAGACCATTATCGTATTACATCCGACATATGTTATTGGATAACGATATGAACTGCTCGATATTCATTGCCCCTACTACGGATTCACGTTTACAAGGAAGGCTTCGACAATTTTCCGATGGCACGTAGCAACTTCTAGAATTTCATCCCGGTGAAAGTGAGATCGCTGGCAAGGACTTTGGGGTGTGGAGCGGAGAGGGTGGAAAACGGTCTGCGCGGAGTGGAAAGGGGTTCGCCCCTGGGAGAAGGACAGCGAGAGGGCGGTCGTTGATTGTGTCCCGCCGGTAAATAAAAGTCGACGTAATTGGATTCATGCCTCCGCCCTGGAAGGCGCCTGGCCGATTCGTCCCTGAATTCTACGACGGCTCTCTTACCCGCCCTAATTTTACGAGAGGAGCGTTCCTCCTACGACCTATGACGTCCCGTAATCACGAAGGCCTCCTCGATTCGTCTTGCGCTTTACGCTCTTTCACGAAATGCTGCCCCTCTCTTAGCGATTCTTGTTTACCCTCCCCGGTTTACGTAAGCTCGTTTAAATTAAGAGATTTCTCTCGAAGCCCCGGATCCATCAAAATTATCCCCGCCGTTCTGCAATCTATTTAAGAAGTTTCGTTGCTGATTCGAGGATACATTCGGGAGCGCGGACTTTTCGAGTCGAGCCTCTTGGATGTACCTCTGCAGAGGTCAAAAGTGTCGGGCATGTCTGCCGCTCGTGATCTGGTTTAGTACAATTGGATGGTCCGGTTCGTGGTTAATCGCGCGTAACGATCGTGGTTAATTATTCGTAATCAGAATGAGTTAACAGCAGCGCGCTTGAAAGCGGGGCGACCGAGCCGATGATATTCTAGCGGGGCTTAGGGAGAGCTTTCCCTTTCGTAACAGCGTTAGCATCGGGGGATTCGCGTCGATTTTTTTTCTTTGGGAATCGGTAGCACGTTCACGAGCCTGCTTATTGGAGCGCGGAACAATGGATCTTAACACACAACGGGCGGAGGCCGTTTATTTGTGTAATTTGTGGGGCGATGGGTAAGGACATAATAGCGCATTGTGCATTTGCCGTGCTACACCTTTTGTAAGGTATTCGCGCAGTTTTTTGTGAGATTGTTTTTCGTATCTCACCGGGACTTGCGGATTTATATTTGGATCAGAGTCTCAAAGCGTCGGGGAAAAAAATGTTTTAATCTGTGTCGCGTAAAGCTTATATTTGGCAACATAGGCGGATCGCATTGCGCGCTCGACTTTTCGCGTTTCGAAATAGCAATGTTGTACCAGGAGTCTACCTTTGTCACGATCGTTTATCATGCGCATGCGCCAAACTTTTCTCGAACCAGTGCGTAGCAATCGCGATAATAATAACAAACATAACCTAAAACTGTTGGCCTAAGGTATTTTTTACCGCTCCTCTTATCGTACATGTCACTGGAGGAATGTTTATTCGATCCAAAAGCAAAATGATACTTTTATTATAGCAATAAAAGCAACGTTTCCACTCAACACGCGGAGTCCTTATAAGCACTAATAAGGACCCCGCATGTTAATAAAAGCTTCGCTTTGTTCTTGGACCGAATAAACATTCTTCCATTGATAATCTAGTACTGCTTCGCACCATCTTGGTTGTTAGCAAATAAAAACTGGCGAGGATTTCGAGGTACAGACGTGCCTTGTGTGTTTCGTATACAAGGATTTTCTCGAAGTTATCGCGCTGTAGAACAGAATCGATATAATGAGTTAGACGCAGAAGGGGGAACTGCAGGAACAAATATTGTTCTTCCCCGGATGCTGAATGCATTGCTGATGCATAAGCCCGAGTGGAATTCGAGAATAAGAAGCAGAAGAAGCCGGCTATCCGCAGCGGTATGCGTGGAACGAGCCCCGGCCGGCGCAGTTTACCGTTATATTTCCACGGGAGACTTCGCCCAATATAGAACTTCCACGGATATATTCGTTCCCGGCTTCTTTCCCCCTGAAGATGTGTTGGTTCTTCTGCTCAGGAGATCCTACGATTGATCACGCTCGAAAGGAATACAGTTTTCTCCCGATTAAAGCGTCGTGAATTTTCAGCAAAGCGATCGCCGTGAATTGCGAATATAGCGATTACATTACGGCGGGGCCAATGACTGCGCCGTAAATAACCGGCAGAAGTAATTACGCTCTTACGGAATACGAAAAATTGAGAAACACTCTGCAGCATTTATTGGCCGTAAATATACTACGAACGCGCTCTCAGGAGGAATACTTGAGATAGCGCGGTAAAATTACAATTTACCGCGTATTCCATTCAAAGGGAATCGCGTTATTTTCTGAATTGTAACATTTAGCCCAGGAATTGAGCTATTCCGGAAATGGATATGAATTCGTTAGCAAATATCTGCCATTCTATTGCCTCAATTTTATTTAATGAGACCGCGATCCCTGCTTGTCGGCGTCAATTAAATTTGTTGTTAGAGAAAGTAGTAAAACGCACGAAAGAGAAATCTCAGCTTGCGCATTCTCATGCCGTTTGGTACACCTTCCTCGAAATGGTTTCGACGTACATTAATGGCACACGTTGAGATGTTCTTATTAACAATAGCTGTCAAAAAAAAAAAAAAGATACGTTTTTTCTTATATTCGCTTTGTCCATCGCCTTATCCGCACGTATCAGTTCTATGGGAGTGTACAGATAAACGAGTTGTCAGCATCAAATATAGTAAATAAAAGGGGTGGCTAGCGGGGCACTTTGGCAAGTGGCACGTTAACCTCTTAGGTTCGATGCGCCACTATAACGGCTTTCGCGCATCCTATTACTATGTCCTGTACGCCATTATAATAGCATTCCCGCATGTCATCGTTCTGAACGCTGCACCAGTATAGTGGCTCTATAACATGAAACTCTGCGTCGTACCTTGTTTTAAAATATAATACATACTAGTATTATCAGTGATTAAAGTTTACCAATTTATAAGTGTAAGGGTTTTTGTATTACTCCTCTAGTCCTAAAGATCAATAAATGATGTTTATTCCCTCGAGGAATAAACCAGTACTTTTATTAATAACAGCAACATATCCACTCTTAAAGAACTCCACAAGAGAGTCGAAACGTTTTTTATAAATAAAAGTACTGTCTTACTCCTGGACCGAATAAACATAATTTACTGACCTTTACCTCTTCATATTAATAATCGTTTTCTTTTTCCTTTTGTAAACCCATTACGTGAAAACGCGTAATAAAGATAAATTTATCTACAATTCTATTCCAACGTAATTTCACAATGCAAAGCGCCAGAGGACACAGATCGCGGTGTTACATCGTTTATGAGCGGTCCATGTCGAACATTGCCGCACAGAGATACACCACCGGCGAAAGTCCAGCCGTAGCTAAGAGGTTAAGGGCGGCCATCGTTGGGCCAACCACGAAGTGTCTTTACCGCCGACGAAGTGAGGCCGCCCTCGTATTTTCGGCGTTAGCGTATCAAGCACGCGACGTGCAGGTTTATAAGCGCCGTGAACCCGCGCGCCTGTTACCGTATACGTTGGTACACGCGTGACCGTGCGTGCAACCGTACACGGCGGAGCAATTACCTGCTACGGCGATGATAATCCCTGGTTGTAACTACGCGGGTAACTATATCGCGCCGCACGGTATATACCGTGACAAGTACGATGCAGTCTACCGGTACAGTTTATACGGCGGCCGCTCGTATAACGTTGATGTCATACGACGCGAGTTCCTCCTCAGAAGCGGCTCTGGAAATGGGCCGGGCCGCGTTTACATGTATCCGTACTTAGGGATGTTTGGCCATGAGGGAAGCGCGCGGATCTTCCCCATCGTTTTAATTTCAAAGTGGTTCACTGTCGGTGCCCGGAATTATTCTCTCGGTATTTTTAAACACAAGGCTGCCCGCTCAAAGCCCCCTTACCCTCCCCGGACGCGGTAGGGCGAACAAAAGGAATGCTAATGGTCGCATCGCTCGTACTTTTCTGAGCCGTACACGTCGATCGCGCCGATTTTCCAAGCACAGACGGCAGCCCCCGCTTCGCCATTAAGTTACGTAATAACATTCGACGCGCGAACGCGATTAACTCTGGTAAGATAAGGATCATTACGTGGCTTTATCGTTCGAGGCTCGAGTGTCGTCCTTGGAGAGGAAGAGCTTATTGCAAAAATTCGAATGAAGTACACTCTCTCTCTCTCTTTTTGTCTCTTTGTCTCTCTCTCTGTCGAGTTTCGCTCGTGATGAAAAAGAATGTCATTTCTCTTCGCCGATACGGTGAAAAATATTCGTCGTGCAGGGAATGCAGCTTTACTGCGCGGAGGTCGTCGGATGCCCAAGGATATTCCGCGATATTCCCGCAGGGGGTTATTCGAAACTGGGTGCGCTTGATACGGGAAGAATGACTGAAAATGATGCCGAGGGTATCGCGGTGCTTCGGTAAACGACAACGGTAAAGCGCCGCGATGCCGCGTCCGCGGCAAACGATGCTAGAATATTCATGACGGGATGGGAAGGTCGGGCGGGGGATGCAGCGTGGGGAGGACGAGTCGGGGAGATCGTTAAGCAAAATCGGATAAGAGATATCAGCGCCGTGCTCCGGATTGCGTTTAATTCGGACTGGATAAATCGAACGGGAGGGAAAAAGTACCGAGGATTTTCTACGTCGCCGTACCTAAAATCCGATGCCTTTGTAAACTATTGATAGCCCGTTAATACCCAAGAGAGCCGGCGCTCGAGGCTGCCTCGAGGATATTGCATATCGCGGAGCATCGATGCAGTCGTTTCGCGCTGTATAATATAATAACATTGACGTGGTTAGTGCACGAAATCCTCGTTATTTCCATAAACATCTGGATCCTGGGAAATTTCATATCGGATATCTCGTACGAATAAAGTGGCAGTATATTCTTTATTATCTCAGGAATAGCTTCGCAAGCAGGGTAGTCTTCCTCACGGCGACCCGGAGCGCGTTTAGGTTTTCCACCACGCGACGCTTTATGGCCCCACTCGTTCCTCGAAGTGCTGGGAATAAGAGAGGAGGGGACGAGACGCTATATGTGTTTGTTACATTAGGCCTCTAACGATCCGTCAACGATCGTGGTCTCTTCTTTTTACCTCTTGTATTCCTCTACGTACTTCTTCTTTCTTTCTCGTGGCCCACCGTGCGTTCTTCCTGGAGAAAAATTTCACCACGTGCCCTCTTGCCTTATCCGATTGACTTTGCTCCAAAATCCGGTATCGTGGTCGAAAAGTGTCGGGTCTGCGATGGGCGTATAGATACGGCACTTCGTTCCACGTTAGGCCGGTTTCCCCGCTCTTATCCTCCTTTAGATTATCGTTAATCGGACACTCGTGATACGGGTGTGAGCGGGACTTAACGTCGCTATAACAGCAGATTGCCTCTCCAACGGGCACAATTCCATGCACAATCTTCCGAGCAGCGGTATATACACCGGCGTGTAATGCCGCGTCGAAGATACGACGTCGTTACTTAGCGAGCAGTAAGGGCGCCGACGGTAACGATCTCTCGTATGCTCCCGTTACTGCGGCCCTTTCAAACGCCGATTTCAATCGCCACTATGCCCTGCACTTCGAAGATACTCTCAACCTCGAGGAAGTTGCGTCTCCTTGCGGGGCCTTTTACCGGATTGACCGTGATTGCTGGGACATGCTTGTCCTTTTTTTTCCCTCGCGCACTCAAGTCTTCGAGCGCTATGAACGCATATTGGGTTCTCATACAATCGATTTGGGCTATGAACGCGTATGTGTTCTCACGCAGCCATTAAATTTAGGCTGTGAATATGGGTTTCCACAGAACCATTCGATTTGGGCTATGAATTTTGATATTGTTCATGCTATGATTGCTTAATGAAATAAATGGTTCTGTCAAGGTTTGTGCTCAAATTAAGGTTAAGGTTACTGCTCAAATGGCTTCAGTTACGATCCATGTATTTTGCAATGAAGGTTCAGTCAGCCTAGCGTGCGTTTCGTCGTAAAAACTGGGCGGCCCAGAGTGTGCTTTGTTATAAGAAGTGTGCAGTCCACAGCACGCGCTTAACATCGCACTGCTCAGCGCTCAAAGGGTTAAGATAGGAAAAGCGAGATCGTATTTCCAGATCGAGCTATGGGTTTATGAACAACGCTTTCAGGCGCTCGGTTGAAACAGGTTTGTTTCTCTGACGGTCGGTATGTTGAAAACGCAGGAGGAAAAAGTTCAAGAATTTCCAATGCGCGGCTGGTACGGAGTAAGGAGAAGTCCATCAAAGGCAATATATGAACGTTTTTTTTTTTTGTGCGCGAGCCTTGCGCCAAAGCGAGTGTACGTTATGCAACCGATAAATTATCGCCGGTACTCCGGCATTTATTTGCTCGTGAGGAAGGCTACCGGCTCGTAGATTTTTATCGCATTTTGAGCGCCTTGTCTTCGACTCGCTTTCATGAAATACGCTGCGCACTCTCCTTGCGGCGAGACACGCTCGAGACGCGTGGATATTTCGAATGCTGATCCAAGTTTGTATTTTACTCAATGCGTCTTAGTACAATATTTCTGTATATGTATATCACATATCGTAGCGTCGATAGTTTAATCGAGTGGTTTTCAAAGTAGGATGCGTAAAAAGATTTCTGAGGCACTCGAAATTATTTGTAATAGTAATTTGTTTTATTAGTACATTCCTGATATAACCACTAAAACGACAGAGGCATTGCTATGATTTGTTGACATTTGTACGAAGTATTAGGTGTACGATTTTGCTTTCGTCGGGTTTTTTCCCCGAAATTCGGCTTTATTGTAAAAAAACTGTTTATACATTCATGAATCAAGTATTCGTATATTTTTGGCCACGGCGGAAGTAAAGTTCTACACCTAATAACATTCTTAGCGATACATGTTTGTGTATTTATTTAACATCAAATCCACCGAAGCGGTCGAAATGACCGATCTGTCGTTTCTTAGAAAAATGATTGTGCCTCTCAGGGAAGAATCTTTTGAGTATGAATCATTATATCGATCTATCGACAATCTTCTAAGCACTCTTTCTCTTCTTAGATATATGTTATACATAAACATGTCCAAAAAGTGGCTGCTAGCTTTAGCGTTGATATTCATTCTGGGCTGCGCGCTGGTTTTGCGATTATAACTCGGGCTGAGCGGCCGAAAAAGTTTCGAGGCCGCTGGTTCGATCCACCTCGAGCGGTCGAATGGACGACATTAAAAATCAAAGGAGCGGCACAAAGGGCACTCGTCGTCTGGCATAAAAACCAAGAGGCACCGTGAAGAAACGATCGCGCAGTTTTGTGGAAAGGGCATGGTCCCGTTTTGACGCCCATTTTAAAGCGTCCTTGAGACGCATCCGCATCGCAGGATGCACAATGGCAGCGGAGGCAACGTAGCAAACAGCGCGCAGGACGGTGGCAACGGAAGCCTTTGTTAACCCGAGCGTTACCTTATCTTCGGGCTGTCGTCGTTGCAACGAGTTACAACGTAACGGCAGTCTTCTCCTCTCCTTATTCCTTTTTCCCCTCGGCCCCCTTCCAGCACCTTTCGCAGCTGCTCGCGCGTGCTACGCCCGTATTCGCGACTCGCGTGCAACCTAGGCATCGCCGTGCTCTGCCCTTTGTGGGGGACGTTTTTCTCCCGAGTAATGAGATGCCGTTTTGTGTTTCGTACCGCCGGCTCTTTGGTCGAACGCTTTGGCCTCGCCATTTTGGGCCTGCCACGATGTCGCTACAAATTTCCTACCAGCCAGCGCTAATTCTCGTACACCCCCAACGAGAATCCAAAGTGATTTCTCAAAGGAAGTTCGATTAAAGACGAGATGGCTTAACGCACAGTAGCTTAGCACGTTGCACGTCGGTTTCATCACGACGATATATTTAGTTATTCCAGTATTAACACTTTCCAACCCACGCTGAATTCTCCATTCGGGCTATTTATAATTTTCCTTGTAAAACGAAAGATTAAAAAGTCTTTGTTTATTGCTAATGATCAAAATCGTAAGACATAGGTTAGAAGCGAAGTGTAATAACGTGGCTTGAACGACAATCAAGAATAGGTCCGAAAGTAAATAAAAATCGGTTTGGCAAGGAATGCGCTAAGATAAACACGTTTGCCTTTCTTACGTATATTTTATACGCGTATCTTTGAAATATTCATCGCACGCAGTTAGAGAATATAAGTATCAGTGGTCGGGAGCAGCTGATATTCGTTCGGAGTGCAGTGTGTTAAAGAAAAGAGAAAACGCGCTCTGTCCGATTTAGCTCGTACGACTGGAGGTCAGTGAAGGAATGATATAAGATACTTCTCTTTATCTTATCTGCGTTGCGCTGATAAGATAACGGGGATTAGCGCCACGGCATTGTTTAGTTGCGCGGCATACATGTGTCGAGGAATAAAATGACGGTCATCGAAGAGCGTTCTGGGGAAGAAAATAAGCTGGATTCATGCGGAAACGAGGATTCGGGGAAGAAGATGAGGAGTACGGAAGAAGTCTCGTCGTAGGTGCGGCGCCCGGCAGAAATTGGAACGTCGCGCGGAAATTGAACGGTACGGCGGAATCTTTTCCGATGCTGTATTCGCTTTCGCCCGCACGGAAATGAAACCGTTTCGCGTAAACTCGAATCCTTGTAAATCCACTTCGTAATCCTTCGGCGCCGCTAACGCGCAGGTATGCGAGCGCACCTTACCATAGGCATGGAAATGTGTCAAGGGCGCTAATCATTGATTTAATCGCGCGACAAACAAGGTATTACCCGTGGTATATAAATTCAATCGTTCACGACTCGCAGCGAGCGGATGCAAATGCAGCTTAATCTTATAATCGGCTTTTGTAAAATCGCGTCGGTCGTTCGAAAAAGTCGGCAGTGGGAATAAAATAAATCAGAAGGTGCGATTGGAACGAGCGAAGTCAGGTGGAATTTATTCGAATACACTTTACTCGGTATAAAGTCTCCTCGGCGGTGCTCTGCGGATAAATTTACAAGCAGTGCTCGATTCAAATATAAATCGTAGAGAGTATCGAGCGGCATTGCGTGGAAACCGATGTTGACTCAAGTACAATTGGACAAAAAATCGTATTACCTTCCTCTTCGTAATTTCATAATTATCTCTCAAAAACTCTCCATCCGCGATCCTCGATACCTACGATCGATGCCGAAAATATCGGCCGTGCGAGCGACATCGGAAGGTCAGAGCCAAAAATAAAGCGGTCGGGGGCAGACTGTTACAAAATCATGTTTCGTACGCGAATCGCTTTGCCATTAAGTTTAAAATTACGAGCGAAAGCGACGCCCTGGCGCCGATCGATCATTCTCGGAAATTCCGAAGGCAGCGCGGATCGAAGCGGTTTGGGAAATCGAGTGCGAAATAACAGACGTTAATGAGAGGCGGTGAATCGAGCGGAGGTGCTGTAAGTGGCAAACTGTTGCGGAGCTGTCGAGGACGAAGGAGGGACGAAGATTGGTCGTACGGAGGGACGACGAACCGTCCTGGCTGCGGTAACGACGAGCATTATATTCAAACAAGCCTCTCTCGCGGGTTAAGTTACCTCTTTGCATTGCGCGGCCACTGATCCGAAGGGACGAAGAAGGTCGCTGCGAAGGGGAGGGGGCGGTGAGAAACGAGGCAGGATTGGAGGAGGACGGAGAGAAACGTCCGGGTAGAGCGGAACGGTGAAAAGAGGAACGGTGGAAAAGGAGGGAGAAACTGTGGGAACTCGTGGATAACCGGGAACTCTGGCTCCACGCTTTCCGGGAAACGCGGTAGCGCTTAATTGGTTTCTGCTCTCGAGACTGGCTAGGTAGTCGAACGTTTCCTACCCAGAAACACGTCGATAGGAATCTTATGGAGTACCGGGAGGCAGCTTCCGAGTGCTGGCCTTCATCCGACAGGCTTTTAGCGACGGAGAGGAAAGCACATGGACTAATACGTCAGAAGCCACGTCATCTGAGCGGGATAAACAATAAATCGTACTTACGGTCAAAGCTTCTTACCCGTTGGAGAAATTCGCAGAATCTTGTAACACGACGCGACGTGTATTGTTCGGAGTACAGAAGGTATGCTCGAACAAGAGGATTCGCGCGAAGGCTCCCGTTCAATGATCGAGATCCTGTGTCTAGAGAGAGGGAGGAACGTGTAATTTAGTATTATTCCTCCTTCATTTCGATAATCGCATCGTACATTTCATCAGATATTCCTTCTCCCTTATATTTCTCATAAATATTCTCCACATCCCCCCTCCCTCGATAATGTGTCCGTTACACTCCGCAGTACACGAATTCAAGAAACGATACCAGATTCATCGAGCTTTCTCCGACATGTCGGTCGCACACGTAATAGTCGGTGCTGGAATAAATTACAAGCCAGCTATGTCGTTTCCTTTCTGTCCTACGGCGGTGATAATAGAAAGGCGCTAGAGGGTCATCACACCTTGACTCGATCGTGAACGTCGAAGGAATGATTTACGATCGGCGTCGTGCAGCCGCATAGGCGTAATCGTCGGTGCATCGGCTCCCTCGTGCATTACACCTGCGTGTTCCTCGGTACATCTTGACTGGGTCACCGGTCCGCCGATCGATATATTCACCTTGTCGAGACGGACGTACCGACGATTTGACCTACTGACCCACCGCCGTTTGCCAAGTAGGAGGATGCACTTGCACTGAAAACTCGATGCACCGGCCGCCTTCGCCCGACGGATGCACCCAGCGGGTAAACCGATATGAAACTCAATGCACGGATTATGGAGATTGGACGTGGCGTCGAATGACTATAAACCGATCCGTGGGAAGGAGATTCGGGTATTTTGGATTACCCGTTTATATTTGTATTCGGATGCGTGCCCATATTCCAGGCCAGGGGTATTCAACCTTTTTACACCTACCGCCCGCTTTGTATCTCCGTTAGTGGTGCATCTCTCTAACCGTCCAACGGTTCCACGGTAATGGTGATTGATAGAGTGAAAAACTTTGCTTCGCAGAATTTATAAAGCAGAGTTATGGCGAGTTGAAGCGTATAATGATAATTACTTTGTTGGTCGATTAGTATGAAACCGCGGCGCCGTTTGGTTGCTCCGCCGCCGCCCACCATGAAAGCTGGAACGCCCACTAGTGTTCAGTAGGTTGACAACCACTGGTCTAGGGGATATTTCCAAGATCGAAGCGTATCAAAATTTCTATTACGACCAAACCGTGGCCGCTGAATATTTCAGCACGGGGTGGGCCGGATATCTGACCCAGTGACCTATGCCGGGTGATCCCCACTGACATTTTGTTGCACTGAACTTTAACTTGGGCATCGCCGAATTACCGTTATCGCTATTGAATCGGAATCGATGGCCGCCGCTGGGGCATAAATTCGAATCGTGTTTTCGGCGCTGTAAGCTGATTTTGTACATGAAATTCACACTTTACTGTTTTGCCAGGACACGCCAAGTCCCGGCACTCGATATACGTTATTGGTTCCAGCGTGACTGCATAATATATCCGCTGTTTCAGTGGCTCGAATACTTGATTCTGGCATGAATAGTTTAGCGCTACGGTCAATATTTTATGTGTCAATCTAACCCCGCGCGTTTGAAATCAAATAACCATGCTTTAGTTAGAACGAAATACCGCGTTGGGGAAAGCACGCTCTATATCGAGGAATTTAAATCATTACAGTGGCTCTTTCCTCAACGGCCAGTGCACACACTGGGTAATAATGCAACGCCCATCGACGTGTATAGCGTCGAAAGCGGAATACAATCGAAGTAGTTTTCTATTCTAATTTTAAAATAGCCGATGATAGCTCAACGCTCTATAAATCTGTCCTCCTGTCAATTAATATTCCAATTCTCGCTACCTTTTAACTCAGTCATTCCGATAATCCGAGGCCGATGCCGACGTAGCAGGATTATCGACACCTAGCGGATCACGGTTGATCGAGCATCGATTCGTCCTATTCGGACAAACGAGGATATAGTGCCAGCTCTAGATACGCGGTTTAACTGGCAACCGACCTGTAAACCGGTACCAAATTACAATGTAACTCTCCGGTAGCCAGCGTCTTGCGGTAGACCGCAACTACGTACCGGAGGCTCCCGGAAGCGGGACATCCTTCGCTTACTAGCACGTGGAACTATCCGTTTCTGGCAGCCGGAGCTAATTTAACCCAGTTAACAAACCGAGGAGCGGGCCGTGCGATGATACGATGTGATTGAAGGTGGATCATCGTCGATGTTTCCGGTATCTGCGCTGCGGCAGCTCGTTAACCGCTTTGAGGATGCTTTTGGTCTTGCGGTTAAGAACGTGTCAAGACACAAGAACGTGTAGTAACACGGATGGACGCACAGTGCGAGGCCGCTAGAGTGGATTCTCGATTCCGCATTGCGGAATCCGTAATCCGCGTCGCAGCATGAGTTTGTATCGCCAAGGCCAAGCTTTTAGCGAAATTCAGTCGCAGCATTCCGAGCTCTGTGAATTCTTCGGTTGTTCAAGTTGCGATATGGCGGTACGCGTATCGCGACACTTTCGTCGCTGACACTTTTATGACCTTGAAAAAGTTTTGTCCAGAAGAAAATAGAAATGAGGATTGAGGTTATATCAACTCCCTGCACTCGCGATTTTTTCGAAAGGAAATAGACTCCTTCTTCGCTTATTTCTATCATTTTTTTGTACAAACGGATCATCCGCGAGAGATTTTAGCCTTTTACAGGCAACATATTTTTATTCGCGAGAATGCATTAGTACATGGCCCTTTGCAATCATCAGAGTCGAGTCGGACCGCCTTGATCGTATTTTGCAATTATTCCTACGTCGACCGTGACTTGATATGGCAAAGGGTTAAGTGGAATTTACATAACACCTTCTTTTTATAGCGCTGATTCTTTTTCACAAATGACTAATTATAGGTTGAGTGAAATTTACATAACATCTTTTCTCATATCGCTGGTTCTTTTACTTGAATGATTAATTATGCGTGCAAGTAATTACCTCGTTTGATATTAATGCATCCTAAGTTTTAATTTCAAAGGTACTTTCAACTTACCAGCATCCGCAAGCACGTAGTACGGTTAGTCTGATCATCTTGCCGCTTTTTGCACGGCTATGAGAACGTGTCGAGAGTTTGACGTAAGCGGATTTGCACGTAGTTTCACGATGAAAACGTTCAGCTGTGTCTCGCATATATACGCACACGTGGGTGTTCGCGTCGTAACTGCAGCTGCGAGTTTCTGCTTCTGGTGATGGCTCCCAACAAACTTCGAGTAGCTTTTTGATAATTAATATCGTTGCGGTACAGGGAAAGTTGAAATTTTACACTGAAATTAATTGCTCATCTATCATACTGTTGAGAATAAACCAGTAATATTTTGACGTTTATCATTTTACACACTCTTGCTAGATTTTCGTAAATTCAGTTAGCTCTCATCCTCGTAATCTCTGATTTTATTGTTCAAACAATATTATCGTGATAATGTTGAGCTTTACTTGATTCCGTCAATGAGCGCTAAAATTAGCACAGGGTTATCATCGCTTAAAGTTTTCAAGCCTCCGAAACAAGCAGGATTTTTATTACAAGAGTCTCCTTCGAGGCAAAACTTGGATTGGAAGAACTTTCGCCACTCTTAGATGCATGCCCTCGTGTACACACGTGCGAATTTACTTTGCCACAGTTTTCGGAAGAGTACAAGAATGCGGTGAGGAAAAGTTGCGTGCAACGCAAAAACAAATGGAGTCGAAAAGTTCTCCCTTGGCGAAGAGTCAACGATAATTACAGGCTATCGAGTCGTATCGACACGAACTCCATCCTTGAAATTTCCGTGAATTGCCGCCGAACTTTGATTGCAAACTCTACCGGGAACTAACGTGACATCGAATACCGTTCAAACTTTTGCAAGTTGCTCGCGTGCATTGGTTTCGGATGCGCGCCCTTCGGTACTGAGTACCCAGGGGCAAAACCTCAAGTCTGTTATGTTTCCATATTACCTTCAATCGTTTCTCAGACATAATTATATTATTATATTCCTGAACATTTTTCAAGCGCAACGATACATCGTTTCTCTGTTACCACGTCCGTTAAAGTAACACAGTTTTTAAAAGATGTTCAAGAATATTAATATATTAGATAAATTATATAAGATAAAAGAAAAACCAACCAGTGGTTTGGTACAATGTTTCGACTCTAATGCGAGTCATCTTCAGGTATATTAAGTTAAAATACAACGTACATACAAGAATAAATATAGAAGAACGTAAGATTGATTATATCTGCAATTGTTAATGTGTAAATATTATAAGCCGAGAAACTACGAAGTGAGAAACGAAATTAAGTAAACGTAGAGCTTCAAGTATCGATGATGATACTCAAGGACAACATTTAAAGCACGCGCTCTCATCGCTGTCTCTCTTCCAACAACAGAGTTCCGCGAGCAGCGTCATTCGATTTGGGTTTTAAATTGGAATGGCACTAAATTTATGGCGTCAGGTGTCGATACCAAAAAGGAGATCGAACAAACTCCGTGGCACTTTTGCTAAAAACTGCCAAAGTTTGATTAGGACCGGTACCCGAGAGTTAACGCGACATCGATCGTCGCGTCTCCTCCTTGTCTCCGCCTTCCCAACTCGCTTGGCCCCAACCAGCTGACTGGCTCTGTAGCTCCCTGGGGCGCGCTATAAACGGAGTCAACCGTCGGAGCCCCATAGAGAGTTCCTACTGGTTTACCTGAATTATTGAACACTCTTACCTCGGTTATCCACGGATAATTTCTGCCCTCGAAGATTGGACGTGAATATTGAAGTTCCCGTTATCATGCTTTCTTGTTTGTTTCTGCATTTAGCCCTTAGTCGCTATCAGGCTTCGAGGATTCGAGGGGCGAAGTCCTTAACACGTGCCCTACTAAATCGATTTTTGGTTACTTTCCTATTTTTACTTTTCCTTCAAACTACACGGAACGCATCTCCCCACGCTATTACCATTCACTTTCAACCTATGCCTCACGATTTTGATAATAGATAAGGAACGATTCTTCTCCAATGTTTCGCTTTGCAAGGAGGATTCCAAATAATCCAAATGGAATATTGAGCGTGGGGCGCGTTGAACACTCGCAAAGTGCCAGGATCGAGTGTAGATCTGTACGGAACGAAGGCGCGATGAGCAAGATCGTTAAAACTCGCTGGTCCAAGCGCGCTTCTGCCGGCCGTCGGAATTACATGTAAACATAATTTAAGCCCTCTTCGTCGATGGGGCCACTCTGATATTGTCCCGGCTGCGTATTGCTTTTACGGGTGCGGTCGTAATTAAATTTAATTAACCGGCCGGCTATTTAGCGCCGGCCTGCACGCTTGTAGGCTATACACTCGGGCGCGATTCTTATTCGAGGATTTAAGTCCGACGTCACCGGGGACCGGGCATCGCTTGGGCATATTTAATTCCTGCAATTTAATTTAACGCGAAAACGATGAAAGGCCTTACTCGCACGAGACACGAGGGTCAAAAATGTATTTAGGTAATGGCGGTATTAAGCTTTAAATATCCTGGTAATTGCCATGCCGGTAGTAACTCGTTTTCTACAGCTCGGCCGACTTCATGAAAAATTCAATGTAAGTCCGAAAACTATAGTCGGTTATATGCCAAGGCGTAAGGTAAATTAACGGTGCTCGTTACGCTTCCAATATCATTACTAGAGTTATCGCCGTGGGTTTAACACTAGAATTATCGAACCAGGCAAAATGACTGGTTGTGAAACAAAATGAGTCGTCTCTTTAATCCTTTCCAGTCCAACGATGCCCTTTGGCATCATTCGTATAATTTGCTTCTACTAATCTAACCTCTAAATAGAATCTTGAAAATATTAACATCTTAATTGTGTTTCCCCAAAATTTCATTACTTTAATAAAAAATAATAATTTCGGCTGGAAAGGGTTCAAAAAGATCGTAGAGATTTATGACGATTTTTCATGATTTTCGTGCGGTATTCAGATCGTTATATTAATTTATTCAAATTTTCCTTAGCTCTTTTTTTTGTTTTTTTAATGATGTCTTCGGTGTTCTAAATATTGTTTGCGTTGTAGCGTTAATAATGTATCGTAAACATTCACGAAGGCAGCGCGTTCCACGCATCATTCGATGAACGAGAAGCGCAAAGGCGAACCGGATACAGGGAGGTATGATTAACAACAAACTCCATTTATCCAAAAGGCGTGTTTGCTTTTAGTTTAATTCCTCCCCGCGGCTTCGAAATTGTTTCAGCCAATTTCGGGGAATGTATCTACGCCGTCGGCCAGTTGAAAATTGTGCGGAGACGAGCCGCAATCCGGAATTCGTTATCGCGGCGCGTTTTCCACGAGGCTCCCCCGGAAAACTGCCCCTGTTTATTAATTTATCGTGTAAGGCTGCGCCGCTGCACGGTAACCGCAATAAGGTTTTAGTCCAAAGTCAATTAAGGGCCCGCCTACTTTCGAGCGGCAACTGCGAACGTGGCCGCCACGACCTGGAAATTTAACTCTACTACATTTTGTCGCGTTATCGATGCCTGCCATCGATCGCCCGTATTTTGCCTCGATAACGAAATTAGCCCTGCAATGGTGGCGCACGGCCTCATAGATAATTTTATTCCCTAGCCCCGATTGCAGCGGCCGATGCGTAACTCTCGAGCGTCCCGTTGTATTTCTCAATTCAAGTTTTTTTTCTTTCTTTTTTCCTCCCTTTTTTTTAGCACAAAAATAAGCGACGCATCGAGATACTCCGCATTCCACCACCAGAAGCTCGCGAGTAATCGAGCTCAGGCTTGTGAGATTTAGGATACAAGCTGGCGCTACGGGGTGCAACTTCAGCGTTGCTTTGTCACGCGTGACTGGGGGACTCGCAGAGGTGGATTTCCGGCTCGGAGTGGCGCGTTACGAATCGTAATCAGCGCAATTTTGTTCGAATTAGCGGACTTTGAACGAGGCGGGCATGCGGAATTAAAGAACTAATCGTCGCGGGCCCGTGCGAGCGATACGCCGATCGGATTGACGCATCGGGACCAGTCGGATACATTTTGTGCACGCCTGCTTTGTGGGGATTTCCGCATGGCCTGGCGGGTGATTAAAAGCGCTTTAATTAACATCGCTCGATGATCGAAAGGCAAACTGCTTTCTGGAGACGGGCCAATTCATTGGGAATTCCATATTCATCGTGTGCTCCATTAAGCCACTACTCGTACCGCCGGTTACGACCAGTCCCAGCCACAAACTTTGAAAACCGATCGCTTTGGGCCGCCTCGGCCTATTTATATCGCTACTCGCGGGAGATTGTCGATCCCAAATCGCGATAGGACGCTGCCACTAATGTGGACAATGACGATTAACCTCTTAGCTCCGGTACGATACTATAGTGACTTTCGCGCGTTTCATCATTTCGAGCGGTACGCCAGCATAGTAGCTTCGTGACGTGGGATACTGCATCGTACAATGTGTTTCAAATGTATTGTGGAAACTTGTATTATTGAATATTAAAGTATACGTGTCTATATTATCTTAACACATTATGTGCCAAAGCCAAGTGCAAACCTAAAAATGCGCTCAATAATTCATATCCTACAGTAAGCTAATAGGAATAAAAATATTTTTATTTAGTTTGTAACTTTCATAGCGGTCGGTACAGTATTTAGGTACAACAGTCGAAACTAAAAGTTCCAGCGCTTAGGTAGAAATAAATAAAAAACAAGCGTCCCAAAAGAGAGGCAATGATGAATAATGGGTTAATATGTTTCTTTTAACTGTATAAAGTTTTAAACTTTTAAACGTATAAAGAGGCAATAACTTATTTATCCATCGCTCTATTCTCGTATAATTTCATTGTGCAAACCATTACCAGGCACGGATCACAGCGCCGCGAAAAGTCCAGCCGTAGCTAACAGGTTAATATGAATCACCATTCGGCAGCATCAAACCTACAGTCACTTTCTGGACATATTTGTACATACCAAGTATATCCATAAAGAAAAAGAACACTAAGAAGAGATGTGAGTATCTCAAAAGAAGAGAATCTTAAAAAATGCCCTCTTATCAAGTACAGAAATTGTTTCAAGAAGCGACCGACCGGTCATTTTGACCGCTTCGGTAGGTTTAGCATTAAGGCTCGATCGATCCGCGCTACCCGCCCCGGATGAATCATCCATGTTTTCTTCGATTTCACGAACGCTCTTTTCTTTCTCCTCCTTTCCACTTTTCCTTTCTTTTTCACGGAATCGTAAGGTTCCACTTTACACTGTAGCCTTCCCATCCATCACTGTCCGGATTTATGCGCCGTGGAAGCGTCGTATAGCGCAATTAGAGCGTCCTACGTGCGCGCGGCTCGCGAATCGCTGGCGATTAGTAAAAAGTAATCATGCACAATCCCCATCTATCATCGAAATTCCTCGTCGATCAACATCTCCTTCGTCATTATTCCCCGTCTAACATTGGGGAACAGCGAATCACGTTCTCCATCGTCCGTGGGAGTGTCCGACGGTGGGATTTTACGACTAATCGATGAAGCCCGCGCCAGGATTGAGCAAGGTGAAAGGGAGAAGGGGGAAGGGGGGGAGGAAGAGGGTTGGGGGTCTGGAAAAAGCGGGGAGGCCGCTTACGAAGGATTCGAATAATTGGCGAAGTCATATTTTTCCAAGTACATACCGCCGATCGAGCGTCCTCCCCGCTTGGGAAACTTTCGCGCCAGTTTTACAGTTGAACTTCTTCTCGATTCTGTCCGAGGAGGCGGACGTCTCGTCCTCGGCGCGGAAATAAGGACTCCGACAATTTCTCCGCCCCGATGTCACTGGGCGCGTTTGTTTTGTGAATCCGTGAATCCGCATGGAAGTTTTATTACTACGATATTTATGACTTGGCGAACTTTCGACGGTGGGCACGTTCATACGTATACAGGCAGCCGGTCCAAATTTTATACTTTAACCTGTTGTCCTCGAGGAAAATGCCGGGGACGACGACGTGAATTCGTACGGTGAAGAAGGTTTTAATGCTGGTACCGAGTTAATTTGTACCATCAGGATAAGCGTTGAAAGATTTGTCTGTTCATTTTAAATAGCGATTGAGTATTGTCTGGAGGATTAATGATAGTAGAATAAGCAGGTTGGCTGTTAATGTAATTAGATATTAATTATGCGGGGACGAGTGAAATCGCTGTTTGAAAATGAGCTTGAATGTGATTTGAGCGCGCGTGTAAGTCTCTCATATAGAAAGAGCTGATAACGCGCGAATGTTTGATCGAGGTTTAGCCGACCGAGCTGAGCCAAGTGAACTTATAATTAGCTCAAATACCCTTTGATTAGTTGACCAATGATCGACACTCGTTTTTGGGTTTAATTCGACCCTTTAGAGACGTTCCATTATAACTGCTCCTCAAGGCTTGTTCGAAAAGATCAATATGGTTGTAAAAGCGAAGCGATTACGCTACCGTCGTAACTTTGTAAGTTTCACACGAATTTAACACTAGTATTACTTTCCAACTTTCTCGATTATCTACAGACGATGATTCCACGGAGGTTCTACGGTCACAAAGAATCATTTCCAATTCGTCCATGCAAGCATTTCTAAGCAGTGTCCAATAGCTCACTAAAATTAAATATCAGTAACCAACAAACATCCTATCTGCGCTTCAATCGTCATCCCTTATTTCTCCTTCCTTTATTCTTTCCTTTTGCAAATTGCACTGAACAATAGAGTCATCGATCGATATTAATCCACTTCCTCTTGTAGAATTTCAGGCGCACAGAACGCACTCGGTTCATCGTGTCGGGGCAGAACACATAATACAAGCCGATTAAGTCTCGGTATACTTTCTCTCCGTGGAGGGTGGTCGTAAAAGTTTGTAGACGGCCGAGAGTACGCGCGGGTATTTGCAATATCCCGTGTAGGACGTGTCGTCCGTTGGCGTCAAAGTGGCTTCATCGATCTTACACAACCTCTTACCACCTCCTCCAACCTTCAAAGAACTTGTGCTCGCAACCTGTCTCGAACCGCTTATAGAAGCCGGTGCTCGAACGCAGCCTCGTTCCGACCAACCCCGCTACCTTCCTATTTGGCAAGTCGAGCCGAGACAGCGATTTATCGGCCGCTCTTTATCATTGTGTCCGACAGATTTTTTTTCCCAAGCCGCGATCTCGAGGATGGGAATGACATAATCCACGCTGATGAGCCGCAGCATTGTGCCACTCTCTTTATTGTATCGATATACGCTTCGGATACGCCAGACAGCGTACAATTGTATCGCAGAGATACCGATGAACCTTTTCTCGACCATCGATTTAGTACAGGTCAGTAAATGATGTTTATTCGGTCCAGGAGTGAACCGGTGCTTTTATTAACTCTTAGTGAACGAATATCGCCGTATTCGCGAAGTTATAAATGTTCCAAGAAAATCGAATGCCGCCTTACAGGCGGCATGACGTGGTATTCTTGCGTATGTACGTCTATTCGTTTATTTTTATTCTTTATTATTTTTCTGCAGTTTTCGCTTCAGTATCTTTTTGTATGGACACATCGGTTCGTATGGTACCTATTATTATTGAAAATTAATTACGCACTTTTTTTTTGCTTTAGTGATAAAGCGATTAATTTGTTAAAGTTCCGTCGATCTACTGGTTATAGTTTTGGAATAAATTAATAAAAGCAACGTTTCGATTTTCTTGTGGAGTCCTTATCAAGCTACAATACGAACAGCTTAAATTAAATTCAATGGTTTTCTAAGAAAGATAATCTTTAGGCCTATATCAATTTAGTATCTCTCTCGAATCGTACACATGATTCAATGTTGAACTCTATGTTTCTTTAAATTCGAAAATGACGCCTTAGAACATAATTCTTTGCTAGTAAAGTATCGATTCGCATGAAGATGGAGGGCAAACTCGCATGATTCGAAAGTGACGAGAACGTATGTTCCATCGAAACCAAAAATGTCCTTTATGAAAAACCCACCGTGGTTTCGATATGTTTGTTTACGCTACGCCGAACTATGGCCATTAATATACGTTGAATGCCGTACTCTCGACGTTTTGTATTCCTTTTTCGATCACGCTGGAAGTATCTGACACGCCGAAGCCATTATAGGGTCAGAATGCGAATCACAGAGGAGGAATCATACGGAAAATCGTGCCGACATTGCAGGGGCAATACCATTACTGCTGGCACGTCCATTTGACGCGGCGCCTCTTTCCTCCCTCGCTCCACGGCCCGGAGCGCGCGCCTGTGTGAATTTTATGAATAGCCAACAAATGGCTTCGCTAATCGAAATGGAATGAACAAGAGCGCGGTGGCAGAGAACGATTTTCACTTTGTGGAGATTCCTAGTATCGTTCGTACCTTTTATTCCGAATCAACCGAATCAAATCATCCATTCGCCTATTGATACGTACTGAGCTATGTTCAGACCTTGCCAATTGGCGTCACACAACTTCTGCGCGTTAACCGGCAATGTCTCCCCACGGATCGTCGGTGTAAGAATTGAAAAACCGTGGTTCTCTTTCAGCCTTCGCGATGAATCCCCCCATGTCAGATATCGCGACAGTCTTCGACTCCTCCGCGTCTTTTTACCCTGCTCCGAGGAAAGCTCTGATCCTTTCGATACGCCCATCGTCTGGTCGAAAATAATATTGGTCTATTCTCCATCTCTGCGCTTGACCTTGAGACGAGGGCCTCGATTAAAGAGGAGACCACAGCCCGTTCTCTCCATACTCTCGATGTAGTTTCCCCGCGAAAAGGGGCCAGCGCGATTCCCCTCGTAAAAGCGGCCGACACTTTTTTCCCCCCGCTCATCCAGAGACGTGATATTTGTCGAGCAATCGTCCATCTGTCGAATCGGATCGTGGACGTGGGTTAATATTGCCAATTCGGTGCCACGATATCCGGATATTCGTGGCCGAAACGAGCCCGTAAAGCCACCTTCTCCCGTCGTCCTCGCCTATAAAACTCGCCGCGCGCGAGGCTCCGGTTAATTTTATTCGGACAGCACCGCGAAAGTGGAGCAAAATCCGATATTTTAACATCCGCTTCCGCAAGGTGCTGGTTTATACGCGTTGTAGTCGTAGAACCGCCATAAAGCTGGGTATGAGGAGCAGTTTCACCCTGGTTGGAATTTACGGGCAGCCTCGATAGTCGCGATCGTCGAGATGAACATTTTCCAATATTAATAAATGTTCGCCGTGGAAGTGCTCCGCGTAATATAGCGCTTATTTGCTACATTATTAGGCGCGTATGTGCTCCGTATAAGTGCTTTGTGCGAGGTGCCCCACGGGCGGCCGATATACGGTGCCTTTGCCTCGGCGGCTTTCGTAACATTCACCTCATTTGCTCGGATCCACGAAAGATCCATGGTGTACCAACGGCTCTCAGGCTGGCAATTTACTTTGTACCCTTGATAAAAGTCGATGCGAAGAGAATTAGTCGAAGGAGCCCGGCTGTTTATTGGGTCTATTGGGTTGTAACGTGTGAAATGTGAGGGAGGTTGTGGATTTAAATGATTGATATATAAAGTAAATAAATAAATGAATAGCGTTTGCTCGAAACTGTGTTCTTAATTCTCGCGTGCTTTGGGAATGGCAATGATTCGCCTGAACCTTTTCGATATCCAACTTCTTTTTCGACTTAGCAGGATCTTTGTTGTCAAGGTCGAAGTCCCGGGGTAGAAATTTTCCAAACTTACGACAGACGGTTTTTTTGTTTGCTCCATTTTCACCGAAAACAATATAAATGTTTTGGAACCTTCCCGTGGCGCTATGACAGAACTTAAACCGATAAAGAAAAATGGTGCGGATTTCTATGGTAGTCGTAGTTTAAAAAAAATAATTTTCTGTGCCCTGATTAGATCGGAAAAAAATTATTCTCCGCGCCCAATAGATCGAAAACTAAGCCTGATTATAAAACACGTATAAATATTCTTTAAAACGATATGCATAATATTGAGGTTTGTAAACGACAAGCTGATTTATAGGGAAAAGAATAATGTGAACGAAACAAAATGGAATTCCATACATTACAGCCCAATGAATATAGTAAATAAAATTCTTAATAATCACGCCACTGATACCGCATTTAAAATCCTCTTCTTGATTCCTCCCGCGTCCCGTATCCCTGATTTCGAGCTGTTCGCGGGAAGAAAGTTCCCAACAACGAGGAACGTGCAAAAGTAAGGTCTAAGGGCCTTATATCATGCTTGCACACGAGCAAGGGCGCACACTGGTGACTGACGCTTTCCAGGAAGGAGATTAATATTATTCTTGCCGCGTGTCAAGGCTCATCTCGCGCCCTTCCTATAGCAGAATCTATATTTTCCCTCGGAAGATTCACCCTCGACTTTCCCCTGTCCAACTTTACTCGCGCCCTGGCGTGGGATGGGGGTACGGGCAAACTTCCTCGAAATCCGGAGTTGATTTTCCATGTTTCCCGAGAAGAAACGCGATCCCGTGTACCGGAGGGAAAGATTAAAATTCGGCGGAGCGTGTTCTGGCTCGTTGGAGATAGCGGCCCTTCGAAGGTTCATAAATTTACCGCTTGCGGAAGGAACGTTCAGCGTCGGCCTCGACTGCGCGCATTCGTCCCCTTTAAATATTAATGTCCTTACTGACCCTCGACCTCCCGGAGTTCGGCCACTCGGCGGGTGAATTAACGATCCTTCAAGCCAGATAATTCCTTGCGCCCATTTTGCGCCCGGCCACAGTGTTACACACGACGTGCCAAACCATATGCAATTTTAGCGGCAATGTTCTTGTATATTGACGCATCGTTAATCGCACGTACTTACAACGCGTATTACAGCCTTTGGTACTTAGCGCTCTTCGATTGAGAATATTTTGAACGATTAATAGAATTAATACATCGTTTGTTACAAGTATTTCTAGAAGATTTGCTTTTCAGTCATTATTCTAAAGTACACCATAATTCTGGATTATGTGGATATAAAGAACCCGCTGAATTAGATGTATGTCTATTGACGTATCATTAATCGCACGTATTTACAGCCTTTGGCCTTCAGCGGTCTTCGATTGAGAATATTTGAACGATTAATAGAATTAATACATCGTTTATTATAAGTATCTCCATAAGATTTGCTTTTCAATCATCATTTTAAAGTACACCATAATTCCGGATTTCCCGAGTACAATGAATGCGCTGAATTAGGTGTATATGCATTTTAAGAAACACGTGGAGCGTAAAGTACGAAGCATCGCTATTCCCGTTAAGCCGTCAGCCGGCCCAGCTGACGCGCTCAACGGCGTATCGCGCATTTCGACCAAAAACTTTCATCCCACCGTAATCAGTCGCCCGCTCTGCCGACCGAGAGAAGCTCCTGTCGATTAGGAACGCCACGCGCCGCTTTAATCCGTCCCACGATGTGCCTCCAAGCACTCGAAGGCAATTTATATTTTTCAATAATCTCATCGCGCATTGTTTCACGCTCCTGCAATTCGAATTTACGTCGAAGCCATTTTCCCGATGCGGTGGGCCGTTATGATTCTTTGTTATTAAACGCCGCGTGCCTTTCTTCCTCGTGCCGCGAGGAGCCGGGAAACGGAACGCGACGGTGACGGGCTTATTAAAATACCAATCTGAGAAAATGCCGCTGGCCCCGAGCCAGTTCTCGAAATAATGCCGATTTGCAGCGGCGTCGGTGCGAGGCGCGTCCGGCTACCGACGATATTAACCGCGATCCGACCGTCGTAATATTACCGGGTGTCGCTAGTTATTCGATCAAGTATATTCCACTTCTGCACGATTTCGAAATTGATGTCGAGCCCTTGCTGCCGTGCTTCCGCGCCGTGAGTGCCTGCTCGGGTAGGAATGCCGCTTTGTATCTCCAAATACGTTTCTTATGTCGATAAATAGAGTTGTTGTATGCAGATGTAGGTTACATGGATATGGAATGAGGCAAGGATTCTCAAGGAGGTACGTGTGAACCTCGTAAAATTGCGTAACAATATTTTGTTATAGGTGCTCCTATTTTTCGAGGAACGTGCCCGGTAGTCGTACAATGAAAATATTAATTTTTATCAGTGACCTTACATCGGGCAGGTAATGATATATGAATATTATTATTATAAATATTACATTATTCGCCAGTGTATTATTATGTTACGCGTTACAGTGTAAAAAATTTTGGAGTAGATTGCCAACAAATTTCTTTTCGACGCAGTCGAAGTAAAAGAAGGGGAGAGATTTCTTGGTCTAAAGTATGTAGCAATATTTTAAGGGAAGATAATTATTTTACAACAGTATATGCAAGTATCCTGAGGTTTTTTTATTTAAAAATATTATGGAGATTATAATACGCCCTGCTGTAGCATTAAATTTGGATTCCTCGATATTAATTCAAGATGGTAACAGTGCAATATTAGCGTGCGTTATTTCATTCTTAGTAGCTGAAAAGGATATAAACTCCCTTGGCCACTTGGAGGTCCGTTTTAGTACCGGTCTTTTTTACAGCTGAATCCCTTCGCGATAAAAAACAAATATTTGCGGCCTGCATCGCACGGTTAGCAGCAGCATTAACCGCAGTACCGCCACTATGGAATGAGAGTCCCGCTCACTATTTAATTGGGTGTCACGTGTTTTGCGAGATTGCAAGGTTAAGTTCACCACGACACGTGACCCTCGCTCGATAGTGCAAGCGTTAAAACTCGCCAGTGTTCACTTTGCACAATCCTTACACGATCTTTGGTCATACGCCACGCGGCTAGCCTCCGCTCAGGCGACGAAGTTTACCTTCGATCATCCACAATCTCACGCTATTCAATATTTTCTTCCGAGCGCATAATCCATCCCCAGAGCCCAATTTCGGCGAACAGTACTCCCGAGGATTCTCGCGGCTAGATTACGGCGCGCGCACAGCTTTTGAACTCGTGCGCCGCGCGCTCGGACAATGAAAGTCACGGTTACGTTGGTATCACTTATTACTGCTCGAGGTCGCGGATAATCGCAGCTGGTGCAACGCCGGCGCATCCCGAAGCACGCCTTACCTTCGGTTATATAAGCTCAAAATATTTTCTTAAAAAGCACGCCGAAAGGGAGGGAGAATGAAAATATTTGCAGCCACGGAGCCACGTTTTCAGAGGCGCAAAAAGCCCGTAAATCGTAGTTGCTCTCGCGTAAACTCCGCCCGGGGTTCGTCGTACTTTCGCTTCGAACGAAGCCGTCTCGTCGCTTCGCGCTGAAAACAGTTGGAACGCCGGCACCGGGGGGAGGGTGGACGAAAAAAGAGGAGGGCAAAAAATCCGCGAGCGGAGAACGAGAAATGGAGGGGGAGACCGAGAGGTTGGCGAGCGGGGGAGAGGGGAGGGGGGAGGGGCAGAAAGGGACAGCGGGATGCAAAAACAAAGGGGCGCGAGGGGTGAATGGGGGAAAAGGAGAAAGGAGCGAGAAAGGGGAGGGGGGGGGAGAGGGGAGTACACTCAGACGGGGCATTTACATCGTAGAAATTCCAGATTCTACTCGGCGCTGATATCTCCGGCGAGAATAAATTCCGGAATTCGATATCGACCGATCGAAGATGGGGCCGAAGGAAGAAGTCATCGATGGTATAACGGCGGAATTTATAGAAAGATATATATCTCGCCGCCCGCGGGGAATAATTATCGCGCTTTTAAGCGCGCCGTCTCGATAAATCCTTCGTAACTCCCCGGTTAACGAGCCTTTACGGTTTTACGCATTGGCGCCGACGCGATAATTTCCAGGTGCGAGGGGAGGCCGTCCGGTGGTTCGGGGTCGCGTGACCATTACGAAGCACCGCCGGTTTCGCGCATATACGCTAATTGGTATTCGATACGGCCGCTTTTAACGTTCGCAAACCTTCGATTAGGACGATATTTCGCGATATTCGGCATCGCGCCTGACAAATGGTTTTTAATTTTGTCAAGCGCCTACAAAGCATCCGGCTCCGCCTCGATACGGCGAATAGGATGTTAATTACGGTTTACCTTTGCGGATCGCGTGTATTTCCCGAAAGTGTGCCAAACGATATACAAAATTCTGCGCATTGGACTTTATCTGTATATATTTCTGGGGTGGATTTGCCAAGAACTTTACAGCAGAGACTGGGATAGTTTCGCTTTCATTGAGCGTGACTTAAGTGATATATAGTAGATAGTAAAAAGTGATCTGAGATGGTGGAGCTTATTTACGAAAACACGCGTTCCAATAATAGGCTCAAGATAAGCGCTTTTAAAAATAGACGCGTTTAAAATGTGAAGGAGGAATTTTCATACGATTTATTTAGAAAAGCTTTATTTTGAACCTAGAAATAATTTATATATCTATTGCATTGCAATAAAAAATAGCAAAGTAGATGTACGTTTACTTTTCTGAAGGCGAATTTTAAAAAGCCACATTGCTGATTTATGGCCGTGTCGTTAGTATTGCATCTTTATATCTGACGTATTTACGCGTTTCTGTAAAGTTTCGTTCCGTTGCATGAAATAGTAATGTGATTGGCGAGGTGCATTCGCGCGGAATCAAACAATTTTATTTAGATTTATTTGTTTATTTGCCATTACGTATTTTGTAAAGCCATTTCGGAGACGCGTTTTACTTCTCTCAATACATTATCGTGATTCGTGGTACCATGAATTTCTAGTTGGTCCAAAATTCCAGATCTGTTCTTTGTTTTCCTTTTTCGGGACAATCGTGCGACAGAAGATCCCGTTTTGCATTCAAAGAAATCCCGTACAAGCCTGATACCCTTTGTCCGATATTTTACAAAGGTCAAACGAATAAATGGCTATCTCCTCGTGTCAGTTTGATTAATTACGTGAATCCTCTGATAAATTTAGAATTGTATATAAGCAAGAACAACTTGCAAACAGTTGCGTATGAGAACTCTCCTTCCTTTACATACACTCGACAATTCTTACGCTCGTTGCGCATAATCACAATACAAATATGTATGATAAAACTTTAATCGCGGTCCTTATCTCTCTTATCATTAGCGGTGCGCTGATACTGAAGATTGCGATGTATCGCAAGGCTCAAGTTCTCTTCGACTTTTTGTAGATTCGCGACACTTATGTGCATCTTTCTTTTTTTAACGGATAGTTGCATTTCGGTCTATCACCTGTTTTGATTTTTCGGTTGCTCGTACATCGAGTGTGCCTTTTAGTGCTAATAAGTCTTATTATTGAAGCATTGTGTGGTATATCTACAAATAAGGTGCGAGGCAATGGTGCGATTTTTCTTACGGCCAGGGTATTCGCGGCAATTAACCGCCACTATGCACTTCACCTTATCTCCACTTCTCTTTATTGTATTATAATTACGCGGGTAATGTCCCTCCATTAAGGGAATATTTGTGCTGAGCAAGATGGGAAAAGGGAGAAGCGAAACTTTATCCTCCATTCTCCGTTTTTGTTTCATGCCAAAGTTATTTATTAGTCGCTCATTGTTGAAGACGCACAATTGCACTGTTAGACTATAAAAGCTGCTTGACAATCAACTTTTGGAAAACTGATTTAGTATCGTGGGCCTTTCTCGTACAAGAATTGGGTTCGTCACTTGCGATCATCCGTTGTTTTGATCGCGCTTGCGATGCACGTCTAAGAATCTCACCTCCAGCGCCATTTATTTTTTTCGTTAAACATCCGGCAACTTCTTTACCATAAATACACACGCCGTGAGCATCTTCGTAATGCCTCGCGAAAACAAATTTGCCCATCGTGCAATGTCAACTCACGAGCATGCGGTAATTGTTTGAGACCAACGTCGCTATCTTCGATGGTCGGTGCGCCGACATTGACAAACTTCGAATCGTAAAAACAACCCGTGCTCGTCTACGTCCTACTACCAACGACTTTGAAGATGCCGTAGATTTGAATATAAAAACTTTCATGCGAATAACGCGGATTATCATGCCTTAAGCCATTCTTCACCACTGTCCCTTTTCGAGACGCTCGTCTCCTATTTATTTCTACCTAAGCAGTGGAACTTTTAGTCTCGATTTGCTTTGATTTTCAGTCATGAACTTTTAATTTTGATTTGTAACCAAATGCACTGACCGCTATAAAAGTTTCAAACTCAATAAAAGATGTTTTCTCTAATTAGTTTACTGTAGGAAATGAATCAGTTCATTATTTAGGTTTGCACTTGCCTCTGGCGTATAATGGACCAATCCCATTCTAGAAAACCAGTATAACCGTTTCTGCATGTAATTCCATATATAAAGAAACAACGCATCGCGGTGGTGCAGTGCAATAAGTATTCCTGCGAAGACACAAATTGGAGGTACGCAGAATTTGTCGATTCGTCCGTCGAATTCTTTCGGTAGTATTATATTTATAACGAGTCGTGGCGTCGTCGATAGTCGCAGGAAGAGCAATTTACGCCGCGACCGTGTATTCGCGATAATATTCGATTGCCAGCTGTTCAGATCGTCCTTCGGCGCCGACCGCGGGACGATTAAGCGCGGAATTTGCGAAGCTGGCCACAATTAATCGCGTTAATTACGCCCGAGACGCGCTTTCCACTCGACTATTTCAATTTGTTCGATCGAGTTTCCGGCGTGTCGGACAGGCCGTAGGAAAAGAAGCGCGTTCCAATCTCGTTCCACGGACCCTGCTTTCCAGGTGTGCGCGCGGGGATACACCGAAGGAGAGTGGCCAAAACCCACTGGTAAAACATACGTCACGTTGCGCATAGAAATTCGTGCTCCAACCGCGGAGTTCGAATCCCAACCCCTGAATAATATAGCGGAAGTAGTGAATAGAGAATCGCACCGTACGGTGCCGGCGTCTTCTCGGGTATAGTGGCGTGGCGAATAAGGAATTATATCGTAGGATACTTACACCTTGCCGGATACTATACCCGCATAGTGAATGGAGAATAATATCATACGATGCATCCCCTCGGGTGGTATAGCTTCGTATCTCACCTATCACCTCTGGCCTTTCTCATGCCATCGGCACGGCCACCATAATCCTGCTCTTGCTTATGCTTAATATATGAACAGGCGGACACTTCGAAATTACGCGTTCAAAAAATAATGAAACTATGGCCTCCTATGTACCAGCGTTATGTGTATAATGTGCGAACCTTTAATTGCACAATGCCTCTTGATATACCGCGGGGCTGTTCTAGTGCAATGAACGCTATCGCGTATAGATTTTTCCACGCGATATTGCATGTAGAGCGCGTGGTTTAGTATAAAGAAATGAGTATTCGCTAATCTAAATGAGAATAGTAGTCGACAGTGGCAATTTCGCGTACAAAAGATCCGTCGTGTTTACGATCAACATCATCATTGTGGGATGTATTAAGACCATGTTTTTGTCTCGTTAAGTCAAGATTGGGTAGCGAAGTGACCGTCGGAGCACGAGCACGAAAGCCTATGATTATGACGTTGGAGATTAATTCGCGAGGCTGAGTAAAGGGAAGAAAGGAAAAAAGGAGTTCTGGAAAACGAATGTACTGTAATCAGTGCTAATATTCGTCCTGGTACGCGAGTAGCTAGAAGGGCTATTGTAAATCGCACCTTCGTACACTATCTTGAATAAGCGTTGGAACGTCTAGGAAATTCTGGTGATTAGACTGTTAATGCTGTAATAAGAAATTTTGCGAAAACCAAGTTTTCAAGTAATATCGTTAATACTTTTTAGGACATTATTTTTCTAATAGACGTTCTTCGCATTCTGCGATAACAGATTTGTAAAGTGTCTTCGCGAAACAACATGATGGGCTAATGATAGCTGATCTATGAGACGTATGCAAATTAGACCAATATGTAAACGACTTACGAAAGATATCTGTTAGTTTTTTTTTTACCCTTGTTATGACTTCATTCCTGTGAAATTCCACGTAGGATTTCCAGACTTATTTCACTGGAATTCGGCAATATTCACGTTTTTATTAACTTTTTCTCCCCTTCAAAAACAGTCCGGCACGTCAGCAAGTCAATAAATTTTAATTTGTCGTGTGTTTTTGGCACGCGCATAAAAAAACGTTTGCTGGCATCGTGCTAGACGAACGAGGAAAGCTATGTTCACGGAATATCACCCACAGTTGTCAAAATTCTAATTCTAGCTAGGCAAAAATAAGATTTTTCAATCGTACCCAAATATGTTTTATTAAGCAATCATATTAATAAATATAACGAAAAAACCATTGTAATAATTATGCCACGTATTTTTAACCGTAGGTACGCGTTGGTGAGTAAAAAAAACAAAGTATTGTACATTGACTCGAGTATCCTCAAACATTAATTTTCTCGCGTACTTTTTCTCCATAAATCATTTAACAAAGTAGGAAAAAAGAATTAACCGCTAGAATCTGCTACATAGCGACAAAACTTTTAAAGCAAATTTCCCAAAAACAATTGTCCGACTTATGGTCGAACAAATACAGAAACGAGATAAAAATTTCGCAGAATCATTATTACACTACTCACTTTGTTTAATCAAGAAATTAATACATCAAAGAATCTTTTTGTCATCACTTCTTTCTACACGAATATATCAGATTTTCCCAAAAGTGTCCCCCGCTATTCACACGCAGGTTGCTTTATCTCACTATACTTATACAAACACGAAACCTAATCTATCAAATACATACGACAGTCTTCATCCTCACTCGCCCTCCAGCTCTACCTACACCCAATAAAATAAAATAATACAAAAACAAAAAACATCGCGCATCTATCGTTTCCTTACAAAACTAAATACCCTTTCGCCACAACCCAATACCAAACATTACAATAACAACGATCGCGCATCGATCACCCACGGGTCACGTATCGCAACCTAATATTATGTTCCAACATTATAATCACAACGATCGAGAGATCATAGCTCATCCTCCATTATTTCGTTCATTTCGAACCAGCACATTTAGCACCGTGCGCTTCTGACGCGCTGACACTTTTGGTCGGCAGTGTACGTAGGTCCATAAGCGCCGGCACGCGCGCCAGGAGGAAAACGTGGCATTCCGCTTATACGTACGCGGCATGCGACGCCGGGATCGACGGAGACGGGAGATTTGTCGGGGCTGGACCGCGGCGCGTGACGCACGTACGATGTACGCGGAATGGGAAACGCTTTGGCCTGGGTCGTTGCGTGAGTTTATCGCGTGGAGGCCGGCGTTTACCGCCGAGGCGGCGTCGATATCGCGTGTCGTCGCCGCGCACTCGAGGTCGAGCGTACGCACACGCACTGCGGAGGCGGACGGTAGGCCGATCGATGTTTTCGCGAATTTGGCCGCCCAAGCGCGAAATAACGCTCCACCGAAAAGTTTGGCGGCCCGCTATGGAGCTTCTCGAGGCTAAAACTATCGAGCGCGTGGAAATGACGAGCCGGTTATAATAGAATGTTTTATAGCAGTAACCAGTTGTTGTAGAATAATCGCGCAGCTTTATGATCGCGTTTATTGAGATCGTTGCCGATTTGATTTCGGCGTGTAGGCTAGTGTATTGGTCTATTGTGTTTGTTGGTTATTGCAGGTTGTTATATTCATCTATGATATTTGTTGTTTTTGGTTTAAGAGGGTGTTCTATATGTTTCTGGAATATGGCTGGTAGTTTTGGCGCTAACGCCTTATATGCGAAAGCCAAGTGCAAACCTAAAAATGCGTTGATTCCTTCGTTTTTTATAGTAAGCTGATTAGAGAAGGAATATTTTTATTGGGTTTGTAACTCTTGTAGCGGTCAGTACGACGTTTAAGTACGACGATCGCAACTAAAAGTTTCACCGCTTGGGTAGAAATAAATTAACAACGTGTGTCCCAAAAAAGGGACAATGGTGAATAATGGGTTAAACCCCCTTACGGTACGAGGCAATTCATCTGTTCCGCGCCAGCCAATCCATGTTACGGCTTATGTACTAGTTAGTCATTGAAATGTTGCGTATGTTGGTGGGTCGAGGAGATTTCTTAATCCTGTGTAATGCCTGGTAACTTTCAAGAAACGCATCGTCCACGTGTTTATCCTAGATGAACTATCGATTCCATTAGTTTATAAATTGTTGTGAATGGAGTAGCTATTCTATGATCGATAACGTAATCACAGATATTTATGTCTGCTTTCTTCTTTCCCTTTACAATGCGAGATTGGAAAATAGTTGTAGTTGAGTTATTTGCAGAGTCTTGAAAGCTGGAAGGAATGTAGGTTATAGAGGATTAAAAGCGCATTCCTGATAGCTGAAAATAGCGAAAGCAGCTGCGAGTATCTTAGGGGCTCGATCATTGCAAGGCGACGATAGCTAAGAATAAGGTTTCGAGACATACTCGATATAGGATCATAAAGGATCGACCTTTCGATTGCTACAGACGACTGTAATAACTCTCCGCTACGTGTTGACCAAACAGATTGGTTATAGACGGTCATTTCCAAGGATTCAAAATATCCATAGTCTATAAACGATTCTACTCGTTGAAACGAATCTAACTCTTTATTTCTCCGTTGTTTTTCTCTACTCTCGACAAAGGCGTACGTTTCAATAATCCAAGCATCCTTGATATCGATTATCCGCGCACATGTATCTCAACAGTTACGATAAACAGATTCCAATGATCAAGAATATAACGATTTTACGCAGAGTGATTTTACTCATATCACTTCCACAACGTGGACGACACGAGAGAAGAATCACTCAGAGTTCTTCACGAGATTATATAGCGTACGCCATTACATACTCCCCAAAAGCACATTACACGCGGCTGGCATATCTTCCAAGAAGAAGGGAAAAAAGAGACGAGGAGTCTCGGTGCCTGGCTGTTTAAGAAAGAACAGAAATGCGCGAGATTTATTTGCGAAAGCTGGTTTCGCCGATGGTAACGCAATCAGGCGGGGGTTGAACCTGGCTCCTTCGCTTTGGGGAATACGTAGTCGAGCGCGTCGATGGCGCGCAACAAGGAAAACTTGGTTTCCGCTTGGCGAACTTCGCGATTTGTCCTCCGGCGTTAAGGAACTTCATCCCCCCAGCCGGGGAATCTTTCGAGTTTGTTTTCGTTGCCTCGAGTTTTACGTCAATGTGGCTAGTTTCGCGGAGATAAATGGACCACCCGGAGGCTAAATTAATCGCCTGTCGTAACGATGGTTTATGCCTTGGTCGCCGGACAGATGCCACCCAGGATGGGTCGCCCGTAAATCGCGTTACTTATCGGAATCCATGACCCATATCGCGGATGCGTTAACGCCCATTACTTTGGATATCGATCCGCGGAAGCAAAGGGTCGCATTTGGCAAGCCCCCGAGAGCCTCGTTAATAAGTCGCATTATTTAGCACCTTTGACGACCCAAATTCATCGACAATCGCCGCGATATACTTTCGTTCGCCACGTTACCCCGGCAAGTGGATTAAATTTATACGATGCCCGGCCCCTCAGCCACTGCAGCATAGCTTCTACTCGAGCGAAATTCCCACGTTATTTAACACCTTAAGAGTCGATGATCGATGCTCTCCTGGTTCGCGAATTGGAGAGCTAGGCATCGCGCAAGTGTCACGGAAACCTCGATTTATTTATCGATCTCGAATCGTTCGTCCAGGACGGCCAGAGCCTACAATCCTATTGACCGTCGCACGCGATGGAAGTAACGAACCGAGGGCACCGGTAACTCGTTTAGAAAAGTGATCCAGCCGTGAAGAATTTTACGAAAGAGAAAGAGAGAAAGAGAGGGAGAAAGACAGCTCATCGTGGTCGGATAATATTTAAAATCCCACGGGTTTTTAAAAACGTCCGCGGCGGTCGCTTCTGGCGGCTATGTTTACCGACGTAAACTTAAACGTCTTTAACTTCTCTCGGTCGACGCGCTCCAGAGGGTGAAGAGCGATGTGAGGGGGGCGGGCAGAATCGGCGGGAATATTTTTAGGCGAGCAACGAAGCCCGCAAACGAACGGTTGCTTCGCGGGGCATAAATAACCGATGATGTCACGCATGCCGATCCGATGGACGTGATGCTTTTCTCCCTGCGCGGCGATCACGTACGCGCTCGCCGGTGTGAAATCGGCCCTAGGAACCCGGCTTCATCGGCACGACGATCTTCGATGACGTTGCAACTTCCGAATCGAGCCTGTCCGCTCGCACCTTCGCAAGAGTCGCCGCCGCGCGCTCTGAGAAAGTGGACTCTAAAGTATTTCCTCTATTTCGCACCTGTCGGCCCGCTGCCCGGCTTGAATAGCGGAATGGGGCGCAGACAGTCGCGGAGATTTATTAAGAGTATTTATCAAATAGCGGGATAACAACGGGATGCCTGACTGTGAATAATTATCGTAGTTTTGATGATAGAAAGTACGACGGCGCGCGGAGACTCGTTATCCTATCGTACGGATAGAGGAGCTGTAAGTAAGGGAAAATTAACGCGAATCTCATAATTTCTCTCTTCGGCTCTACGGGTTTTTCAAATTCGATTCAACATTTTGCAAATGGAATTCACCCTTCTGCAAATCAAGTACTTTTACATATGTATATTATATTTATCAAAAGCATCGAATAATATCAATTACACGGTAAGAAATAAAGAATTTTATTATAATTCATACAGTTACATAATTATATACGAAGATAAAGGTATGTAGCACGTTGCTTCCATAGACTTATTCTATACAAAGAACTTGCTTGTTTTCATCTCGCCTGCGTAGAGAAGAATCTTATTCTACCACAGTCGAGTAAAGGGAGCGGGAAAAATAATATCTAGGAAATATTACAACTCGATACCTAGCTGGATGTCGATAGTATGTCAAGGTGATAAACGATAGAATAAAAACGTTCAGCGGTCCTCTGCCATAAACGTGCCGGATACGATATAGAATTTAAGGGCGATAAAAGTCGTGCACCGCTCGCCGCATGTGTGCCGTTCGTGGATGTAAGGATCCTCGTATTTGCGGGTCATATGCGGCTCACGCGACGTTCGCGTAACGAGGGGACCTTCGGGGATGTAAGTTGCTTCGCACAGCCGCATCCGGGGGAGCGCTCGATGCTTCCGGATTATTGGACGGAATATCGATGTATCGGCGATACCAACATCGAGGCTGAATTCCACCGCATAGGTAATTTACCTCGCCATATCGGCATTCGGCCACGTATCGGGCTAATAAAGAGGCCAGCGAAAAATTCCCCGGATAACTTCCTGAAAGCAACTCCTCCTTATCCCTCCATCCAGCCAGAAGTTTTATACGGCGGCCATTCTCGTGCGATTTTATCATTATCGAAATCATGATTCTTATATCGAATGCCCACCGCCTTTGGTAAACATCTTTGCGCGAGTACGTCCAGGCATCTCGCGACGGTTGTTACGATCACTTTACGATGCACTCGGAAACTTTCGTGGTATGACCTGGCATGGAAAATACTTTCGGGGGAAAACAACGCGAAGTTGTGGGCGAATTGCATGGCATTGGTGAAAGATCCATGCTAGGCGTATTGACCCTTTGACTGCTCACCGCTCTGAGCTGAAGCGCTTCGCGCGAGCAGCGTGCGGTTGGTAGAAACGATCGCCGGGGACTGAGTGCTTTTTCGCGCGATATGGACCTTGGTGTATTAACACGTTATGATATAGTACACGATCCGATTATTATTGCTTTGTCCACTCCAAAATAAATCTAAATATTGCTTATTTTCAATGTATATCGTTTATTGACTAATGGTACAGTTTTAAAACACTATAATTTGACAATTATATTGAAGTTTCTGGTTGGACATATACGATGGAAATAATTGTCGAACGTACATATGAGACAGGAGCGAACAAAGTTTTCGCGTTTGCGTCTATAGTTTATACCGATGGCTTGCACCGGATGTAAATACGCGCTTATAAGCTACGTTGATAGTTTTTGCTCGACGTATATATGCGCTCATAGCAGTCAAACGGTTAAAGAGAGTAGAAACAGGATTAAGGTGTGATATGGTTGAGACTCCTCGGTTTTAAATGAACATGACGAGCATCACTGTGGAACAAAAACGCAAAGGCGAATAAATACCTGGGAGGGAGTAACTAACGAATATCGAAGTATCTTCCTATTTCTCGATTCTCGCTAGGAAATATTCTTGTCTTTGACGCTGCGAGCCGAAGATAGTCCCATTTCCCCTTTGGGGCACTCCGAGGACGTTGCAACCCCTGCTGGAAGAGCGGAACCAATCTAATCTTCCTCGATGCTACGCTACGGCGTATCCGCCTCAACTTTATTTCCTTCCTTCCCTCTTTACGGATTTTCAAGCGTAGCACCGCTTATTAACCACGTTTAGTCTCCGTGTTTGCCGGATACGCCTCTCTATTGTACTAATTTATAAGCAATGATGTTTGCTTTATTTCAACTCGAACAGTCGATATTTCAACTTTAAAACGAGAGGATTAAAGGTCGTCGTTATTCGAATGATAATGGGAAATATTTTTTATTTATGGAGATGCAGATGATCGATCAATTTTTGACATATGTAACGTTTAAAGTAAATTTTCAACTTTTTGCCTAACTTTTATATGAATAGTATAATATGTGAAGCCGAGGGGCAAACCATTTTGTAGACCGAGTTTTTCATTAAAAAACAGTAAAAAAGGAGTATTTCACTCGACGGTGTATATAACGGAATGTCGCTTGGAATAATCGACTCGAGCAAAACCGAAGGTCTGCGGATTAACGGAATTCAGCAATCCCATTATCTTATTGCGCAGTCAACAATCTCACGATGAGCGATGGAATGCAAAAAATGTCGTGACATAATCCGCGGGGAGGCATTAACAGGCGCGCCGAGGTACCTGGAATACTTGCATGAATTCCATTTTGCCGGGATAGGAGCGCACGATTCATCTATGACCAAGTTGCCTTTATTACCGCTATACCTGCACGAGGCATGAACGACGGGACGATAATACGTTTATGGCGGCATTAAACCTGCCACCGTAGTCGCGTTACCAACTTTCTTACGCGAAACTTCCGACACGCGAAAGAGGAGACCGTCGTAACTGCAATCTCGTTAATAACGTTTGACGATCGCCGGCCCGTGCGATCATCGTGCTCGATCTCCGTCTTCCTGGATCATCCATAAGGCGATTTTCTCGCTTCTCGATAGCGGCCAAATGTTCTGTAAATAGGATCCGGGAAATACTCAAGATTATTTAATTTTCAACCGCGCTTTAAGGCCGATATTCACGCTGGTATCTGAGTTACGTAAATGGAAAATGAAACGTCCGTTTAACGAAATGGCGCTCTGACGATCGTAAAGTAATATCAAGCGCGTACGATGTACCAATGGGCGAGGCGGATTTTATACAAAAAAAATATGCTAATCGAGGAGGATTAACGAAAGATCGATACACCGCAGCCAATGGCCTGTAGATATATATGTTCATTTCGCAAACACGGATAAGTCGTCGCTGGAGCAAGGTATAAATTATGAATGGAAAAAATCCTGGGATATTTATCCACGCGAGAATGCCTTTTCCCCTTGCCGGTGCTTTGTCATGCCGAGAGAGCACTTCCAGGTATTTTCATTTTTGCACGACTCGACTCGATCGGCCTGAATCCGATATTATCGATCGAACGTTTCCCCGTTTTCTCAGAATAATCGGCGAAACAAACAAGCTGCCGATGTTTCATTCTTAGCGCTTCTGCGTCACCGTAGTTTTCATATATCGCTGGACGATGTAAAAATGTATCGTGCGGTTCTAAACATAGCGACTGCCAGATCGCGCGGGTCGGCGTAAGATCACAAAGAATAAAATCAGTAACGGATGGTTCCTGTACACGTAGCGTAGATTTTCGAAACTCCTTCAGTATTCTAAACTCCTCGAGGATCGTCCCCGCGAAGTATCAATCCAGTATCACGTATACGAAGCCTCTTCGATCTGTGTTCACAACGATTTTCACGCTAGAACGCCCGGTCGCAGTAGCTAAAGGAGGCTAAAGGCATTTTTCCTCCCCAACGAGTCCAATGGACAGGCATGATAAAATCGGCCGGCGTACCGACTGGCAACAAACAAATGTGGCGGCTGTCCGATGTTAAAACGCAATGCTCTCGGCGTGGCGGAAAAGGCAAGAAGCGTGGGGCAAATGGGCGGCAAAAGCGGCTGTCTATATAAACGGCGGCGTAAAATTTTGCGGGGTCGCTTTGTACGCCGGGCTGATATTTTTTTTCTCCCTCCTTTTTTCGCCTGCTACTCCGCGCATGCAAAAAGTCCGCTGCCATGACGTAGCATCGATTGCAAACATTTTACATCGGTGATCGCTTTGAGCCCCCTTTTTTCGACGCTCCTTCCCCTCTTTTGATATCGAATCTCCGCGCGCAATTATTACGACGTACTGCGCTGCAGAGGGGTTCTCTGACTCCGCCTGCGGCCACTATGGATTAATTGCGTTAAATTTTTTTTTCCACCGTCTATCGGACCACGGTGCACCTCGTTGACCGGCCGTATTATCGGGCTTTCCCTGTGCCACTTTGCCCTGACAAAGGATGCTCTTCGAGGACTCTGATCATTTTCGCCTCCTCTTCCCGCGTCATTTATTCTCTCCGTGCGCACTGTTTTATCGTTACCTTCATACCGCGATATTGTCCCATATGTTTTAGAGCCATATGACATATATGCCGTATTTATTTTCGTGCGCGATTCAGTTTTTTTTATCTCTTGGCCAATGTTTTGCCGCGGATAATTGCTTTAGCATATACGGGTAAAAGAGTTTTGGGGGGATCGAGGAGAAGCGTAGCGGCGGATGGCGAGCGCAGAAGTGAAACAAATGATTCTCCTCGATTCCCTCACCGAGGGTTTCATGAAAATTCATTCCCTGTCGCGTGATATACAACCTTGTGCTCCTGGCGAACGAGAGGAGCGACTGGCGCTCGCGTTAAGATATTGGTTTTATCGTAGATCGTGGATCGTTTTTACCCTCCGTCACGAACTCCTTTTTTCCCAATCAAAGTGCATCGGGTCGTGTTCCGCAAGATCGTACATAATCGGGTTACCGTCTCTTTAACCTTTAATCCAACGGTTTGGTGCTATCTGTCGATCGTTAATTATGTCTTCGTACTTTTTCCTCCCTCTCAACAATAGCAAAGACCCCTATCTAGTACAGCCCTAGTTAAGTATGCGGCAGTCGTCTCTTGACAATCGCGATGTTAATCGACAACCGTGCCATTCTTGTTTCCACAGATTACTTTCCTTGCGGTTTCCAAGGTATTTCGATGGTTTTATCATCGCTTTTGCTTTGTAAACTACGATAATCGAGGGAAGCACGGCCGACCGTATATCGTCGGGTGCATTTCAAAGATTAGATCCTGCGCTCTTTTACGTCACGGGCGTACGTGGGCGGCCTTAAGCTCTCGCCTTATCTAGTTGTAAGAGGATCGATGCGAGGAGACTTCACACGATGACGTCTGTCTCGCGATGAAGCTTTTCATGAATAGCGTAGGACCTGGAATGATAATAAATCTTCCGTCTTACAGCGTAATTAAATTTAATCCTACTCGTGATCGGCGTATTTCGTGCTCTTGTTCATACGTAACAACTTGCAAGGGAAAAATTGGAATATGGATTCTATTGCTGACTAAAAAATAGACTTCTTTACGGCTTCGTACTGTAATGTATTTTATGATTCTCAACGGAAAAACATATCGCAAACACTTCTTATTTCAATTGTTGAAGTACTGCACAATATTTAAACTTCCAAGCAAACAAGGTATTTGTTTTCAATGTGTACATTCGCACAGATTACTCGCACGCGTATACCCGTGGACGTGCGTGCGCGCGCTTGTACATACCTTGTATCTCATTGGGCGATTTTTCACAGGAGCAATAAATGCTTCGCGCATGCGCGGAAAGATCTGACACGTATAATCCTGACGTACTTAAAATGCAGTATACGCGAACGGCCGTACCTGATTATAATTTCTACCTTGTCCTACAATGCCCTACATACCGCCGGGACATTCCTACCGTGCAATGGCGTTGTAATTTCTGAACGACCATAAGAATCGTGTACTCAGTTGGGCGAACACCGGCGAGAAGCGCACCGCTACCGAGAAACGCATTGTCCTTCCTGGTATTGAAGGTAAAAACGATATTCCACGTGGGACAGAAGCCGGCGAGTCAACGATTCGACGTGGGTGGTTGGGTCGGTTGCTTACGCTGAAAGTGCTTAGCTGTTGGATTCACCGCCGGAATACCTCTTCCAAGCGTGTAAGAACGAGAAAAGGACGCCCCTTCCTCGCCCCTTCTTCTCTTCCTTCGACCACAACTCGACTTGATCCCCTACGATAATCTTCTCCACAATTCAGAGCAGTTCTTCTTTCTCCATTCACCACTGCCGATAACAATCTCGACTAATTCCATAGTTTCTTCCGCGCGGCGTTCGTGCGATGTACTCAGCGTGATTATCGCGAGGCATAAACTTTATTATCATCGCTTAATGGAGCGGTAATACATTAGTGGACGCAGAAGTAGAAGGCGGAGATCGTAACGTTACATTGTTACACGATAAGTTGCGTTAAATATATCGCTACATTATCGTAATTGGAGGACCGTTGTGCCGCGGGACGGGCGCACTTCTATCCGGTATTTGCTCGCGCTTTAAATCAAACTTTCTCATCCGCGGGTTACTGTACGCGCACTGTAAAGGGGTGAGAGGAACGCAGTCGTTTCGTTTAATTTGCCTATAAAGCGACAACGTAGTTGCAGAGTCAGGCTAACCGCCGGGAAAGAATACGAGGGCCGGTGCATCATCGCAGGAAAGCCCCGAGTTAACCTTTACGAGGCAATTAACGTATTTATACGATGCCCTACGAATAAGAAACGAGGCCCTTAACCGGCTCGCGATCGTTAAAACCGGAACGGGAAACCGGACCGGCGGCGTTTGTTCGGAAAGAAAAAGGGCAGCTCACCTCGTGATTTCCTCCATTGAGTTTTCTTAACCGCTGATCGACCCCAAGATGCTCTCCGGAGTCCCGCCGGAGGTGAGAAAGTTTCTAATTAAAAAAGTGGTAAAGCTGCGAAACGTGTTTTAATAGGTCAGAACTTGGCGGGAAAGGAAGACTTCCGGGTCTCTTTCTTACCGCGCGTTGCGCGTCGAAATAGCCCGCTATATTTCGATGTAATCCGCGGAAATGCATCGATACCGATCCGGCATCGTGGTCGTGCGATCGATAAAGAAGACTGACAAGGATTTAGCTGGGTACAACGATGTTAAAGTTTCAGCAAATTGTCCATGAAGAGATTCTTCGTTAGAGTCGAGCGATCGGAAAGTGACGGAGAGAAGGAGAGAGTGTGAGGGAGAGTGAGGGGGAGAAAGTGAGATAGAGAGATGAGAGGGTGAGGGTAGCAAAGACATCCCTGGATTTCTATCCTATCGAAATGCGATTACTTTCGAGAAGTTGAGGAGTACTTCGATCGAAACACAGTTTGAAGTTCCAGTCACGGAGGACGTGAAGAAACAAAATTACTCCGAGAGCGAGAGCGTGCCGCGGCTCGGGCACTCTCCTCTTATCCAGCCCGGAAGGATTTCTACCCACTTTTTCTCGCTTTCACCGTCGTGATTTTCTGCGTTCCGCCGCGTGGAAGCGCCATTAAAGCCAGAGCCGATCGATTTCACGCCGGCAGAGGACGAGAGGGTGGAAGAAGATCTTACCGCACGGTTGACGCCGCTACCGGAGAATGCAAAGCCGCGTTCACATTGTACGTTCGACGGTTAAACCACTTTTTTTCCCGGCCTTTCTCCTCGCCATCTTAATCTTTAAATGCATCTATCTTTCATTTCTCATCGGCGGGCTGTCGCGATTTTTACGTAATAAATGTCGCGCACACCGAAAGAATAATCGAACAAGTATCCGGCCATGTTCCATTATCGATTTTCTTTTCGACTACAAGCCTGTACAAGAAAACCATTAATCGTAAGCGCTCGTACTTATTCTCGTACTCGCAAAAGGTACGCCGGCTAAAAAATAAATCCAACTTGCCTTTCCACTTTCTTTTTAATCCTACAGCAGCTTTCGCGTAAGCATAATGCGAATTAAGTGCCATTTTATATTCTGCCCTGGCTACAAGAGACGCGTCGTTTGAATGCGCGAATTTTTCCCGCCCTTTCTTTCCTTCTTCCCTCTTTTTGCCACGGGGCAATTTTCAGTAATCCAAGCGCGAGCCAGGGTCAGGTTTACCCGTTGTACGGGTTTACCGAATGAGAAATAGGAATGGCCGGGATAATAGCCTGGGCCACTCTAGACGCGGGCCACGTGAGAATGCGATAAACGGATAGGCATAAGTCAACGCTCCGCGCGCGGGACAATCGATATTTCATTCCGACCAAAAACAATCGCGGGAGTAAAAATATTACTCGGCGGCTTGGTGGCGCGCTGATTGCATGCCGGTTACAGATAAGGGATTGTACAATGGGAGATTTCGCGAAGGCCGGTTCTCCAAAGGGGGAATAAAATTCGCGCGCGAGCCGATCGGCCGTTTTCATGCGTGAGGAACGCGCGACGAGTCGGCCGATAAACGTTCGATGCGAACCAATCTTCCGCGATTCGAAACAAAGCGCGGTGGGATACCGTGGAAGTGCGACGATTCGTTTTGACAGGCCACGAGCGAGCGGCGATTATTCAAATGCCGATAAGCGCGACTCTACGGAATCGCAAAATGCGGGGACTTTGTACACGTCACGGCGTACGCTAATGAAAGATGATTAACGAGAGTTAAAATCCTTGGTTTTACGCTACCGTTGAAAATGAACGCTCGTGACAGAGAGCGAGGAATAATCGTTATGTACGGTCGGACGTGTCGTGAATTTACGACGATTGCACGCGACCGAGGTGTCTCTCGGCTATTTGCTGATTTCGCCGTTCATATTCTTTTCGCCGCCCGAACTGTGCGGTGAATTTTATATTTTTCTGAGATGACAGGGGGGAAAGCCGCGGGAAGCTTTTCCCCCAGTTTGGAGCGTGTTTGCTTCCTCGATCGGTCTTCTCGTAAATGTGCGTTTAATACTAAACCTAGTAGCCACAGTCTGGACATATTTATATGTACCGCGTATATTCTTAAAGAAAAAGACGATTAAAAAGAGATATCCATAGAATAATTCATACTCTGCGGTAGAAACATGGAAAATCTTAAGAAACGCTCTTTTACGAAGTACGTCGATTTTTCTAAGAAACCATCGACCGGTTATTTTGACCGCATCGGTAGGTTTAGCGTTTGACACAGCGAGTTGGCACATTTGTATTATCTCATTAGCTTTTGCCTGGTCTTGTATTCCTTATTCACACCTAACTCCTTTTTTATACGGTTTTCAAGGAGATACGTAGTGTACAAGAACTTCTTTCTTGGACCGCGTTATTTTTATGTGTACTAAATAGGATAAAGATCCACGATGCGCACTTTTCGCCAAGGTTTCGTAATATTTCCTTTCGTAATCATTTCTTTGACATGTACAGAATCAATTTCTGTCTATTAAGTGAGTACGATTGCACTTACTCCGAACTTGATTTCTGAATAATCCTTTCGAGTGTCACCTGTCATGAGAACCATACCATTTTCTTCTAGATAGCAGTATTTCTTATTGACATATATTTATGTATCATCATACATCGTATCACGCACATTAATTCATGCCGTAATAAAAATTATCTTGTTAATATTACGCTGCCCATAAAATCGATTTAAATTCTATCACGCATTATCCCAACCTTTTTCTCGTCCGCACGTTCAGTTTCTTACGCATCATCCCCTCTTTCGTGGTTTTCCACTTCTCGGTTTGGACAGTCTTGATCGTCGCGCATCGTCGCACTCGCAGGAACGTTTCGGGAACGTAGTCCTCCCCGAAGCGGAACGTGGAGGATTGCGCAGCGTGGCTTTTTCGGCCATGCGCTGCGTCCCGAGCATGTTGCATAAGGCACGAGAAAAGAATGGCGGGACGTGCCCACGAACTTGGAGAACATCGAACGCATGACGTCAGCCGACCTCGTACTTACCGCTCTATTCTCGACTTCCACACGCCCACGCGGTTGAGTAACGCGCATTGAGTTATGCTCGCAAATGCGTCCCGCAATAACAACGTCGGTCAGCGCGCGCGAAAGGGCTACCTGCCTTGGACCCTTGCACGGGTTTTGCACTGCAAGTTCACCCTTCTGCACGTGGAATTCACCTTTTTGCCCTTGAAATTCCCCCTTCTATAAATCGAATTCACCCTTTTGCGATTTAATCCCTTGACAGCATGAAAATACCCGATGTAAAGTTTACATCCCGATGGAAAAATTTTTTTGAGCGTTTTTAATGGTAATTAAAGAAGAAACGATATGAAATAACGTAAAATTACGTTAACTGCTTATTTATCAAAAATACACATACTTTATAAACAAATTCGTCCATAATACTGGGCGGAGTAATTTTATGTACGTGTTTTTGAAATAATTATTACAATCTGTAGTGGTAATAATTGCAGCAGCACGATTAATCACATCGATTAAGTAGTCACTGTTTAAAGAATCAGCCAGAATATTCTCTGCGCAAAACGTAATTTTCGAGAAAACTTTATTAACAAAGGAAAAACTTGCTTTCCGAGAGGGCGAATTGGATTTGCAAAAGGATGAGTTTCGAGTGCAAAAGAGCGAATGTGGTGTGCAAAAGCTCCGCGTGTACAAGAAAACGTGTCGTCGGGCGTGCATCAACATCGAGACGAATAAAGGCTTATCAATGCGAGACGCGACCTCGATCTCGGCCGTAACGCCTTCCAACGTCGGTATTTATTATTAACCGCGCCAGGACGCAATATCGAGAGCTAATTACGCGCTGGAAATTACCAATTAATTCCCCACGAGCTGCGGTTTCGCGAAAATCGGCGATTTCTCCCGGAAGATTTAATAAAGGTTGCACGCATGGAAGGCGATTGTAATTTAATTTCTGTCCGTAAAGTTTGTTCTACACTGCCAGCAGTTCGACGCGTATATTCATAGCGAATATGCGTTGCGAGGACCAGCATACGCAATACTTCGAGTGCACTTCGGAAGCGTAGCCGCCCGATAAATACCGCATACCAAAAGTATCAATGAATCAGCCAAACCCCTTGATTGCTCTTGAAGGATTTAATAGAGGCCGCATCTATCGGAAGTGCTCGTAATTTAATTTTGGCGCATCGAGTATGTTTGATATACGCGATAGCAGAATAGTATATCGGATTACGATGGTACGACCGTACATTGTGTCCGGAATGTACTTTGGCCGCGCTATCGTATATCAGTGCGTTCGATAAGTGTACACTCGAGAAGTATCAACGTATTAGCGGGGGCCCTTGATAGGGCAACCGACCGTAGACGATAAATCGCGAGGTACGCGAGCGAGCTAACCAAACGTTCCTGAACGAGCGAACGAGTCCGTTGCCAAGTAACCCTCGAATATTCCTCTGGATTTCGCGCAAAATAAAAGGACCTCGAAGTTTCCATCCGATGCCGGATTTTTTCCCCAGGGGAGATTATTTTTATTCCGCAATTCCCCCGACTTCCGGCCGCGCTGCCGCGGCTTCGGGGAAGGTCAATAACATTTTTATTGACGGCGCACGGTCTCGAAAACGTATTTAATCGCCCCTTCTCTCGGCCCTGCCGGCCGATAATTTCCAGTATAATTTTGGAGCACCGTTGAGCACCGATCGCAGTGGTTTCTGGCATGGATTGGCTCCGGGCAGCCGCACCGACGGGCATTTTGATATATGACCGAGCCAAATCCTATTCAACATTAACGCCGAACAACGCTCACCGCTCCCCGTGTATCGGGACACGGGCGTCGCCTGGATAAATGTACGCGTCCCGTTAATTCGACATTACGCGTTATTAGAGCGACACTAAAATCGGCAATATATCGCGCCATTTCACCGACGTAATGGCCGATGATGCGCGATCGGAATCCATTTGGGCCGTCTTTATGCATAACGATTCGTGCCTACAGGCGGGGCAGGCTGCTCGAAATACTTCCCTCGAATTTGGGCCGATCGGTTTTCGATGACGACTGCCAATATTCCCACGTGCGCTCGACGATTATTCTTCCGAAAGTTGCGACCGTTGTATCGCGCGATCGCGTCAATTAATTTGGCCGCGCCGGTAGCCTCGTGTATATTTACCTACGTACCAGGATTAATTATCCCACTGCTTGGTATGGGGAATTAAATAAGCGAAAAAAATGTGCGCTGCACGGGGAGCATCGATCGGCCGATGAATTAAAGATTCGACCACTGTGCTCGCGGATTTTTTGAATTATTATTACGCGTTACCGGCGGTAGGGAGCTTTCGAAGCGGCAACGAGCGGAAGTAGGAGAAGAATTGGAGTGATCGCCGTATTCTATTTTCTCAGGAGAAAGGATAGATTCGTATTTCACACACAGTCGCTACGATAATAAGACAACGATTCGCTTTAACTCCCATCAGCGATAATTATGTTAATGCCTTTATCGTTGGTGCTTAGGCGCAACAAGCGTCGTAAAGTATCGGATATCGTACAACCATTACTGTAAACCTGATGTAGAAAACGCCTGGATCGTGCCAGGAACGGAGAAGCCAGGCGGAGAGCGTCAAGGTCTCGGTTAAGATTTATCGGGCTCTTCATCGGCAGACAAGTTGTTACTCCAACTATCGTTGCGTATTGGTTACCTATCGCCACAGGAACGTCAGTGGCTTCGTGTTGGGGACGAGGGATACATCTCCGGGACACGAGCAGACGGATGGCGGATATCTAATACACTGGCACCGGATAAAAGTTTCCTTTCGCGTCTGGGAATCGTGAACGATACACTAGCACTGGGATCGCATCGATTATGTATGCCGATCGGAATTACAAATCAATGATACGGGTTATGGCTCGGTTCTATTTTTATCCTTGCACCTTTGCGCAGTTGTCGCGTTTCACTAAACAATTTCACTAAACAAGGAAAATTCAATTTAACCGGAGTTTATGCGTTTATGTCTCTCTTGAATATTGATCTGTGCTGTGTACTGGTACTCGTTACTGATTTTTTTGTTGCTTAGAAATAATGTCGAGATGAATTATTAATCAATACGGTTTATGCCGAGGTTCTATTATCATTCTAGCATCTTTGCGCAGTTGTCGCGTTTCATTAAACACTTTTACTGGACAAGAAAAATTGAATTTAGCTCGAGTTTACGGGTTTATGTCTTCTTTGGATATTGATCTGTGTCATATAGCAGTTGCAGATTTTTTTGTTGGTTCGAAAAATGTCACTCGAATAACACGTGTATTAATTTGAGGATTAAAACAGAGGAATATAAGAGTTTACATCTCTGACGCAACGATAACAAGCGGTATATTTTGATTTCGCGTAATGTATTTGATTTGATGTATTTGATTGACGCGTAATGTAAAAAGGGCGGCAGCGTACTGTCACGGAAATCACACGTAATTGCTTGAGACTAAATATATATATTAATTGTTTTTATATTACTGCGCCCTATGTAATAATTTAATCGGGCTTCCGAAAACTCATGAGTATCCCTGGTGTAATTTATCGTTTCTATCCCTTACAACTTCAGAAGTTCTTTTGTTCTCACAGGAATAAAATTGACTTAAGACCTTTTGTTTGTTACGATGATCGCCTGGGATTTTTGCGCCTTTCGAGAAACGAATTCGAATTTCGTACCTTATATAAAACGCATAGCCCGTCGGTCTTATAGCCGATATCCTCGAGCAACGCAAATGCAGAAATGCAGAGAGCGTTGTTACATCTTGAATTCGTAATTTCTTGAAAGCATTCACCAGAACTGGAGCAAGGAAATAAATGTAAATTGTAAAATGCCAGCGGATCCGCGACCGAAACGAAGCTCCGACGTACTTAGCTTAAGTTGAACCAATTAGCGCAGCGCCATCGTCAAACTTACCGGTGCGGTTCGTTATCGCCGAGCTAAGTTTGCTTAAAGTTCCTTTTCTTGAGTTAAAGAGTGACACTACGAGAAGAAGTGGCCAGCTCGAACGAGTCGGGATCTATATCTTCCTCTCTCCTCCCCTTGTCGAAGAAAAACTCGAGTGGCGCGCCAATTAGCGAACGAATTTGGTACTTAAATTACGCAAAAGGGAAACGTTAATTAATGAAAATGATTGTGCCTTCCAGAATAGCGAAGTCGCGGAATGTCAAGCGTGTATCCAAAAATAGGCGATTAAAAAATCAAAACAAGGACCAAAGGATACTTTTCGCTGTGTTCGTTATTACAGTTTCATCGTTGGACACTAAACGAAACAATCAGGCCTTTGTGCTTGGAATTAAAAAAGTACTGGCACTCGGGCAATGACAATTCGCGCGATTCGCAATTAAAAGTACTTTCATTCCTGATATATCACATTGGCATCTCATTTAACAACAGCGCTTTATCGTTCCACCGAATTGTTAAGTATTTAACAAGTAGAAAACTCGAGCTCAACGATAATTCATTCGAATTTCTGGTGGATTCACACTTTATTCCAGATTAGCCAAAGCCGTAGCGTGGCGAAGAATCTGTCCGTAGACGATGCAAACTCAATTCCCATTTGGTGGTTCCGGCTGGTGAATGGGATTATAATTTCCAGAAGTTCTATGAGATTATAACCCCGATCACCCGAACGGTACTTTGGCGTTTTCGTGCAAATCTCCGATGATAAATCGAGCGGGTAAGGAGGGTCAAAAAGGTAGAGAAGCGGATCGATCGAGGGTGAAAGGAGGAAGGTGGGAAAGGTAGAAAAGGACGGATCGAGGCAGCCATGACCGTTTTCTTTTCTGCGCCTGACCTCTGCCCCCTGACCTATTTCCACATTCTTCCATACCTCGATTCTCTCTTTCCGCCCTTCCTTTCGCCATCCCCCCCCCCCTCCTAACTTTCACAACAAAATTACACAATATGAGATTTTTAAATTTCTCCCAGCACCGAGGAACTTTGGTCAACCTGTGTGAAAAGTTTTCCCAACATGTTTCGCGGCTTGCCACGGGCCTGAGGTACTTTAAGACCTCGCGGAAAAAAGTTAGGCGTTTAGATCGTTAAGTATACCCGGTAAACATGTATATTCAGTTAACCGCTCTTTTAAGCCGCCGGTTACCCGCTACATTTCATAATTCCATTAGGGCACCTAACCCCCTCTTTCCTAGGGTTTCATTTTTCAAAACCGTCCTAACCTTTTCAGAGTTTCCTTTGCGCAACAAACCGCCCCGCCCCGCACTGGCGACTGTCGGTTGCATTTCACCGTCGAGAAACGGCTCGGCTGACCTCCGCATATTTTTCTCCTTGCGAACCGGAAGTGCGGCCACGGTGCGGATGACTCGCGGGGAACCGAGTTCGCGAATCGTGACGTGGATTTTCGCCGATTAGAGGAAATTAGATCACGCCGTAGTGATTCAATTAAAAGTCTGGCTTAATTGTAAGATCGGGACGAGAGAAAGGGTGAAATCTATGCCGTCGCTGCACGAGGTGGGACTATAAAAGGACGAGATTTCTCGTGTAAATTCTCTTACGCGTTAGAAGTTCAATGATCTCAAGGTTTACTTCAGTCGACTGTAGATAATGATTTATTCGCAGTTTTTCTCCTGGTAGACATCGTCCTCGATCGCAGTGATGGTAGAGTTTCGCATGGATTTATGAAAAGGTTGATTATTATTTTGTCTTACAAATCGTAACTATTCTTGTTTTCGAAGAAGAATTACAGAAACAACTTTCTTTAAGACGCTTAAATCGATTTATGGAGATTGGATTGTAATGAAGTCAAAGGAGGGCGATGCTTAGTGGAATAAATAAGTTGCGAGACGATGTGATTATCGTCTTCATACGTAAGGCGGTAAAGGAACAGTGCGGCCACTACTATCGTACCTCTTCAGCTACGCTTCGCATTCTCCGTTATTTTCTGTCAGACAGTGACTCCCGCCGAGTGTAAACTTATGTGTCAACCGTAGTGACTCACCGCAAGACGATTCTCGGAAGGGACGATGAACTTCGTTCCCGCTAAGCGGCAGTTCCAAATCTAAAAATGATTTTCACGAATAGCGCCTTTCAATTCGAAAGCCCGCGCGGGGTCGATGCTCGAACGATGGAAAAATGTTTTCGGGATAGATTGTACGGAAAAAAGGCTTTTTCATATTTTACGAGCGTGTCGGTGATGCCGGAGGGTTGTAAATCAATATACCGCTTGGAATGTATAGCACTGGAACACGTGCATTTCCCTTGCGATTGATTATGCCGTGTACTTCCACATTGCATATCCTACTGACCCATCTCTAGGCATCGCACTCCGCAATCTCATATTTATGATCCAGTCTCGTTCGGCTCTTCTGTATTCCTCGAGAATAGAAACATTTATCCACTCAGCGCCGTGTATATCCACAAACTTTGCCTTTCGATCGCCAGCTCGCGGGCAAGATGTTGAAGTAATTTACAGTGTCGAGAGGGAGTAAAAGATGATCGATCGGATTCGACACTCCAAAGATCGATTCACGATTCACGTAGACGGCTGCTGAATGTCAGCTGATAGCCACGCTGGCACCTTTTTCCACTTCACCCCGTGACCTTTTCCGATCCGTCTGTAGTTAATGCATCGGAAGGAGGCGGGGGTTTCAGGAATAATTGATAGAATAAATCGAATCGACGTCGAAATGCAGGAGCCAAGGTTCTCGCAGTAGCTCCCAGGCTGAGCTTGAAAAATGGGCTTAATTGCTCTTTGCTGGGTAGGTAGATTATGATCCTATCCGAGGCGAGAACCGTCGGCTCCGTCTCTTGTAAACTGCAAATACTCCCTCCTGGGTACTTTGTTATACCGTCCATTGTTCTTCGTATAAATTATATCGCAACATCGTGCAGAAACGTTTAGATTAAATTTAATACGTCTTAGTATCGCGCCGTATACGGCTTCTCTCTCAATGGCACCTAAATATCACGCCGCTGTTATGTACTGTTGGAAATGTAACGGCACGGAGTCAAGGCCAGTTATATTAAAGACAGGTCTACGCAACGACCAAAATGCGAGAATGGAGGGTGATCGTCTTTAATGTTAAGAGAACGATTATGGTGCCACTTACGTTTTGAATTATCGTATTAAAGAATGTGGGTCGAATTTGCTGAACGCTCGGAATATTATTGATTTGGCGGACATCAATTTGGAGGGGAAAATAGGCCTGCACATGCCCCGTCATCGATGCCAAATATCCGCGTGCAATATTGTCCGTGTTGTGTCAGGACCAATCCTTCCCCACCCTTTTCCCCCATATAAAGTATTGACCGCCCGTATTATTATACACAAATGTATGAGCATGTACTTTCGAATTATGCAAATTTGATATTATTTGATACTATATGAATTATACAAATTCCAAAAAAGGCAATTACCGCTTATTTACTTTCTCATTATACAAATTTGATATTATTTCATGTTATGTGAATTATACAAGTTACAAAAAAAAACGATTACTGTTGCTATAGTTGAAGACTCCGTAAGGTCTTGTTACACGATGTTTGTGTAAATTTTGCGATAGTATTGTAGCTGCGTCGAAGACAAGTTTTTCAGCCGACAGTCCGAGGCTCTGTGAAGTACGTGACTGTAGCCTTATAACTTTTTATGATCAAAGTAAAGTAGTACAGCAGGGTAACATGAAAACAGGATAGTTAAAAGATTTTAATACGTTTAATCAATCGAATCTGGATATTCTCAAGACGAATATAAGTATTTATTTACGAATATAATACGAATATAAGTATTTCGGATATATTTCGGATTTATTTACGAATATATATACGAATATAAGTATTTCGGAGAATATACAGTTTTCTATTCCATTCGCTAGCATCTTTACGTGTGAGCTATAGGTCAATTGAAATTGATAGCTTCTAAATCTCCAACGTAGGTGTCACACTGGGAAATACAAACGATATGGTCGAGTTTCTAACTCGATTCTTTCCAGTGGAAGTCTAAGGCTCTTATGCACCGTGCCACGGCTACGATTTCACTTCATCAGTTCCCACGTAGCTACGCTATTGCAGTGAATGAAAGGGAAGACGAACTGCGGTTAAGTAGGTCAGTGGATTGTAAAAAACTATCAAGATGCTCCATGATGCTTAATGCTCCGCTCGTGGTTGACGATGGAAGGTAATAGGATTCCGGCTGAATCCGTATAATCAATAAAACGTGTTACCAATTGTGCACGAAGCGCGCCAAGAATTGTACCAAACGATCGCGTTCGACGATTAAAGCGCCTCTCCAACAAGATCCACAGATATTACCCTATTCAGTCGAGAGTCACTTGCCCAAAGTTGTTCGCCTGAAAGTGAGAAGCAGCGCGTGCCATAGTAACATAATGCAAGGGGCCCAAGGCCTAGGGAATTCGATATGAGTACCGCTTATTATCGGGTGACCTTTAGTGGAAGATTAATAACGCACACTCTGATAATGTTCCCGCCTTCGCGGGGATAACAACCCTTCATAGCTTCTTATTAATCTAATTGGGATTATGAAGAGCAATTGATTACCGCCTTCTTCGAGTTTCGATGGTGGCATCAAACCTTCCTTCGTCGCTCGAAGTCTGTTGCATCGATGCCAAATATTTCCACGAAGCTATTCCGGTTCCTTTAAAGCCTTTACGTATGGCTCTAAGTCTTGTATTATATAACTGGCTTTTATACGCGACGTATATGGGCGAGGGGGAAATCATGGTTACCATAAATAAATCGTGGAACGTTTCGTTGCTCTGCTAGGAATATTCCGGGCTTATCGTCGCACTACTCCTGGCCTCGATCGTATTTGCCCTTTTCACAACTGCGAATCGATAAGAAACGGCGACGTCACGAAGTCAAAGCGGATCGGGCGAACTCCACTTACCTTCAAGGTATTCCGAGATAACTACTTAGTCCTTATCCGGTATCAGTTTGGTCCTGGCTGGATTTGTCTGCGGTGCCGCCGTTTGTTAACTGGAGCAAGTTAGAATGCAGTTAGAGAATCAACGAGCATGCACACAGCAGTCGACTGACGTGGGCGGGCGTGTGAGCGTTTTGACGAAGTTCACTGCAGCGAAATCGGGAGCAGAAAATCCACTAAGTAAGCTACTGTGTCGGAATGGGCTTACGAACACTTCCGCGCTTTGAATCCTCGAGGCTTCTGAATAGTGTGTCCGAATGTCTGATTACCATCGCTGTCCGATTTCGTGGATACCTATTTGACCTGAAGTTATTTCATCGTTGCCAAAGGAGCTATATCGCGGACGAGTGTTTACCCTATACGTTATTGGGTTTTTCACACTTTAAATAAAGGTTAAACCGTGTCCATTAATTCCTTTTCTAATAACTTTTAACGGCAAATTGGTGTTTAATCTCTGGTCATTCATTAGAATCGTAAATAAGCGATTTAAAAAAAAATAAATTAGTATAATAAAGTGGTATAAGTTCATGTCTTAAACGAACAAGAAAACAAAATATTCTACGATGCACCTCTCTATTACATAACGTTTCGTCCTTCAGGTGGCTCACCTTATCAAATGTGAAGGCTATACAATTAACATACATAAATAAAGTAAATAAATGCATACACGGTTATTCCAGTATTCGATTACTATGATCGTTGCTGGGCGTGATAATCCAACTGCACAAAATCAAATATATAATACCGATTTACAAACAAGATTGCGATGTCCGTGGAGCCTCGAATCCTGGGCCACTGAATATTCCGATTTATCCAAGGGCATTGCATTCGCACTCGCGCCGCACAATTCGATGCGTAAAAAACACGATGGCTCCGGAGTGCCATCCGTGCGACGATACGTTCCATTTTTCGTCGTATACCATTTAATGTCACTCCTCGACGGTGATATCGTATCCCGTCAGCAGGATTTCGTCGTAAACGCCCCCTAAGGATCGACGGTTTTCGTTCGGTTCGGGGCTTATCGCGAGCTCTCAACGATCATCCCCTTTTCTCGTCCGCCCTGCGTCGCGCCCTGTCGCTCCCACGCTCGGCGCCCTTCGCGGCCAGACAGAGACAAAGCGTTCCGACATAAATAATTTATCTCGAAGGCGGGCACGGCAACGGTGGTGGTGTGTGTTGCATTAAATATGAAATCCAATATAAACTTTTCCTCGAGCGGCAAGCCCGCCCATCCACCTTTCCCTCCTAGTGCGTATGTATACGTGTACTTTAGCCCTCCATAGGCGCCGGCCTCCAAAATTCATACGCCATAGGCAAATGTACCAGAATCTCCTTCGAACGCCTCCATTGTCGAGCTCCCACAGCTCTCGCGTATTGTATTTTGGCAAAGGCAATACGTTCTAGTTCGCCTCCCACATGTCGGCACGAAGACGAAAATTGCTGTGATATTAGAAGCATCTTCTTGTATATTTTATACCTACTTCTTTTAAGTAGCTTCAGCGGTGTATCGGTTTTGAACCACAGGTGGCTTTTAATTTGTACGTTCTTTAGATCACGTTCGAAGGGTTAGAATACGATCGTACGTTATTCCTTGCTTTTCGATATCTAATCATCTATATCTATTCGTCGTATCATTAATACGATTAGCAATTTGCGATATCTGACGAATCTTTCGAATTGGAATATGCAGAGCGTATTCTCATAAAAGTCTTTCAAGACTCAGACTGGTGAAAGCTAATGCGCGTTTTAGTTACAAAAACAACGCAACAGACTGGTAGCGTCAGTCCAAGTTTCGATGCGCTCGAAAGACGCGTTTGGCTGGCGAACGGTTAACACACGATATTATTATTTGGCCAGCTCACCATTGTTTTCCATAACATGGCGGAATACGTTGCAGGGTAGCGGTGAGTACGTGTTTCGCACGTTTCCCCACGTTGATCGTACCTCTGTGTGTAACCGAGGCCGGGCAAGACCAGGGCGCATATCGACGTTTAATCAGACACGCCGCCCGCATACCGATGCAGCGCCGGCGCTGCTCCCCCTCGCTTGCAGCTTCGCCCTTTCTCCCCATTTCTCCCCCTCCTTTCCACCCCTTCCACGGTTTATGTTTGTCATGCCTGAATTTTATTTCACCCTCGCGACGGCGGCCCGTTTGCTCGTTATTGCCCACCCGAAAATCTATCGGAAAATTCGTTTCCGCACATTTTTATACCGGGCAAAAATGTTCCGGGGATAATCTTCGAAAAACGGCAGGAACGAAATGCAGGCTGAAGGGATAGGAGGTGGGGATGAAATTAGGGCGTAAATATTTTGATGCGAAGGCACGAGCTAGATTTCCCTTTCTCGAGGTTCCGCACTGGTGCACGATGCGAACAATTGTGATCGTAAGCGTGAATGATTTCGAATATCAGGAAGCGACTTTTTTTAAGTCCTTAAGTAATGTAAGCTGGATTGTCGCTTAATATTTCTGGCGTTTTGTCACTTTGGCAAGCGGTCGAGTATGTAAGTGAATCGAGGATGCGAGTAATCAATGGGTCGTTTAACGCAAAGTAGCGTAACGTGCTTACAAGTCGACCTGGCCTGCGTGCAAAATCTCGGGATTTGTTATTCGACGGGCTCGCGTAAACACGCTGGCCGACCGCGCAACGTTTCGGAGGATGAAACTCATTTCGGTCATTGTTCTTTTTTTCAGGATGCAGAGACAAAGCCGGAGTAGCTCGGAGGTGGAGGTTGCGCTTATGCGCCCCGTAAGCACGGCTGGCTAATAGCACTACGGCCCGTCCCTGACACCCTGCAGCCACACCAGGTAGGATCCCTTTTCCCTTCGCGTACACGCGCTTTTCGTGCACCAACGATCCTGCGCAACCTTCCGACCGTGTGCTTCGCGGCAACACGGCCGTTTATACGGCACCGGCCAGGCCGAAATCGCTGCACTATCCTGATTGCGTTTTATGATGATTTTGAAATACGACCGCTTCGAGGCCAATCGTCCAACTGTAGCTTGGATGGTATAGACCTCAGGCTAGTTCTCTCGAAAGCAATATTCGATATTAACCAGGCGCACGGTTTACGGCTTAGAACATTTTAGTGTCACAATTCACTAACGGTTGGTGCACGAGGATGAAGAAAAACGCATACGGTTCGTATTAGCTTTTTTTTATCGCCAAGATGTTTCATAACACTAAACCTACCGAAGCGTTAAAAGTCGCTGTCTTAGAAAATTCGCTGTATTTCGTAAGAGGGCATTTTTCGATATTTTCCATGATTCTTGTGAATCATTCTATCGATCTATCGATACCTCTTCTCAATAGCCTCTTTCTTTAAGGATATACGTGGTGTACATAAATATGTCCAGAAAGTGGCTGGTAGGTTTAGTGTTAATTTACCAAGGGATATTTCTAACGCGTGCCGAGTTGGTATCCTTAGGATAGTTTATCTTGGATAAAGCTGTACGAGTCCGGGTCGAGGTTTAGCCTGCGGTAGATGCCGGATTAAATTACTACGAAGGAATATGCGAAATAATTAAGGGAGGCGACGTGCTTTTTCCGTGCAATCCTCTATACCGTTTGCGCGTTCATCTCGTTGCATTTATGGCGCATTCTCATCTTTTAACGATCCCACAAACGACGCTTTTAACCGGAGTAATATTGCCCCTAATGGTTCTCCTTCGTCGCGACGCTTTCGACGCCGAGAGAAGCGCTTTCGAGAAAGTAGGCCCATGCTCGTCCATGATAATATGTGCATACGCGGACATGTGGGCACGCGCTTGTGCCACGTCAAGGAAGATACCAGGAGCGGATAACGGTTCCGAGAATGGATTACACGTTACGATTAAGTCCCGCTCGCTGCGCTTCGATTGATAGTTCGACATATATAGGTCGAACGAATGAGCTATATACTTATTATATATATACAATTATTATTATTTATTATGTATGCATATATTATATACATATGTATTGGGTGTATAACTTTACTTCCGCCGTGGCCAGCGATGGACAATACCTCGCATCATAAATGTACGACTAGTTTTTTTTTTAATAAACCCTCGAATTTCGGAAAAAACCAGAGGAAGCAAAGTTGTTCATCTAATACATCGTACGTATACTCATGTATATTGTATACATGTACTAATAAACCGTGATCGTCCCAAACGCGAAGTTAATAATTCCTTACATCGGCGTTAGGAGGCACGTTGCCATCGATTTCTAATCGAATAAGCGTGCGAGAAAGAAGAACTCTTTAACCCAGAATTAAGAAAAATATTACTCGGACCATAACCCTCCACTTTCGATACCACGACTATAATCACCCAACGTCTGACACTCGCTATGTCCCACCAGCATCCACACTCACCCGCTTCTTCTTTAATAATATACACCTTGGTTCAGCTCTTTCAACTCGAACACTCCCAATACTTCCTCATACGTTTCCACGCGCCCCTGATTTACATTACGTCGCGAACTGACAAGAATCGCGCTTTGCATACGGAAAACCGTGCGTCCCTTTGTAAACCACCTATGCAGTACCGCTATATTCCCCATTCGAGCACGTCGAGTGCACGGTCGAGAGACGTAGCCGCATCGGGAGAGGGTTGAAGGCACTGGCGGCCGCGGTGGGACTCACGGCAAGCGTCGTCCTTCCACGTGCGAAAAAAGATCCGCGGCACTAACTGCCCGGCGTTGATTGCGGTCATTCCTTTTTCACGGCGTCTTAAGAAAGCTGCACCGGATGTCGTAACGGGGCGTTCGCAGCATACGAGAAGAGAAAGACGTTGGGTTCTCGTGTTACAGGACGGCGGCGGTGCCTGGCAGACGGCGATGTCATCCGAAGCCGCAGCCTCGGGTAGGTGGGATGAGAAGAAAAGTGGCGATAGAGGTGTGGAACGAATGAACGATGTACGGTGAGCGTTAGGATGGAAGCAGATCCGACCTCAGCCACGACCGCAGCCTTCTTGCAATCTCGTCTAGACGAGACACGTGGTGTCTACGCCCCGTTGTTGCCGTTTTTGCCTCTGGTGCAGCCCCGATCGCGGGCCCCTCTTATCGTCGCGCTATCGGGCCAAGGGCGTGCACGTTGCGCGCCAAGATAATGGCTCTCGCCGGAAAACCTTCTTGCTCGGACTTACGCTGGGAGGATTATCGTCGGTGCCTGGTAAACCCGCTTCACGCTCGTGGAATCGTTGGCTTAGATTCTCGCCTAATTCAAAGGTGAAGGAGACGGTATGCGAGAGGCTGAATGATGGAGACGCGGACGAAGGAGATCTTGGTTTATTATTCCTACTGGTTTTAAAGCCGTCGAGGAGAATTTGATGCATGGTGCCAGCATCAAGATTTATTGATTAGTCGATACTTGAATTTATTTATTAAGATTATTGATTGTTGGATATGTAAAATTATCGGGAAGTAAGATTTGTGTGGATGTGAGAGAAGTGGATTTTGAATATTGGGGAGATCGGAGGTTGCTGACGTTTTCTGAGAGCAGCGAGGAATGTGATGTGATTGTAATGTTCGCGATGTAATTTCATACGGAAGTAGGGATAGCTTATCGTGGCTTTAATGAATATTAACTGCGACGATGTCGGTTTACGAAGCTTTGTAACTCTTGGGTAAAATAAAAAATTAGTATAAATATCTTAGTGACACGTGACGCATAATTATTATCATAGCACGACTATAATTAATAACAATTGAAAGACAAACCAATGCTTTTTCCAAACACCAGGTTGATAAACTTAAACCAAGTCACTCGGCACACCGAATATCCGAGAATTCCAAAACAATGATGTAACACGTCACGTCGCGTCCATTTTCGTGCACACATTTTGCGCACCGCTCCGGTTACATTTTAGTAACAAACATCGGAATCGTTTGTCATCGTTACACGCCGAGCATAGCTCAACGCCATCGTTATGCGCCAAACAATGACCAATGGTTATATTTTTTACGCTCCCGCGAAGCCCTGGCTCTCGTAAAAAGCACCGTGTCATCCGCGCCACTCGCGGTTGTACTTACATCGCATCAAAACTCTGGCCCTGCCGCGAAAGGCTCTGTGTCATCCGGCACGCTCGTATTTGCATGCCGCATTAAATTCTTCCTCTTCACGGAAAGACGCCCCGTCATCCGCCACGTTTGTGTTTCCACCCGCGGCAAAAAAAAGCTCCTTCCCTCTCGTAAGAAGCCCCATCGCGATTCGCCCCCTTCTCGATGTTTACGCGCTGCGCGAAATGCAGCCTTGCCGCAAGAAGTTTCCCCAGGGAGGTGTGGAACTTCGGGGAGGCCGCCAACCGCAAAGGACCAATTACGAAACTATTTCTGCATCCGCGGAATAAGAAAGGGATCGAAGCGGCCTCGTGGCGACGTTGCTGCCTACCTGGATTGATAAGTTGAGCATTCGCGAACAATATCTCCGCAAATTGCGGGGGTGGGGCACTCCCCCCCTTAATAACGGCTACACCGGTAACACGACAGGGCGGTGAAAGAAAAGGTGAGGAAAGGCGAGCTGGCACGAATTAATTAAAGGTGGAATTTATCAGAAACGATATACACCAGCGTGGCCCAAGGTGCAATTATCGTTAACGCTCTGCTCCTTTACGGGCCGCTACCTCGTAAGTTACGAGTCGTAAATGTAAATGTGAGATTTGTAAAACGGCACAGCTGCCCCTGCCGGGGTTATTAGTGCACTTCTGGGGAAAGTACGGTGGACGTAATTAGAGGTGGTAAATTATTATTGCGGCCCTCGGCTCGCACGTGTATATACGAGGGCGTATATAACTTTCGGCAAGGATCACTTTTCCTCGGGCCGCCTTCCGCGGCTTTCTCGCTTGTAATTCCGCTTTTGTACTTCGTGGCCCTCCTGATCCGTATCCCAGCCTCGCGAGCTTCGTACCGTGCAATGACCGAATGACTGATATAAAATATAATGTTTCCGCAAGCAGAGTATAGCTAGATTCGACGAGGATAAGACTTTTTACATGTTCATTTAATTATAAATACAGTATTTATTAATTATATTATTATTACTATATATATTATGATATTAATCAATTATTAGTACAATATTTCTGGGAGCTGAGTATAGCTCGATTCGCCGAGGCTAAGATATATATTTGAGATCAAATATTTTTTGTTTCATGTTAGACGGATTTTCCAAGGGCTTCACAAGTGCATATTACGTAGAACGTGGGTGTGGGATGTTCGTGCTCTGTTTTGATAAAATGCTCATTGTCAACGATTACGAGGTCCCGCCTAATGGCTATTCGAGAAACTGCAACTCGAGCTTGGGTCAAGAAGCTAAGGTATAAAATGCAAGTCTCCGATATCAGGCCGTGACGTGAAACGAAATGCGATGCATGACGCTCGTCCCCAGGAATTCAAAACGTTTTGACGTACGTACCGTATAGGGAGGCGGAAAAGGAGGTGCCTTCCGGTTCATCGGATACAACATCCGACAGTGACGTAAAAAGTGCTTCCGTTTCGTGTAAAAAGCTGTTTCAAGCGCGAAAGGCGATATTAATTGCAAATTTTTAATTTACCATTCCATTGGGGAGAAACTCTCGAGAGTGATGTCTCGACTGCTTAAACCTGATTTCATCATTGTCAATGAATTGATAAATTGAACAGATAAATCGCTAGTTATCCACATTGCGACGTACTTCCCAACTTTACACGGTATATTAATAACGCGTAAGATTAAAAAAGAAACGACATTTTCATGCCATAAGCATTAAATTACTTGCATTTCACTGAAGAGACGTGTAAAAATTTAAGTAAAATATCCTTTGAACAGGCGATACAGAATACATTGGTTATTGGCGACTATTTTACTATCGCATATGAAAAAGTATGAAGTTCCAGGAACAAACCAGTATTTGACGACACTATAAGGGACTAATTTTAAAGGCTTTTAAAACGCAATGAAGCAACACGTTTGAAAAAACATTTCGATAAACGGACTAAAATTAAGTCGACATATTGTCCGATTAATGAACTTGCCGGAAGCAACTTGCAAACTCGAAAGTCAATACCAAGACGCACATTGTGCGGCGGATTCCTGAGCGCGATGACGAATGAAATATTTGTAATCCAAAGCTGATTACACCGTATTATATACTTACGTCAACATTCCGACAAGTGAAGGTGATAACGCGATGACGTCCGGCAGAAAGGTATGCAATATAATCGATGGAATGCGTAATGATCGCACGGCGCGTGCCAAATTGCAAAACAGCGGACTAAAATTTTATATCGATATCTCCTCGTTTTCTGCGCATTTAATCGATTAAATGAGTGCAGTTTAACGAACACGCTTACTATAACTGTACGAATCAACGTTTCTGCACGTACGAAAGTTATTTTTAACGGCAATATTAGTCGCTATCGAAATTCATATTAATTTCCGTGTTTGTTCCGCGTGTAACGTGTCAGAGATTTTTTACTTATACCAGAAGAAACCTTTTTATCTCTAATTCTTTATTTATTTCCTTGTACAAAAGAAATATAATTTTCTATTACGAAAAAGAAGATTAGATGCTGCTTATGACAAAGCATTACAAGAAAAGATACTAATGGAGAATATCGCACCGGATAATAATAAATGTGTCTAAAAAAGAACAATATAACATCGAGCATAACGGTCTACGAATTCGCATAATATTATGGATGGGTAAGCTCGGGATGAAAATAAGAAAGACAAATTTGTGACGAGCATCGTTGAGAGGAACTTTACGTAACGCAGTTTGTTATTGTCATAAAAAGTAATTATTGTCCGGGGAATCACGGAGCAGGTGTTTTTCGCGAGAAAGAGTAAAATGTAATCCATTCGAAATTGCCACATCTTGCAGCTTGTTATTTACGTAATTTATACGTACTCGTTACCGCTTAATATTGCAAAAAGCACTTTTAAGATTATTTTCATAGTCTCGATGCACCATTATTAATTACGGACTCGTAATCATAACCGTGCTGAGGGTATCAAGATTCATCTCGAGTCCTCAAGAATACATCTGTCACAAATACGATGCTGTGATTATCATTAAACCGAGTATCGGGGAATTAATTCATAAAACTTGATATTTATCGAAGGTAAGGGACTTTAATAAGGATTTACGAGTTTGCGAAAGAAACGTCATTAATTTTTAATTACAATACCATTATCAGGACCATAATCGATACCCTTGAATGTTGGTGGGATATCGAGTTTGAAGGAGAAAACGAGATCAAAATATTACGTAGAAGTTTCTTTAACACGAAAAATCTTTTTTTCCTTATTTCAAGAGTAACGAGCCACCCTCCTGAATTTCCACGATATTTCTTAATTATCCGTTAGTGTAAGATGCTTAAAAATTTTTTATGCCGGTCGAACGCGGGGATTAACAGCACTCTGTCCTGGTTATTTGCCTTTGGTTCTATATCCCCAAGCAGGGTACCAGCGCGCACCGCAGGAGGAGTAGGAAAACAGAGAAAGAAAGCTGAAATCCTTAGGTAATTCCGGATAACGGTTTTCGCGCCGCTAAACCGTCGTCGAATTACAAAGTAACCGGCGCTCGTTATCCGCATTAGCATTAATTAACAGCAACAAGTACACCTGCGCGCTAGGAATGATCTTCCGCGAAGAGGGTATTCCGTTTACGGAAAAAATTACCTTCGCCTTCGTGGACGAGCCGCGAGAACCTACCGGTTACTACAGCTGTCAAAATTGAATTTGTTGTGCCGTATGAAATTTTAATAAGTCACGTTCCATTAAATGGAATCGTCGAAAATAGCCAGCTGGTTTATTATCGACGCCGATGAATGACAGGCGGAAAGCGTGTATCGTTTCGGATAATTCACCATCCACGTAAATCAGATCGATGCACCGCGGCTCTGGTGGATAATAAAAATATTTTCGCGCCACACATTTATCTTCTTATGCACATCCTAAATTCATTTCCCGCAAAAATGTGCGCGCGGGTAGCTGTAAATCGTGGAGTTTAATAAGTGTATATTTCACACTTGAATGAAAAGGTCACGCGTACGCGCGAAATTATTTCCGTGTTTCTGCCCGAGGATTATACTGTATTTTTATCCGCCAGGTGGCATGTTTCTTTTTGCTTACAATCTTCACGATTCAACCGTGCGAACGTGGATATCTGCGGAGTGATTAATTAATTTTATCTTCGACTTCGATTCATAATCAATATATTTCTTTAGAGGCCGATCGCAAATGGCCGTACATTTACGATCGACTATTCGTAAGGCGAATGAAAATGATTGATCAAGGTTAACAAAGGGACGAGCTTTACGCCCGACACCCGAATCGTCCAGGATGTAATGCACGGGAGAAAACAAGGGGTAGGAAATTTGCGCCGAGTCCCGTGCAACCGCTGGAAAAATATTTGTCGATGAATATGGAAGGGTGTAAGCTGGAGCGATTTTCGAAACCGCGGAGGATGTTTGCGACTCGCAGGAGCGTTTGCAGCCAATTCGCAAACATTCTCACCATGGTGACTCGATGAAAGCAAACCGTTCGGCCGAAATGTATATTCCGTGCTCGTACGAAATTACCGGCCGCGTTACATCCAGGACTCGCTTTAGATGGTAATAAGTTACGAGGCTGTCTCCAAGGAGGAAAATCTAGACCCTCCCACGGCGTCGAGGGGAAATGTTTTGTACCGCTGAATCGTATTTGCTCTTGAAATAACAGAGGACCGGCTACATTATTACTGGCCATAAGTACTGAGCGATCCCATAATAGGCGCACAAACTTTGAGGGTACACTTCGTGCCCTGCGGATGAAGGAACGTATCTTACTTTTTCCGTCTTCAAACGATTTAATTTGGAACTTTATTTATTTTCGTTATTTTTAAAATAAAACTTTGATAGTGTATTACTTGGATAGTTTTATCTTTTGTGGGCCAAGTGATCGATGTAAAAATATAATTACGAAATAATGTCGAAGATAATCATTAATGGGTGTTATATAATTTATAGGGAATTTTAACGCGAAACTTGTGTTCTGTAGTTTGAATAAAAATATATACATTATAGCGATGCGTGCAGAAACTTAATTTTTCTTCCGTTTAAGAGGGAAAAATTGATCAGTGAAAAATACTAGTAAAGCGCTTGATCCCTCGTCGATACCATTTCGTACAAATTAACCATTGATAAGGGGAGCTGCATAATACAGAACTCCACAATATCTCTTCCAATAATAATTCAGGAACTTTAATGAGAGGATAATACATCATCAGTACAGCTTTGCCGATCCATTCATCGATCTAATTATCGTTAAAACAATTATCTTATTATATTCCTAAGTATTAATTCCATATTCATTCCACCTGAGTCCATCGTTCCACCCCATCATAACCGCCACGATTATCATTCTCTCTTACCATTAAGAAAATAACATCGACGAATTACTGCGAACACTCAATAATGGACGCTGGTAGAAACAATAATGCGCCGATTTGTGGTAACGTAAATAAAAACTTTCGAGTGTTTGCTTCGACAAGAACGCCACAATCGGACGTGTGCCGTTGGCCCAAAGGCGCGTACTCGATTCACAGTCGTTTGTGCCAACAACCAATTTAGGCATAGAGCGTGAGAAACCAATTGCTGACCGACGATGGTTTAGATTGACCTGCTGGGCACCGAGGAACGGGGGCATTTCGGTACTCTCGAATCTCGTTAGGTCACGTTGATTAACCTTTTAACTGCCGCGTTAATTCACCCTGCATGACTTTGCTGCGCTCATTTTGAGTAACTCGAATCGAGCATAATCGGAGCCGGCATTATTAAAATTTAATGTCGGGGGGTCGTCCGTGGAGGAGCGCCACTACCGAAGGGTTAAAACCCATTAAATGTCGCGTGAATTTATTGCGCGTGTCTCGCGCTTCTGGGCATTTGAGACAAAGTAACGTGAGAATAGCCGGATCTAGATTCGTTGAGTGTTGATAAAAGAATAAACGTAAGAAAAAAGTAAACCAGAGGATTTGACTTCCCGTGGAAAATCAGGGGTATTATTCGATAATAGCTCTTACATAGTGAACGATGTTTGGAGAGAAGTTTTCCTTGATTTTCGGACGTACACGTTCGATTATGAGGAAAGGGTATTGGTTAGTCTACAGTATAGCCCTCAGTTTCCAGGACCAAAATCAAACATGCATAACTTTAAAGTTATTGGTTGTCGAATCTGTGAAATTTTCACGATTGCAAAGTGTGCTCGCAATTTCCGGAACCTGATGTCATATATTATCGATGATAAAGCTCGCCGGGTTATTCCTCACGTGCGTTTTCCAATCTCACATTGAATGAATAAAAGGGCGTTGCTCTAAGAGGTTATATTAGCGGCCGATAAATTCAACTTGCGCCCGCGTATCTGGATTTTTGGGGCGTGTATGACTTTAAGGGTATTGGATTTCGCATCTGTGAAATTTTTATAACCGCAAAGTGCACTCCAAGCTCCGAGGACATTGCATTATAAATTATCAACGTGGCCCAAAACGTATTTCATCGGCTGCACCTTCCGTGCTTGCTCTCGATAAAAACAGCGCGCTTTTTTAACGGATATTTTATTAACAGACAGTACACTTAAGGTGCGCCCGCGCACATGGATATTTGGGAGCGTAATTTGTGTAATTACAAAATACAGTCGGAATTCCTAAACCATTGTACTCTAAATTATCGATAAAGTCCAGCAACTTTCCCAATTCCGGATGTGTTTTCAAAAAGGAAGCGCGTATTTCCTTGAGATGTTAAACCAATGGTTTAAACATGTTGACGTGTATCTGAACGTCGTTGTAACATGAAGTGCTGACGATTCAGCATACCTGATTAATACCCACCGGATGAGCCCAATAAAATTTTTCCTGGCTTATTTTCGCCAACCTACCGTCGATAAATCTGCAATTTGTTTATCACACGTGTAACGTAAATTCATCTATAAACATATTTCGATGTCGAGGCGATAGTAAAAGCGTTATTTATTACGCGGGGCCTTAATGGCGTCAGAACGTGAGAATATTCCGCGGCTAAATATAACTAGGATTCTTAAATAGTTGTAAAGCTGCTACCTGTGAGTTTATATCCCCGTATTTTACGGCGCGATTATTAACGTCATATAATTATTTGTCGCACGACACATCCGTTACAGCTGCACGGAAAGACATCAAACACGGCGAGAAACGTTTCTGTCTTTCGCACGATTTAATGCTGGAACCGGCCAACAGCGGTAAACGCTTATTTTCTGTGTTAACACGCTCGAAGCAAGGTTCGTAAACACCTTGAGAGAGATGCTTTTCTGAATGTTTAACGTGAAACATCGAAAAGAAATTTATACAAATTGTACATAACGCTAACTTTCTGTCGTTCTCAATTATTAACGATTAGTTTGATGTTAAAAAAACGTTAGCGTAGTGTCAGCAGAAAAAGTTTCGTATTGGTTTAATATTAATCCAGTATTAATTCAATGAGCATTTTTTAGATGATGCTTCATGTCCTAATTATTTAAATAATGCTCGTTAAAAGTAATATGAAAGCACTTATACGAAAACTACCGTAAGCTTGTCATGGATTTCGCGTGTAATTTAAGACCATCCGAAACGTGGCCCGCGGGTACATATATGATGAATTGTTTTTTTTTATATATCCGCTATTTCCATTTTTATCGTATATCGATTACCATGTAAATACCTATCCTTGTTTTCTCAGTGCGGATTTTTTTTTTTCATATCTCGTTATACAATTGTTTTTTTCCCATTTACACCGATCGTACGCTTTCGGTTTACCTTCGCATTAAAATTAATCGTTTACAATCAAGATTAACAAGTACGAAGATTGTTTTTAAGCCGGATTTCAAATGAAATACGAAATATAGCCTTTATTCTTATTCATACGCAGCCCTTCGAGATCTTCAAGCCGCCAATGCGGCGAGTGGTGCAATTTCTATTAGCCAGGCCTGAAGTAATCGAACAATTCTTTCGAACTAAAATTTCCACGATACTTTCTTTACCGAGTTACCAGTTCTAAAGCCGGCCTATCATCAAGGCTGGGAGGAAAGTGGACGAAAGGTGGCCCTCGAGAGCCACAATCGTACAGCGGATAGAGGTTCGTATTTCCACGCGGAACATCAGACTTCGAATCCCGCCCCATCACCGATGCTTTTCCCCATGTAATATGCACACCATAGCTCCAGAGGTTCGCGAACCACTTTAAATAGCAGAACGCCAAATAACCTTAGCGATCGAAGCGGAAAATAAATCGAAGAAGAAAAAACCCAGCTCTTCGCCGCCATATCGGATAGAAGCTCGGACCCAGCTTCGAATCTCGCCCATCGCTTCTTCCTTTTTCCATATGATACACATACCGTAGCTCTGCTGGTTCAGAGCCCACCTTAATCATGTAAGGTTAGCATGTCTAACGCGTACGTGGATGCATTGCTTAGTAAGGCCGCCGGTCGACAGGTGCGAGAGAAGCGAGGGAGTCCTGAGTTTCCTCGAGGAAAGAGAGGAGAAGGAGAATAAGCGAACGAAGGGTCGAGAATGAGATTACGTAAAGGTCATATTTATGATTATCCCTCTCTTTCTGTGCTCAAAAGTGTATACCTTTGTCGCTATTAATTCCATCGCGACACTGTCCGCCTCCCCCTTTCATTTCACCCTTGGCGTCTCCTACGAACAGTAGGTCCTAGTCCAAACGACCTCAGCGGTGGGTGTCGAAAATGGATGAAAAAAGCCAATGGCGGCTCTTGTTCGCGCGCATGCGCAGCTCGAGGCTTTCGGTACCGGCAGTGGGAACCGGGCCAAGAGCATCGGTTGGCCGGCCCGTGACATCAATCCTTTACTCCTGCCCGCAGCGTACTTGCACTCACGCAATGCACATGGCTCACGTGCGTATGCAGCGAGCCGCACACCGTGTAAATTGCGCAGTATCCCGCGGATTGCACCATCCTCGGCAACGAATTGTCGCGACACGGAGCGCGGCTCCGCAGGCCGGGGAGAAAGGGAGCCCCGATCGAATGAGAACCGATGCGGTGGGCTTCTGCATCGATTTTGCATCGAAGAAGTTCGCCGGAGGTAAGCGTATTACCTTAGGTGTATCGAGTGTCATTGATTTAGAACGGAGTCGTCGGACGTGCGCGATAGGCTGCGTTGCATCGGCAAGGCATAAATCAGGTTTGTATCCTCGTCCCTTGCCGGGAATCAGTGTAACGAGAATCCAGTGGAAAATGGATGGTCGAACGTAGCGTTATTTTCGACTTTTCAACTCGACGATCGAGTTATGCGTATAATGCTAACTGGATGGCCGCGCAATGAACAATCCGCGAGTTCTCTGAATTTCTCGACTATTTACATAAGCGCGATCCGATGGAAAGTTAGAGATTCCTGCCCCCCCTCGTGGACGTTGCGCGCTTCCGGACGCTATCGTGCATCGTCGAACGACTTCGATCCTCGATTTCGCTCAATTTTTTTATCTTACCTACTTTCTTTGTATCGCCCCGATTTACAGTTTTGGCAAATTCCTCGTTAGATAGGGAGCTCATCCTGATAATAATTTAACTCGATTCTCAATTCTCAGGAAATCCGATACTTGAGTATCACAACACAACAAATAAACAAGTACACAAAAATGCATGGAAAACCGGATAAAAGTCCACGCGTAACTGAACACTACACCTAGCATCCCCTCTCCAGTCACATTTATATATACTAACTACACCCTTAACCAAGAAAAGGACAAAGGAGAAGTGTCAATCGATTAATACACCGATCCAAGAGCTACAATTAAATCATGAAATATCTCGGAAAATAACTGTCGATCGGACGGGTACGGTGGCCTCACCGTAAAAACAAAAAAGGAGCATAACCGCGATCCGTAGGAAATCACGAGAAAAACCGGGTTAAAATCGCAGCCAGCCGGCATATCGCAATTCCGCCAAGCGAAAGGACGTTGCATAGCGCCAGGCTATTAGTATACGTCCCCGACACGCTCGGGACGATAATTTCCAAAATGATTATACCCCTGCGCGCGTACCTCCTTACGTCTAATTATCCCCGATTCCTATGCGGCCGTATCCTTTTTTTCTTGCCCATAATCCAATACCGGGAATACCTCCGGCGGTTATCGAATAAGAGTGAGAAAAGGCAGGCGAGGCGAGGAGTACCTGAGAACCGTGGAGAAGGAGGGCCAGGGCGGGAGGGGGGAGGAGCGTGGCTCGATTAGAGCAGGAATTACGGAAGCTCCTCGAGCTGGCGAGGTTGTGCAAGGCTGCGGCAGGGCCGTAAAAACCGGGCGCAATCGACGCAACGACTGGCGCCTCCTAATTGGCATGCCTACGCCGCGTTATTGCGCGGTAATAATTGTTTCTTGACGTTTCGTAACGCGCCCCGCCGCGGCCTTCCCTACCGCCCGTGGCGATTACCGCCAACTTCTCGGCCGAGGATCCGCGCGAAATATTGCGCCAACCGGCTGCCGCAATTTCATTTCCATTAGATTCCGCGATTGCGCCGAATTGCGACTCGGGGTTTTTCGCAAGTCTTGGTGACTTGCGTGAAGGTGGAAGGGGGCATTGATTTTTGGTTCGCGTATCGGGAGCTAAGGGGGTGGAATGTGGGTGGAAGTGAGTTCGAGGTGGATGAGTGATCTAAGAACGAGTATCGTGTCGATGCTTCTTACTTCTGCTAGTTTCGACGACAGAAAAGCGTTGGATCGTTCTTCAGGATGCGAAGGAGACTTTGGAAGATCGTCTTGGGAGATGAATTTGGCGATGAGCGACTGCGGGGATTATGTTATTGTTGTATTTTATATCTGAATCGGTGTGGTTTGGATAAATCGTTTTCAGAGCAGCTAAACGACTGGTCTACGTTTGTAGGGATGCAAAGGACCGTGCGACGTTCTTTCAAACCCCACATTAGAGGCGCATCCAGGATGAAATTATAGATCGTACGTTATGGCAATAAAATCCAGCGTGCAGGATAGCCATAAAAGTGAACGACTGAAAACTACGCAATATGGTAATGAATGTTTAAGGCACGAAATTATTTACGGTCGCGCTTAATTGTACGTTGCACTATGGGCTAGCTTATGGATCGCCATAGACGTCGATCGGGCCGAAAGAAACCACGATCCTGGCTTCGTTTCAACGCGCGCTGGTTTTCATCGGCAAATACCGATGCTGGAAATCGATAGAAGCGAACAAAAACCGTGTCCGTGAAACATTCGAAGTCGGACGACAGCGGCTCGAAGCTCAACGCTTCATCGCCGGTAACCTTCGATTATAGGAAATCCATGTTATTAAATGATCCCAATCGAGCATTACAACCAGTACGATGCACTCTTGCCGATAATCACGATCGTCGATCGATACTTCCATCCAGAAGGCTCGAGCCTCGAATCGCACTCGCGCCAGGACTTTCCAGAGGTTCGAAATCAATTTCACAACTCCTACGTCCAACCGTCTTAGCGATCGCTGCTAAAAATAAAGCGAACATAACCCAGCCAGTATCCAACCTTCGATACGCTCCTTTTATACGATAAATAAGCGTCTCAAATTCCTTTCGATTCTCGAGGCGGTCGATGGGTCGATCCGCCAAGCGCTCTTAGGCGTCAGCGAGGAAAGGGTTGGAAAAAAGCAAAAGGGAAGCGCGCGATAGAACGGGGGTGATGTAACGCCGAGGAAGAGAGGCGCGCAGATTTTCTACCGCGGCACGTGTGTAAGGCTTATTAGCAGTCACGTGTATCGGCAGGCAGGCCTTAAGGCTGCGTTTCCACGAGGCTTTGTTTATCGCACGGCTCGCCGGGGCGGCGATAATGGACCGATCGAACGGATGGAGGGACATGTGGGTTACGCAATCGAACGGGGAGCTCGATTTTCTTCAAGGACGTGGCGAAGCACCGCGAGGACGAAATCGCGGAGGAATCACGAAGGAAGAGAGAGAGCAAGAGAGAGGCAGGGGGTGAAAAAGGCGCGGATTTTTATTTCGAGTAAGGAAGTCACGGTGGAAGCCTTGAGAATCCAGGGAGGCTTTGGCGCGCGGACATGCGCCGATTTGATTAATCGACGAGGCCGACAGGGGGGAGTCCCTCTGGTAACGCATTTTTTATGCAGATGCTACCCTCGCGAGCATCGGGCCTCGAAGGATTATATTTACAAAGAGGGAGAGTCATTAATCCCGCTCGAGCGGAGCGGCGTGGAAGGCTCTTTCTATATTTAAGATCGCGCGGCACGGTGTAAAAATAATTAACGCGCATATTATGGTACGGAATATATTAAAAATAATTGCGCCCAACGTCTGCCTAAACTGTGGCCGCCTCTCGCGGATTGGCCGATGCGCCTCGAGCCTAGGCGACGGATATTACGCGGTACGATGCAGGCGGAAAGGCCATGATCGCATAAAGAATGTGATCAGGGTGGCTGCGTGGGTCGGAGAGACGGACTTACACGCCGAAGATACGAGTTCGAATTATCGTCCATCATCCCTGAATAATTTCCCACGTGATACGCATACCGCAGGCCAGACGGCTTGGAATTCATATTGAAGAGTGGGCCCTAAACTAAGGGACAGTGGAGCTCGACACCGAAAAATTGAATGACCGAGATCCGGACAAATATCAAGCGCGTCATTTCTGAATAATATCCTATGCGATATACGCATCGTAGATTCATTGGGAATGAATCCACGTTGATCGTTCGTTTCGTAATCGACAAAGCATCGAGGTCAACGATCACTCCGCTCAATTCCCAGGAAACTGGGATCGGAATAAAATAATTTCTCGAAAGAAAAACGTTAATGCTTTTAAAATACACCGATATACTGCTCATTTTCCACGTTATAGAAACGAACCTTAATGTTCCAAGCATAGTTGAATCATAAACATGACACATATACATATACATATAATACCATGAATATCACGCGGGTAGAAATAAAACACTGAAATCCACGATTACAGAGCTGTACGCTTTGCCTCCGTATCGGAAGTAGCTTGAAAATAATAGCTCCTAATCTAAATAAAACTAGCACTCTGCCTCGCCAAACCAAAAGGAAACCAGGCGCGCAGTGTTTAAAGGGGGCGCAAAAAAACAAACGACGACAATGTCTCGGGCCAAATGGTCGAAGGCGATGCTCGAGGAATTAGGCAAACGAGCAGGAACGCGAGGCGGCGCTTCGTATCTGGTTGGAAAATCTTGCTCGATAAGGCGATACGCATCGAGGCACCGAGCTGCCCTCGCGGCCTCGGAAAAATGAGCTAGGAAGCGAGGCCCATTTAGAACCGAGCGATAATCGGCGCGATAAAGTCGGTCCGGCCGAACTCGCGTTACGTCGGATCAGCGGAACGATTTTTCAGGGCTTGGGGTAATCCGAGCCGATGGGGAGTCAGGAATCGTTAAAGCGCATCCAGTCGAGCCTCGAGGGTGCACTTTTGGGGAAGGCGGCCCTTATCGTTGTTGATAAGACCCAAAGATGGATCCTCCGGCGGGCCGATAAGGGGAATTATCGTGGGGCGATGCGGTGACTGTCCCGACAGCCGCAGCTGGTAAGGCCGAAATCCCAAACAGGCTCGTGCTCCTCCTCCTGCTTGGCAGATGCTGTCGTCTTCTCCCCTTTTCGGTTATCGAAACACAGGCAATACGCTGGAGGAGAAGCCCGTACCTCGAATTCCACAAAGCGCCTCACCGTATGCCAGCCTGTCTCCTTCAAGATGCGCCGCTCAACCCTCGGATGAGGGATGCGTCGGGCAGTACGGATTACTGAATGGGTTTTATGCGCATAGAGGATCTCTTTTTTTGTTAATCCGTTGCCACCAGCTGCTGAGATTGTTTAATATGGGAGAAGTTGTTTAAAATGGATTACGGACTACTGAGGCTGTAGTATAATAGGAGAGTTTGTTTACGTTGGTGTGTATAAAATATCGGATTTTTATGCGAGTATATAAAGTTGCATATATTTAGATAACAGAAGGGTGCACGTTTGAAATAATGATTTTTGTGGAAATATGACAAAAATATAAAATGTAAAGAGGTTATGCCATATGGAAGAAGATAAGGAAAGCAGGGAGATAAACGTTCGCGTGTAAAGAAAATTCGACATTTCGTATGCACCAACCTAACAGCAGCGCTGAATAGGAAATTAACGTTGTAAATGTTATTTTAGCACTCTTGGATAAATCGCGGTGCTCCGCGCGATTGGTTTATTTCTAAGATTCAAGTACGAAGCAACAAGGAAAATATTCAAGATGAAATAGTCCCACATTTATCGGGCGAGAGTTGAAAGGCAGATGCGAGGCTCAAGTTCAGTGTCCCGACCTTGCACCGCAATATCGCATCTGCCTTTATGACAGTGATTTTTACGGCTTGCCCTTCCGCGCGCTCCACTCGTGGTTGAAATAAGAAGAATGGAGCGAGCATCGACGGACGCCCATGGCACGCGATAAGCGATCGGCGTTTCTCAGTACCCACGATCGGTTATAATACACTAATAAAATATCCCAGATAGGTGCATGGAAGCGATCGAAGAATTAAACCTAAGAAACCTTTACACGCGAGCTTTATCGTAGAAACTCAACAGTTCTGTACACATCACACTTCCTCCCTCAGAAGACTATCCTGAAACTCTATTCGAACACAACGAGTCTCTCATTCAAAACAGACATTTTATCCTCATGAAATCCTCCATACTCGATACTTGTGTAATTCAAAGGATAACGAGAACGAAAATCGAAGTGTTTCGAGGTATTATACCCCAAGTAGACGCGGCAAACACTCGCGAGGACGCTCGTGCCGATGAGGATCCTCCGCACCGATCGCGAGGCGATACCGGTCCGCAGTATTGTCCCCTCGAACATCGCGATTGCGGGGCGATAAATCTAAGATATTCACCGAGGATCGGGCTCGAGCAGGAGGATGAAAGTTCGAAGAGCGGCGCGGGCCTCCTGCGATTGGACGGGCGAGATTACAAAAAGAGAAGATGGTACGCGGACAGAATTCTCCTTTTCACAGTCGCAGCTGCAGAATCAAGGCTCGCACCTGCCTAGTCCGTGGCGCGGCGTGCCCGAAACCCAAACTCCATCGTGGCAAGGGGCCTGACATTGTTCATTGTACATTGAACGGTACGGAAACGCAAGAAAGTCCGGGCGAGTCAAAGGGGCCTTTGAGAGTCGATTCAACGAAGCTTAACAGGTACCAATCGCAATCCGGTGCATTATAAATTCTACTTTTCATTATTCCAGGGATGAGAGGCGAAGAGTGGAGGGGAGGTGGGGAGGGAGGAGGCCTCGCGGGCGTTTGAATGTTAAAAGAAATTATTTAAAGGCGATCTTTATTTAAGTAAGATGAAAAAGTCAGCTGGCGGACGGCATTGGCATGAATATTCTATCAGGGTTTGTAGGTCGTGGATTCGGCGTGAATTAAGCTTAACTAAGGGATCGCCCGCCTCGTTCGGTGCCCTCTTCTTTTTTGCTCGTCTCGCACTTCTTTGGATTAAGACCGACTCCAACGCGCAATTAGCCGGAGACGGCCAAGTGGCGTATCCCTCGCGTTATATCGAAGCCGATTTTATTCATCGCCGGCCGGAGTTAAAGAGCCGCGAGAGAAGCGGAACGGTCGGCGATCCTCGGAAGTGTGCCTTCGAAAAAATAATATTACATCGAGGCGCCGTATTGGAGAAATGATGGACGCGTTGCAAAGACAATGCTCCTAGGTATGGTCCACGTATACCTTCTGCGACTGTAATCATCGTGATGTATATAAAGAGCATTACATGATGTTTAAAATATAAATATAAATATATACATATAAATTAAATATAAATATATAATTATAAATATAAAGAGTGGAGATAAAAATCATTATGATTAGCGGTAGACAAATCCTTCATATCTATCAAGTATGAGAAAATCATAACTGTCCTTGGACCAACGAGACATTTTTGCGAACCGATCGAAGACCACTCCTTTGGACTCTGTTCGATCCTTTGATACTCCTCTTTTTTTTTTTTTAACATTCCCACAAACATCCGGTCATTAGCCGACATCGATGCGGAGTTGAGTAACATTATTGAAATAAGTCCTAGAACGTTCTCTAGGTTATCGACGCTCATTATCTCTATCATTGCATTCTACTCGTACATTCTTACCCATTAGTCGTTATTGATACAAAGTTCAGCCCGAAGGCACTTACGCGCGAGCATAGGTAGATAATATCGGACGGTGGTAATCTCCTCCTCGATCTCCATCTCGATTCACGTGCCAGTCACGTTAGATCCAGCCGGGCAGGGATCCAACAACATAACGACACTTGTACGTACGAGTATTTGCGCTGCGTTGTAACAATATAAGTTAGCTAATGCGATGTACAGCGGTCGGTCAGGTAGCTTAATTACGGGACGGGGAAAGATCGGATGTCGATGCGTCAACCTGGGCCGACAGGTGCGCATTAGTATGCCGTGCTCAGAAGTCCTGCGCTCCCAAAGAAGTCGGTGAACTTTATTCTTAATAGTATTCTTGCTTAGAGCGAAGTGTTTCTCGGGGGCTATTTTAGCTCCGAGTTTTTTATTCTTCCTACGAAAGCCTCGATAATTTTATTCGTCGCCTCGCTTATATATTACTTTCAGAAAATTAAGTCGATATTTCTAGATATTCGATACGAGGCTAATTTAAAGAACGCGTTATATAATCTGTTTGTAGAATTCTATTGAACGAAAGACTTTCAATTTAGGTTCATCGTGCTTCACGATTCATTTGCCGCTGCGATTTCTATTCTTACGGTTATAGTCGTCTGAAGAATTTATATCTACGCAATACCGATCTATCCTACATATATAAATCTCTTACAAAGAATAAAAGCGTGGAATAATTCTGAAACATTAATAAAAAAACAAAAATTGGCGGAAATAAATGACACGATTAGTGGAGTACGTGAAACTAATAAATACACAATACACACACACGCCAAAGCGCGACAATAATATAATTACCGTTTTAGCAATCAAATCTTCCCCGTGCACGCAAGGACGTGACTTCCCTTATGCGCTGGTGTTCCTACGAAAAAGGCATTAGAGAGGAGGTTAGGCAGGTGCAAACCTCCGAAGAAGTACCGCCGGAGCCTAATTGAATTTATCCCACAGTCGTGATGAAGAATCGGCGCGCACAACGTGCCGAATCGTGGCCTGCCCTGGGGATTGTTTTTCCCGCGAGTCAAGGAACCCGGCGAGTCTCGAAAATCAACAGGAACACCTGTTCGCGGCACGATCCCGGTGCCCAGCGCATGCAGGTAAATGCAGCGCGCCAGGATGCAGAAAGGTTGCAAAGTGCCACCTGCCGAAAGCGGCCAGGGGAAGCACCAGCCGGTGGGTATAGCTGCACGCTCCTTTCTCCTTTCTCCTCCCCTGTCGTCGACACCCCCCGCCCCCCTCCACCGCCCTCTTGTGTTATGCAGGGAGGATCGACGAACCGTGCGGGAAGAAATCGGCCGGGCGGGATCACCGTAATTTTATTGCGGACCAGCTTACAAATTTAACAGGAAACCTGTCGCACGCTTTCGAGACGCATTTAGGTGTAGTTGTATTTATTATTTAAAAAAATAAGAGGAGAAATGTTGATAGATTAATGTTTTAGTGTATACGCAATGACTAAATTATAGAAAATTTGAGAAAGTACGATTTTCTTGAAAAAATGACCGAATGGTTGTTTTGAGTGGTTGTGACTGGTGTTTTGTGGTAAGAAAAGCATAATCAGAAGCAAGACTAGATGAAATTCGCGCGTAGCCGACATATAAAAATTTCATAATCTGTGAGCACAAAGGGTTGAGATTTCGAATCCATACTTCGCGTTTCTCACGTACAATATGCACGCTCGTGAAGAACGAATTTTTGAAGCGAGGCTGAGGGTAAGAACAGTTGACCTTTACACGCTGATGATTTGGTAAAAGATTGCACGGTATGGTGCAACACCTTCCGTTTAAATGTCTATCAATAATTCCTCCATAGAAATGGCGATAGATCGCGGGATAAGTCGTGGCTCAAACTACCAGTCTTGGAACACCTCCTCGCGACATAAGTGGTACATCGATTTACCCTTATCGCAAAAACAAGGAGCCATCGAGTTTGGCATTTCTCGTTTACTTTTTCCCGGACAAAATTGTCACGCGGATCAATATCAAAATTAAAGCCATCCTGTTTCCACGGTGTAGGAAATGACAAGAATCCCTACCTGTGCTGTCCGTTCTTCAGCGTTGAGTACAAAGCAAGCGGAGTAAACCATCCAAGGAGCCAGGCCAGGTCATTAACATGGCTCTCTGTATTAATCGAGAGTTTTATTTTTAGGCGAAGGGGTAAAAATAACGGTGCATAAATTACGTTGCCTTCGCTGCATCCCATTCTTGAAATTTGACCGGCTGAGGGGTGGAATGAATGGCGGCCTTAGATAGGGTAAGGGAGGAGCGAGTATAGAGGCCCGGTACACCAGACGAGGTGGAGATAGAGGTGGAGGTTACCTCAAGTTTACTGCTGATCACCCGATAACCTTCCGCAAACGGGGAATTAATACCTCGTTTGACTTCGAACAAGATCTCTCGTGGCCACAGTTAAGGATCTCTCCTTGTCCTGGCCATATTTCAATTAATACCGGAATGCGATCGGAATTAAAGATCGGAGGGATAACGGGGGTAGAAGACTATTAACCCCTTGTCCTACAATGACGAATAACAGTCCCGACGTGGCTCGCGATCCCAATCAGGGAAAGGTGATAAGCAAGGAGCATAAGCCAACGTTGCTTAGCACCTGAATCTATTAAGCAAACGTATATTTATACAAATAAACGTATTTGTGTAGTTTGTTTTGTTTTTCATCTATAATGCTGAAAATTTTAACACGAGGAATGGAAAACATGGCAAGTTGTAATGAATGGATAAAGCGTGACGTTTGACCCACTGGTGAAAAGAGGTCCGTATTATTCAAACTCGCGAAAGGACTCCAGTTCTATTACAATGGACGATGCATCGACAAGGAAATACTATATATAAGTAACACAGTTTCAAAGTTAATTTTCATACAATTCACTTCTATACAGAACTTGATTTTCAGTCGATTACTCGATCTCGACACCAATTTCTCGATCGTTCAAGGTTCATTATTAATTCCTTCTATCCCTTCTACGCAGGGCCCACAATTTACCAAGATTGCCAGCGCAATAAATCTACGCAAACCGAGAAGCTAAACCCGACGATTCTTCGCGGAACTTCGAATTCCTAATCGCGCGCGATGCCAAAAAGGAAATAATCCCATCGAAACCGGATCATGGCTCTTCCCAGCAACATAATCGAAGCTGGCTCGCCGCGCCAATTAGAAGAAGACCTTGAACTTCGCTACCAATAAGCGGCAAACTTCGATTCTGCCGAATCCCAAATTCCAATCCTCCGATCGGTTCGGGCCAACCGGTGTCCTCGAGCGCGGTAATAAAATCCACCTCGGTCCCGCAAAACGGGGCCGAAATCCGATAGGTATAATTTAGGCTACTAATGCGACGCCCATTAATAAAGGAGTATACTTTGTCTGGTCCTTCGCGAGGAAGGAGGGGAAAGGAGGGGGTCGATTTTTGGTCGGCGAGGGAGGGACCCCGATCGAGAAATCCTGGAGCGTCTAATCGGTCACGATTGGCCGTAATCGAGCGCTCGCAGCCATCGCGGCACCGCCGGTGTAACACGTTTGCGCGGTAATAATCAACGCCGAGCTCCGGTAATAAACGAGGCAAAGTGGGTAATGCTATCCTGCCGGTTAACCCGGGGTGCAATATGCAAGTTAGCGTCTCGCCTAACCGAGGAACGCAGAAATAAAAGGCGGCCCGCTTTGGCCTCGGCCGGGACTGTCGGGAGCGCGCGGGATTGAGGGAGGATCTTCTTTGGGGCAGAACCGAAGCAAACACTGTGTAAGATAAGGAGATTCTACTGGTCGATCGAGAGAGGAAAAGTCGGTGGAAAATAAAATCGCAAGTACGACCATTCATCGCGTTAATCATAGCGTATTCTAAAGCAGTTTCTGGCTCATTTTAAAAATCGTACTCTCCTCTTGTAGGGGGATTTAATTTCTATTCTGTGCACTTAATGTTAATATAATAATGGGATTAAGGGAGGTATGTCGGGAATGAAATGTTATACGAAAACTGTCGTTATGCTTAATTGGTCGTTCTTCCTAGGTTTATATTTATCCAACTATGCTCCTCCGTCCGGCTGTCCCTCATTTGCGTTTTACGGCAAGCAAATGGCATTCCTCCGCGTAATCTGGATAATGAAACCTTGCGAGGAAATTGTCGGTGCGGCGGCTGGTGGAAATTTGGCGACATTTTTGCGGGACTGTAATCTGGAAAGTTTTTGCGCCGCCCCGTTTGAGGCGGCACGAGTGAGACGTCATGCGATGGCAATTATTGGGTCACTCGGCACGCTATTATAGCTTCTCCGGTTGACATACGTATTCGCCGAAAGCACGATAATCCTACCCTTTTCACCCTTCTTTTAACGAGCACGTCGTATTTACCGGGTCATAAAATTTCACGCGCGGCAAAGCTGTCATGCAAAGTCCATTTCGTAACGTGGACTTTAATTTTATACCTCCGGCGCTCCCGTAATCATCGATTTGCTGTGCGCAATAACGACGTTTAATTGGGCTCTGCGCAAAAAGGAGCATGCTCTTGCGATATTAAATTATGAATCTGGCGCGAAGGAATTATTTTTGATGTGCGATAATCGTACGATAAACACGGTGGTTCGATCGAATTCTTCGTACGACGCATTTAGAAATAAATCGCGATCTAAAAAAATGACGTAGAAAATAAAGTACGTTGACCGAAAATAAAACCACTGGGTTGTAGTGATTCGTGGCCTAGATTTGAAACACCGATCCTGAATGTTATCGTATAAATTAGTTATTCAGTACAATCACTGCCGTTAATCCTATCCTTGATCTCAGGGTTAAAATCTCGTCGATTTTGACATCAACCAGTCCAGAATAAAAATCAACCTTCACACCTCCTCAAACTCCCAGTATTAATCGCTCACCATACTCGTTCACAAGCGCCGAATACTTCTCGAGCCCAACCACTACTCCCCTTCTCTACACGACATAACCAACCCAGGACACATCGTAAAAGTACCATTCTTCAAAACTCATCAAAACTAAGACTACCAACCACTTTCCGAACATATCTAACCCACCACTTAGAACTTTAAAAAAAAACAACAAAAAGAACTTTTAAGAAATCAATACAACAACCTCCAAACCGCACGATACATCATGCAAAATCTCAGAAAATGCATCGTCATAAAGCGCTACGATTTTATAAAGAAATGACTCAGTCATTTCGAATGCTTCCACAGTTCCAGCATTGAAAACCCATGAACCTCGCTTCTGTATATATCCCGCAAAGGAAAAGTACGCGGGGCACGCCAAGCGAGGAACAAAGTCGTGGGGAGGTAGGACATCGGCGCGCGCGCGTAGATCGGAGGAAGGCGAGAGGCGGGATTCGACCCTGCGAGATCCCTTTATCGTCGATCTCGGGGTTAAGAACCAGCCGACAGGAGGATCGTTGCGGCAGCAGGAAGGAACAAGAGCGGGGCAGGAGCAGCAGCCGCCTGTGCCGTCTTGGCGGCGGCTGCACGCGGGGAGTCACGTGCATTGCGTGCACACACCGCCTGGGTTAGGTCGATGCACGCGGATGCACAAAGGGCTCAAGCCACGGAGCATGTCCGAGACGAGCCACCTGCCGACAGATGTTGAGTCTAGCGGCCAAGATCCGACCCTACATTACCCTCCAGCCGGGCCTCGCCCCTCCTCGCCCTCCCCGTGTGTCCCTCGCGAGGAACCTTCGATTCGGTACTGCGGAGCTTTGTCCGTGGCTCTTGCCTCATGCGACCGGCACGCAATACCCTCCACCTGCCTCTGGACCTCCTCCGGATCGCCTGGAGTTCCTTCGACCCCAAGGCCGAACTACCGAAAGACCGTCTTTTCGACAAGGGACGATCCCCTTCGCTAGAGTCCACGGTCGTTTAGAAGAGCGCTGCTCCGGAAGTTTTTATCTTCAACGGTAAAACGAGGTTTTTTCCTGGCAGAAGTGAAGCTTGCGAACACGGGGATTATGATGATTATGTGTGTGTGTGTGGTTTTATTGGATGAAGAACTTGATGGAATGGATCTATGAGTGTAGATGTTTAGGTTTATTTGAGTTTTATATGAGGTAGTTTGAATTGTAGCAGTGTAGGAATATAATAGGGTATGGATTGTGTGTAAAACGAGCTGCTGCTTAAATTATAATATGACATTTGTTGTTTGGCGTTTACTTATGTCTATTTAATCACAGTTTATTTGAGCGTAATAACGAGTTTATCAATGAGATATTTGAGCCTGTTTCGATGAATGTATAGGTTTTACATTCGGTTTTACGTTACAAAGTTCTGCGCGAAATTCGTGGTCGAGGCTTTTTAACACGATCGTTTGGTATTTTTAAGTGGAATCAGTGTTGGAGAAATATTTTTTTGTTCTCGAGAAAATCATCGTGGTGCAGCCAGAATCACCTAAGAGCATACTAATATGCCGGGGTACAGTGGTCACATAATATATGCTTTAGAGGACTCAGCTTCGAACATCTATACGGGAGATATAAGTCAAAATCTCGCACTTCTGGACAATTTTCCATGTAATAAACGTTTTTCGTGTAAATCAATTATCCTACCAAACCGTAGGTTCTAGATCGAGCGATCTCAGCGGTCGGTGCGGATAATGGATTAAAGAAAGGACGATCCCCTTTGGCACCTTCTTCGAAAACCGAGATTGCTTACCCAATGGTCGGGACGTTGCGCTGCTGGTCCACTCAAAGGTGCGAGCTAAGATGCTCCGGGGTAATCTTCGGCGAGAGATCGGCTAATGGCGCGATCGACTCTCGAAGATCATCACCGGAGATAAGCTTCCCTGAAAGATCACTCGCAGAGCTGAATCTTTTGCTCGAGATAGCTGTGAGGGTGCGATAGAAGTGGATGCAGAGCTCAGTTTATGCTACTTCAGTTTATGCACTTCAGCTCTCAAGGATTGATTTTTTATTTCCTTGCTCTTTCGACCCATTTTATCAAACCACTGTCATCGTGCAAGCCGAATCGATCATTTAACCGCGGTTAATAATACTTAATCATCGAATTGTTTATACATCGCGTAATGTAATTCGAAAGGCTACGAAGCAGGCTTGAATTATTCTTTTTTTTAAATCACAAATCAATGGGCATTCTTTTTCTTCAAAAAGAAATCCGAGTTTCTATCGAGTACGTAATCTCGAGCGAGTTTCGCCGCTGCCGTGAAAGGAAAGGCTCTCGATAGGCGCTTAATTTCCGACGACCAGGACGCTCTCTGGCGCGGCTGGCACGCGGGAAAATAGCGGCACGCGAAAGATAATACGGCCGATGCGAGCGGTCGTATTCATCGTCGTTCACCACGGAGCAGCACCACGTGGCATGAGCGTACGAGAATCGTCGACGCTGTGGCGATCCGCGGAAAATAGCCGGAGTCACGCAACGAATTATACACCGCGGCTCAAAAGTTTGAGATCGCTTATTTTTCCTGAACGAGCTACGAGTGCAGGTTCGAGGTTTGTACACCTCAAATACCGCGCACTTGGCGAAAAGCCATGGTTGTGAACACGATTACCGTATTATATTTGAAATCATCGCCACTGGTCTATTTCTCGTAACTATAATCCAAAAATATGTCCAAAATCCTCACTAAAACGGAGAGCAATTAATTTGACAAATGAGCCATGAAATGAATCCACAGCAACAATTTCGTAAAAACGCGGATCAATGATCGAAATTTCATCATTCCTCTGTATCCATGACGATCGACTTTAAACCTACAAATCTTAAACTATAATATATAAGAAATACTGATATAATACTTAATCAAGCACCTCATCTACGTCCACCTCTGTCCCCTTCAAAAACGCCCATTTTACTCAGTACGCGAAAAAAATGTCATCCTCTTTGAGGCACAGGATGTCAGATCAAAAATAGATCCACGTTGCGCAGGAATTTTATCGGGTTTAAAATGAAACAAAATTGGTATATTTTGATCAATAAAGGTATAACATCATCTAAAAACAATACAAAATAGTAATAACGCTAATACAATAAACATTCCATTAATAACAATTGGTCAACCGGTAATTGCACGTCGAATGTTGCCAACACAAGGAACACACTTGTAACATTGTTCGAAGACATTACCGACCGCTTTACGTAAATAAGGCGAAATACAAACCTGATGCGCACGAAGCAGCTACCGCGAGATTTCGAGGTGGGACTCAAAATGTCCCAGCATGCCGCGAAGTACATCGAAAAGGTGGGACACTTTTAATCCCACCGTGCCTCAAGGAGTTAAGCAACGCCCAACTTTTGAGCGATAGCACGCGCATCGCCCCCCTCTCCCTTTCCTCGACCGGCCAGAATCGTTTCCGAGATGTCATTCGGCGATGGTATCGCCTGCTCGGCTCTGCCAGGAGGGCACCGGGCGCATTTCGTAATTAAGCCACGGCGCTGATGATCCGGCGCAGGGAGTAATTGGCCGACGACGCGGCGTATACGGTCGCAGCACCTTGCTTTAATCGGCGGCAACATTGTGGCCGAACATCTTGTTTCGCCGCCTGGATGCGACACGGCACGGACGGAACGTGCAATTTCGCCATCGGACTCGAAATTATTGCTTAACGAAGCCGCCGCCTTTTTCGGCCGGTCGCGCGCAACGGATACGATAATCGCGCGCTTCCTCGCGCAAATTGAACTACCGATCAGCGATTTCACGAGGGGCCGCGCCAACTGCCGGAATATCGGGCCGCTCTTGGGGGGATCCAATACGGTTTCGGGCTTCGCAATTGGCTTCGAAATGCTCGTCGCGATTATCGAAGGGAGGAATCTTGATCCTTTGATCGTGTGGAGAATTTTAAGGCGCGTCGCACCGACCAGGACTTTATTCGAGATAAGCTTATTGCCCTTGATTAGAGCGGTTGCGTGATTATGGTAAATGGTATGATTGAAAGTGGATGATTATGTAATATTCGCGGTATGTATTCGTTTATTTTAGGAGATATCCTCCTCCTGAGTATCTTGGTATTAGATGTTTATTTGTGTACTTGGCGACTTTGTATATGAATTTTATTTTATATATGATTAATATGATATGATACTTTGTACGTTTTATATATGGATTTTTTTTATTAAACGATCGGTCCTTGCGAGTAATTATTGATGAATAATATGTCACTCATTTTTTTTTGTGGAGATGAATGGGATGGTAAGAGGATTACACGTGAGCGCTCATTGCGCGAAATTTGTATCAAATAGAAATAGACATGGATGGTAGACGAGAGATGGAGTATTGAATTTTCAACTGGAAAAGGAGGTTAATCGATGTGGAAGGGGCAGAGCTTCTACCTTTAGATCACTAATCTCGAAATTGCGGTTTAAATCTTGCACTAGATTTTGAAGCTTTTCTTGGATTTACGAGGAGCCCGCCGCCCGTAATGCAAACTATTTCCGAATAATTGTACCCTACCTTAGGAAGTCTATCTTGTGTATACACGTACACGTACCTTTATTCGAAATCGACTACTGGTCGGTGTACAGGAATAGCATTAAAGGCCTTGCGAAGTAATTTAAAGTCGCGTGCAGGACGCAGTTTACGTCACGCGACGATACATACGCTTCCTGTTTTTACTTTTTCACCGCAATTCGTTTACAAAAGAACGCCAATGTATCTTCCATCCTTGGGAGCGCATCGATGCTGACCTACATACCCTGTCCAGAAGCACCGGGGCCTGGGCTCTATGGAATTTCAGGTAAGAATTGAAAACCGAGCCATTAACCCGATGCTTCGCTTTCTAAACTGATGAAACGCGATGTATCTTCGAGATAAAGTTTGCACCACAATTTCTGTTATGACGCTCGAGGTTGTGCAACGGCTCTTACGTAGAGATCAAAACTCGAGCGAAGGTATACACGTACGAGGCAGCTCTGAAAGGATGCGAAATAACGCCACGTGCATTTTACGCTTGAGAACATCGGAAGAAATGTCAATCGATTTAAACATTTTTAAATGGAAACGTTAGTGTTCTGCTCTTAGAATGAATTGCGCGAGTTGGCAGTGGTTCCTTGGTTATCTCGAACGCCAAACGGAAATCCAAAATCAATCTGTATTTAAAAATTATCATATACTCTAAATTTATAAAAATATCAATGTAAACGCATAAAATGATGATCATTCTGTATATAAATACAATATGCACGAATATACAGATTGAAGTACGATGGGATTAAGATTACGATCCATTGGAAAATGCCACAAGCTGTATTGCCTCGATACCGTATCCATACATTTCCCCGGTTATGTTATTTAAAGGACGTGACTAGGCGTGCACCAAAGACATTTCCCCCAATTTGGCCCGGTACGATCCTTTGGTAGACGCGGTTGTCCTACCGTGTTTACACGAGAAACAGCGTCATCTCCTTTTACGATCCTCCACATCGTGTTTCGCGTGCCATCGATATTCTCAGTGGTTCCCCGAGTGTATTTTAACAAAACCGCCTTTCTCCAGAACCACGTCGAGCTACGATTTACGAAAAAGTTTATCGCCCTTCAAAGCTTCGGGATTTTCCTAAACGAGAAGAAACACTCCAGGAAACAGCTTTTCCAAAATAATCCAAACAGCTCGAATGGCGGATGCACTCCTAATCATTGCTAACGCACACACACAGGGATAATTACCGAGATAATTAAAAGCTATTCGTTTCGTTCCGTTAGACAAAGTACCGACAAATACGCCTTCATCGCGTATCCCATTAACCGTTTACCTCGCAATACATCGGGAACAATTTTCTTCCTATCGAGCAATTACATTCGAGCGCGCTGCACCGGTACGAATTACGCATTACACGAATATCCACCACGATACGCGGTTACTCCTTTATCCCGATCTCCCATTCGAACGTGCGAAATTGTCCGCAAAAATTTCCACGCCGTAGGGCCGGGTGCGCGGCCGCGGCCTATCCCCGGCTCCGCACAGTTCGCGCAGCCTCGAGCTCGCGCGATTTTTCCGCCGCGCACAAAACCGTAGGAAATGTGTCGGCTTTAGAATCGAAGCGGAAACAAACACCCCCGTGCGCGCCCTCGCGACGAATGCCCGCTTCCTTCGGCCTTGGCTTTTGTCCGCGAAAACGGCCGCCTCCGCTCCGCGCGTTTCGCAAACGAGGCCGGGCTCTTTGGACGTTAATAACTTAAGCACAGCGTGGCGAAAGAAAAGGACAATCGGGGGTGGGGGGGG